>QLTV01002677.1:154972-184146 GCA_003457575.1 Thermophis baileyi
TTTCAATTTTTTTTCCCCTCGTATTTTTTGGGATCACTTTATTTTTTTTTCAAAGGCAACAGTCTCAGATTGCAAATCACTCACTTTTCCCTCCTGCTCTGTCTTGTTGTTCTAGTCTTCCTTCGGCTTTGGGGCAGACATGTTTGCTGCCTCTTCACCACGTCGTCAGCTAGGGGCTTTCCAGTTCAGGAGGGGGATATGCGGCTCCCCTCTTCCTTCCTGGCGTCCCCCTTCACTTTGCCCCCTCTCCGGGGGTCTTAGGTCCCAGTCTGGGACCCTCGGGCGTGGGAGTATTCGGAGCCGGCCGCAGAGCTCGTGGTCCGGCTTCCGATACCACCGAACGAGAAACCGGAAGTCCCAGTTCTTAACATTTTTTTAAAAACTTTGGTAATCTTGACTGAGTAAAAGTGGCCCTTTAATTATACTTAGGTTCCATTATTTATGTTGATGTGACACTCTAGGAAGTTAGCTCGGAAAAGGAAATGGAGGGGGAATTTTTATGTGAGTGGTAGAAAGCACGAGCGGAAGAAAGCATGGAGTTTACAAGGATTTAAAAAACGGGAATGTTATGTTTCCATCAGAACAGAAAAGGCTTCTTCAAGTTTAATAAAAATTCAGCATTTGCCCAATGCTTTATTATGCTACTGCAGAGATTGAAAGTAATAATTATAAAACTGGAGCAGACACCAGTCTCTTCTGTTTCCATAATAATGGAAATTTACTATAATATAGCCTATCTATCTCCTTGGCAAACTTCGCTTTTAATGTGCTTATTTGTACAAAGAAATACTATGCAGGTGCATTTAGATTTATATTCCACCTTTTGATTATAGGATTCTAGTAAGCAATCTTGCAATAAAAGGCGCCACATTAATAATACCATAAATGTGCTACTGTTGGTTATTGGGATCCAAACACTTTACAAAATTATCAAATGTTTTAAACTTGTTATAATAGCCTGTAATATCCCTACTTCTGTCATTATGGGTGTCCCTTCTCCCCAGGTCTGAGATAAAAGAAGAAGTAAATCAGGTTAAAACTGTGACTCCTGTTAAAGTAAGTAGATATTTTGTTTGTGTGGTTTTGTTTGTTTAATGAATAAAAAACACCATCTACACTATATTTGCTAAAATGAAGCTGAGTGTTGAAAGTAGTTTGGTGCAGATGAGCCCTTCCCTCTTGGGTGGCAAATCATATTGTGTACATATACACAATTTGGCTGAGAAACATGTTGTAATTAGCTGTGTCTGCCATTGTTTTGGTGAAAGCTAGTAAATATTACAATGGCCAAACATTCTAAAGCACTCCATATACATAATACATAAACTTTATGAGATATGGTCATCTTTAGCTACTGACAATTCAGAATCAGGGTATTTGAATAAGATGAGAAGAAAGGTAACAATCAACTGCATGGTAAGTGGCTATAGATAATCATGCTGCTATTTGCTAATGGTGGTTTTATTGTGTGTTTAGCAATGTTTCTTTATAAGTTACTCTGGAAATGTTTGGTATTACCTCCTGCCTGTCCTGGGTAAACATTGAACTCTTTCCAACTTGATGCCTTTTAACACCTGCAATTCTTCAGCTAACATGAACGCTATAGTGCAATATATCTGAAAAGCACCAACTTGAAGAAGCTTGAAATAATCTGCAGTTAATTGAAACTAAACAATCACATAAGTTATAATGTGGTTTGTTTACATTAAGCGAAAGCCAGTACATAAATTCAGCTTTGGTGCTTGTATACTATAGATTGTGGCTTGCTAACCATCCGTGGCTTTAAAAAGCTATAGCTTCACATAATATATAAATCTAGTATACATACATCAAAATGTTATATAGTTAGAGTTCCTGGCATGTAGCCTCTCTGAGCAGCAATATTTCTATGGACTCTGTTGCTTTTTTTAGTTTTTCAAAAAATACATTCCTGTGTTGTCTTCTGGCTTTGTGGATGGGTATGCTTTTAAATACCATTGCCCTTTGCTTGCATGAAGTAATAATTACATACTATTTGAAAATAGCATTATCTTATTATAAAATATCCAGATTCCTGGTTACCTAAATTCAGTATTCTAGCTTTTTCTAGGACATTTTACATGTGTACTTTTTCTAGGACATTTTACATAAGGCTCCTTACAGAATGCTAGTACCGCATCTCTAATTCACTTCCTCACGAGCTTTTCGATTCAACGTGAGAAGTTTTTGTAAAATGGTAAACTTCTTTATTTATAAAAGAAGCTTACAGGGCTGCATAGGAATTTGAAAAGCTGTTTGATTTTACTGTCTTTTCTCTATAAGTACCTACGGTCCACTTTAATTTGGAGGTGACCAAAACAGAACAAGCTGGCAACTAAATGCATAATTACAGTAGCTAAAGTCATCTTAGATTTCTTCATTAAAGCAAGGTTGGGAAACATCACATGTAGCCCCTCAAGTGCCATCCTATGAGAGCTGGAATGCCCTGTATCTGCCATTGAATTTCAGCAGCATGCAAAGACCCATCCCTGAATTAAGAACCGAAAAAGCAGAGTTTGTGCATTCATGTAAACTGCAATATGTTGATTCCATATTCCAATATATTGTTTTCAAAATTAGATTCAGCAGAGATTCCTGAATTAATTACACATTTCTGATGTCCTTGGTTCTGGTCCGAGTGAAGTTTTTCTGTCATGCATTTTTCTTCCAGACGACCCCTCCCAAGTGCATGGAATGCAGACAGTACTTGGATGACCCTGATCTGAAGTTCTTTCAGGGGGATCCAGATGATGCAGTAAGTCGGTCCACTTTTGCAGCTGAAAAGCTTCCTCATTTGAATGTTGTCAGAATGAAAACCAAATGTTCTTTACTCCTAGTTGGATGAACCAGAGATGTTGACAGATGAACGCTTGTCCATTTTTGATGCCAACGAAGATGGATTTGAAAGCTATGATGACCTGCCGCAGCACAAAGTAACATTTTTTAGGTAAAACTTCATTCTGATTCATTGTAAAGTGTAAATTGGAAGGTGATCTGCTTTGGAGAGATTTAAAATCTCATGGAGATTTTTCTCTTTCTCATGAAGTAGGCTTCTTCTACCCACGTTTGGGTTTTTTAATAGTAATTTTATTAAAGATTACAATTCACAACAACAAAAACTAATGCAAACTAAAAAAAAGAATAAGAAAACCAGAAGATACAGAAAATAGAAAAAGGAAAGAAAAATAAAGAATATAGCAAAGAAAGAGAAAATAAATATATAGTGACTACCTCTTCATCACAAACAAGTATAAACAATTTTAATAAATTACCACCTTATCTTAGAATACAACAAATGATTTCTTCTTTCCATATCACATCTCCTATCTATAAACAAATCCATAAAACCTATCATCTCAATCTTGATGTCAGCAAAAGTCATTAAGTGAAGTAGTGTGATGCGTTGATAATTTTAGTTGTCACTTTCCAGATTTACAACAACCTTTCTGAGTTGTAGTGATGAGGAATAAGTATGTACAGAAACGTGATTGGAATATATTATTACAATTCTTACCATATTGGAGGTTTGATATCCTTTTCCCAGTCCTCTTGGACATCTGATTTAATAATCATATTTTTCTTGAGCAAACCCCAACGTGAATTTGGATGGATGGATTTGACCTAGGATATATTAATTTAAATTTGCTTAGATTAAGTTGAACTTGCCATTTGTTCTTCCTGTTACTGTAGATGGATAATTCTAATCCTCAAGATTCCTTTTGGCAGTCCTTTTAAGCCCCTTCTAAGTGCTCAAAATTGTCTGCAGTTTTATTCTCCAAAATCATGTCCAAAAAAACCCATTTCTTTTTTAATATTTGAGATGGTGAAATTATACAATGGCACCTGCTCCATAAAAATAGCACAAACTTAAAAGTAATGCAGGAAATGTTTGTAGCCTGAAATTCCACTTGTGTTAGCAGTGGCAAATGACGTTTTTCTGGGTGGGTGTAAGACCTGGTTCTTCCGGTGGAAAGGACCTGCCCTGCCAATACAAGGCTGCATTCTTGGAACAAAGCCAGGGTTTACAGCCGAGTCTGGTCTCTGCCCAGCTGCCCAATGTATATTTTTCAAGCTGCTTAGATTTGTTTTGGTGAAAGTGACAAAAGACCTTGTAAGGTGGCGCAGTGGTTAGAGTGCAACACTGCAGGCTACTTCAGCTGACTGCTAGCTGCAGTTCGGCAGTTCAAATCTCACCGGCTCAAGGTTGACTCAGCCTTCCATCCTTCTGAGGTGGGTAAAATGAGGACCCAGATTGTTGGGGGCAATAAATATGCTGACTCTGTAAACCGCTTAGAGAGGGCTGTAAAGCACTGTGAAGCGGTATATAAGTCTAAGTGCTATTGCTAAATAAGCAAACACACATGACATGCTGTCCTCATGGCCATCATTCACTTTCCCTAACTTACTCCACCGTGGCCTTACTATCACCGCTTCCTTTGAGTTTTTTCATTGCAAAAGCACAAGTCTTTATGTATATTGCCTTGTTATATGGGAACTGTTCTGTGTATATTACCCCTAACGCTGTAGGTTTGTGTTTTTCTGTAATAAATAGCAAATGTACAATTGATCAAAAAAAAATCTACAACCATCACATTCTCTTTTCAGTGTATATGATCGAAAAGGTCATCTCTGTCCATTTGATACCGGTCTCATAGAAAGGAATATTGAGCTCTACTTCAGTGGTGCTGTGAAGCCAATCTATGATGATAACCCTTGCCTGGATGGTAAGAGAAACAGGGGCTTGCTTAGTGCAAGGCTAAGGAAATTTGAATCTTAGATCTTTATCAGTGACCATTCTGCAGCCTGTGGTCTGTGTAAAACCTGTCTAGAATATTCAGAATGGTGATCAGGCGAAGAGTTCCCTCCTGGCTCTACGTTCCTGGGCTCCCAGAATTTCCTGCTGGCTATTGTTAACAGATGGGGTCTTTTAAGTCATTATATCCAGATATATTACAAAATATCTCACATAATAATTTGCATTGTTAAAAGAGTGGTGCTGAATACTGCTATTATGAAGTTATTTCTTTGTGTTTACTAAACACATTTACTTTTGAGAGCCAGCATGGTGTAGTGGCTAGGGCATCAGGCTAGAAACTGGGAGACAATAAGGCACAAAGCTAGATGGGTGCCTTTGGGCCAGTCACTCACTCTCAGCCCTTGAACGTGGGCAAGGGCAAACCATTTCTGAAAAACCTTGCCAAGCAAACTGCAGGGAGTAGTCTAGGCATTCACCAAACAAACAAAAAATCTTCATGCCAACAAGATGTGAAGACTTCCAAATTTTATAAGACATTAAAGAATTGGGCCTTTCAGTTTCATAAATACATAATTGGAAAGGAAAGTTAGCCACAAAAAGCCAAAGTGACACTTACTGTAATATGCATTACTTATGTTATTTGGGACAGAAATTCAGAAGTTGTTGTTCCACTTAAAACTTGAGATTTCAGGCTTTTCAAGAGCCAGCCAGCGACAAAAGTCAAGTATATATTTGGAGACTAAATTGAAAAACTGATAACTCCCAGGTAGACAAAGAAGTATTTTCAGACTTCTAAGGCAAGTATATGCAACCTCTTTTGGACCAAGGCTGTAGTTGCACTTTGAATGCTCTCCTAGTTCCCTACTCCAAGGAATGGGTGAGACCACTCATGAATTTCAACCAGGTGCAGTTCACATCATTTCCCATCATGTGTCTCATCATTTGTACCACATTAAAAATTACAGTGTGGTGGCAATTTTGCAACAGCTTCAGGAACCATGCGGCATAGTTAGATTGTGCGCTTTTTGTCTTAAAAAAAGCAAAGACAGAGAAAATTACAAGGTTATTTGCACTACACAAAGTTGTATTTAGTGATACACATATATCTGATTTAATTAAGTTATAAAAATTCAGAAATGTTACTAATACTCAAGAGACGTGGAATAAACATTAAAACAACAATAGTCAGGAAAACCATGGCGATGGGTTAAATCTCCTTTATATTTCTGTTACTGTTGTAGGGGGTGTCCGGGCCAAAAAAATGGGCCCTATCAACGCTTGGTGGATCACTGGTTTTGATGGAGGGGAGAAAGCTTTAATTGGCTTCACCACAGGTAAGGTCAATTTGGCAGAGATTAATTCTCAGAAGTGTCAGTTGTGTTTCTCTTACATGCCGGGTTCAGAGTGCATTAAGATGCAATCAGGCAGACAAAATTGAGTCTGGTTGAACCAAAGCATTCTTTTACATTCTGTTGCCCTTCCCCAACACACATTCCACATTGAGATCTGTTTAAATGCTATATATTAGAAACCACAAGTCTCCTCAATTCACGATTTTGCTACACTGCACTTGTTTTATCCGATGAAGGTACAGTACATGCTACCAGGTGTGATATGTATGTTCTTTGAGAAAGGTACAAAGCAACTGATTGCAATCCATGGTTATGTGCTTAGAATTTGTAAAATAATAGGCTACATTCCTAGTTATGTGTATGTTCCCACCCAGGTCCCATTAACTGGACATGCATTTGCACTATGTTCTAGCCTTTGCAGATTACATCCTGATGGAACCCAGTGAAGAATATGCCCCCATCTTTGCACTAATGCAAGAGAAGATTTACATGAGCAAGATTGTTGTTGAATTCTTGCAGAACAATCCTGATGTCAGCTATGAGGACTTGCTGAATAAAATAGAGGTTAGTCTGACTAAGCAGGGAAGCTCCATTTTTTTTATGCAGTGTAAAAGAAAATGCCAATATATTGCTTGTTCTCAGAAGGCATAAACCAGGTTATGACATAATAGATACTATACAACATTCGGCTTATCAGATTGTTGCTTCCCAAATGTAGAAAGAGAGACCTTGACAGAAATATGCAAGAACTGCTACCTGGGCAAAGAGGGCTAAAGGTTGATGTCAGCATCACTAGGTAAACCTGTCTAGAAAATCAACTCTATAGGAAAACTAAAATTATAATTTATTGCAACAGCCTATAATAGCAGAATACTGCAAGTCTGATTGAGGTTTCTCCTAATTATACACCAGTGAATCAGGGAAACATTTGCCTGAGCCACTTCCAAATATTATTTTGATTCCCATGACTTAAAGGATGTTTCAGCCTCAGATCATGGAATGCTGTGTCATCAATCAGAAAAAAGCAAATGAATAGTATATACTCCTTGTTTCAAAATTCTTTTGATATCCCATAAATCCAGAGTAGGTAGGATTTCAGATTTTGCTGAACTACAGCTTCCTGCAGCCTCAGCCCATATGGTTAACAAGGAGTGCTTGGAATATGATTTCAGTAATATTTGATGGGCCTCTGTTCCCTAATAAACATTTACAAAAACTGTTTGGTGCAGTTGTTAAGGCACCAAATTAAGGAAGAAACCAAGAGACCATAAATTTTAGTCCTGCTTAGGCACAAATCCAGATGGGTGACCTTGGGCCAGTCATTCTCTCAGCCCTAGGAAAAATGAAAGGGCAAACCACTTCTTAAAATGTTGTCAATAAAACTACATGGTCTTGTCCAATCAGTCAAGAGTACTCAAGATTGACTCAAAAGGACCAAAAAAAAGTATATATCATGACTTGGGGTAGGTTTTTTTTTAATTACTGAATTTTGCTACAATAGTATTCTATTTCTAAAAGTTTACGTTCATTAAATAGTTGAAGATTCCATTGTGTTGCTAATTGAATTGGGCGGTTGCAAAATGGTATCAAGAGCTTATTTTTTCCTGATACTGTAGTTTAAAAGCATAAGTATTTGGGGGTCACAAAGTTACCAAATGCAAATATCCTGCTTTTTCTCTTAAGGAATTGAAGGCAGTATATAAGGCAGTTTTTCTGCTTATATCTTACAACATTCCTGTGTGTTGGACACACCTGAGGGGGGAAAAAAACACCCGGGAAAATGGGGATTTGAACCTGGGTTTCCTCAATCCTGGTTTAGTAATGCATCCCCTCCTCCAAGCTGCCTTCCCAAGGCCTTTGAAGATCAGGAACCTTAGAAAATAGATGGAACCTCTGATTGGGGGGAGGCAGCTCATGTATGCCTTTCCTCCTGCACAGTCTATCTGAAAACCATAGTTAGGCTCCTGCTTCTGATTTTCTCCAGACCACGGTTCCTCCTGCTGGATTGAACTTCAACCGTTTCACGGAGGATTCCCTTCTGCGACATGCCCAGTTTGTAGTGGAACAGGTGGAGAGCTACGATGAAGCTGGGGATAGTGATGAGCCTCCAGTCCTTATCACACCTTGCATGAGGGACCTGATTAAGCTGGCAGGAGTCACCTTGGGGAAAAGGTAGGAGGGCAGGTGGGCTGTGTGTGTGGGTTGGCTGGCTCGAGGAAAATGTCTGTCTTGCAACAAAATACATTCTCTGCATTGGTCTGACTTTAACTGATGGCAAATTCTTTACCATGAACTGCAAGGTTTTACTGGTAGTCGTAGAACCATTAGTGACCATTCAAAGTTACAATGGCACTGAAAAAAGCGACTTATGACTGTTTTTCACACTTACGACCATTGCAGCATCCCTATGGTCACGTGATCAAAATCCAGACCCTTGGCAACTGACTCATATTTATGACGGTTCAAGTGTCCTGGGGTCATGCGATCACTTTTTGCAATCTTTCTGACAAGCAAAGTCAATGGGGAAGCCAGATTCACTTAACAACCATGTTACTAACTTAGCAATTGCAATGGTTCACTTAACAACTGTGGCAAGAAAGGTCATAAAATGGGGCAAAATTCAACAATTGTCTTGCTTGGCAATGGAATTTGGGGCTAAATTGTGGTCGTAAGTCGAGGACTACCTATATTACACTGAAATAATTTACGTAATTTATTCAACACTAACTCTTGTTTGGGAAGAGCAAGAATTCTTTATGGCACCTGTGCCCGGGTAAAGATCCAGCTTCCCACTGATCAGCTGTATGGTAGCTGAGAAAATACTTGTAGAATAGCTGGACAATTTGAGGGAAATCCTCCCCCCCCCCCAACATTTTTGCCTTCCTATCCTCAAAATGGGGGGAAATGGAATTATGGAATACTTGTAAAAAAATTGTTTGAAATGATATGTGAAATGGCTAACATGTATATTGGTCAACATTTGAAAATAGATCATGTCATGAAGTGAACTAATTTATGAAAAGAAAAGCTTATCTCAGAAAAACCTTCAGTTTTCAGAAGTCCGCAAAGAGGATAAAGTGAAAAAAAAAAAGTATGTAAAGAAGAGTAATAATACAGTGCTTTTGATTGAGGATAATGCAGTTTGAGCCAGCATTTTGTTATGGAAAAATGCATAAATTGAATTTTGCTTCCTCCATTCTCTTTTTTTTCAAATACAGAAAATTATGGCTCTTTGTACCGTGTTTCCCCGAAAATAAGACCCTATCTTATATTTTTTTGAACCCTGAAATAAGCGCTTGGCCTTATTGCCATGCACTCAAAAGCCCGACTGGGCTTATTATCAGGGGATGTCTTATTTTGGGAGAAACAGGGTAGCTATTTCATACTCTAAAGGATAAAATCCAAAACATGTAATTTCCTTTCCTTTTCTCTATATTGATGGTTTCTTCTGTTTTCAGCATAAACCTCTTGCCTTTCTGCTTCGCCTCAGACGTACACAAAAATGAGGAGCCAGCTATAACTCCTTTTAGTGGAAAATTTGAAATCATTCAACCAGTCAATGGCTTTCAGTCCTAATTTTGTGCAGATAGTATGTTTTACTTAATACTCCAAAATACTTTAACAAGCAAATTAAACTATATGTAGTGTTATAAAGTAACAACGTAGTGGTAAAATATGCTAAAAATTTAAATATTGTTTATCATATATTTTAATATTATTCTAAATATACTTATTTTTAAGAAATAACTCCTTTTCCCCCTTGCTTCAAGATTTCTAGCAATGTTGCATGTCCAGTGAGTTCAGGGTCTTCCAACCATTTTGAAACAGTGTTTCTAATGTTTCATTTTATCCCAGTGCTGCCCAGTATACTGTACCCAGATAAGTCCGGCAAGGACCTAATTCTTCCCTGTTTCCTCTCTCCAGACGAGCTGCAAGGAGACAGGCTATCAGGCATCCCACCAAAATTGACAAAGATAAAGGGCCTACCAAGGCCACCACAACCAAGTTGGTCTATTTGATCTTTGACACTTTCTTCTCTGAACAAATTGAGAAGAATGAAAAAGAAGAAGACAAGGAGAACGCTGCAAAGCGGAGGCGCTGTGGAGTCTGCGAGGTAAGGGGGTTAAGTGGAGGAGGCTGGCATTCAGATGAAAAAGTCTTTACGTCTTCCACTCCTTTCCAATCCCTTTCTTTTGGCCTATTAAGCACATTCACATCCACAAATTAAGGTCAACTTTTCTGGAATTTTCCTTATATGTTGCGCGAATTTGAAGCATGATGGTTGATTTGGATTGTGAGATTTTATCCAGTCCTCAAAGCATGCAGTAGTACTCATTCAACAACGGTTTCCATGTGAAGGAAGTTAGGCCATCCTCAGACCATTTCCTCCTTGATCCAGTTGCATGCTCCCCCCCCCCCTTTGTTTCTTTTTCCAGGTTTGCCAGCAGCCAGAGTGTGGTAAATGCAAAGCTTGCCAAGATATGATTAAATTTGGAGGGAGTGGAAAGTCAAGACAAGCCTGCCTGCATCGGAGGTAATTATTATTTTTATTTTCATGAGCCAATATTGAGGGCAGAAGAGCTGCCAGCTCCTCAGATTAGGTGTTAACAAGCAAGGGAAAGGCAGTCTGAGAAGCCTTCCATTAATTGGTATAGGAATAAGATTGTTTCTGGACTTCAAAACTATAACTGCTTTGAAGAAGACAGGTTCTGGAATTCTGACACCCCCACCCCAGAGAATCCTGTTTACACTGAATCATTGGGGCTGGTAGGGAAGCAGAATATATTCTGTTTCACCAGGCTGTTGGCAACAGATGGCTTATGAAAATTTTTCCCACCTTCCAGACATTTATGACTACAAGGCTCAGAATGGGAGCATTCCTTGCTCATCTAAAGCAGTGTTCCTCAACCTTGGCAACCTTAAAATGTGTGGACTTTTAACTCCCAACCAGCAAACGTATAGAACTTGCTGGCTCTTCTTTTGGGAGAATAGAGGCTAAATTGCTGGACTTTTTAGTTGCCAACTTCATATACATTTTTGTCTTAACTTCAGGTGTCCCAACCTAGCTGTGAAAGAAGCCGATGAGGATGAAGAAGTGGATGATAACATTCCTGAAATGCCCTCCCCAAAAAAGATGTTGCAAAGCGGGAAAAAAAAGCAAAACAAGAATCGAATTTCCTGGGTGGGAGACATTATCAAGGTATGGTCTCTGTATGAGAAATAGCAATTAGAATTTAGTTCAACTTTGAACTGTACCTGGGGAAAGATCCTCTTCAGCTTCACAGCTGTTATCCCAGTTTTGTGTAAGTGGATAGAGAAGTAGACAACATGTATAAGGGGGCTGATAATCCTAGATAGTTATCCACATCGTTTGCAGTTGAGATCCAGTTTTTGCCTTTTTAAAAGGAGGAAGAGTAGCAGGAGGAGTAGTATTTCCATAAAGGCCAGAGGCCTGCTTCTATCACAAAATTTTTATCTGAGCGGTTCAGAAAAACGAAGGCCTTTACTTCTGATCAGATTTTTTTCATTTGTAATACAGTAATACCAAGGCAAACTCAAAATTCCTTTTCTGCTGAGATATAGTGATAGCGAGAGAGCAAGTATGGCCAAAGTCTTACTGTGCTTTCTTTTTCCTGTTATCACTTTTGGTTTGTTGTTATCTGCAGAGCGATGGCAAGAAAGATTATTACCAGAAAGTGTGCATTGATTCAGAGACTCTGCAAATTGGGGACTGTGTTTCTGTGAGCCCTGATGACCCCACAAAGCCTCTCTATCTTGCAAGGTATGTCTGCGTGGAGATAATGTGCTTCTGAACCAAGATGGACCTATAGGCAAAGGCGTTGAACCTGGGCTGATTTCAGACTTTATGTTTTTTTTTTTTAATAAAAGCTATCCAAAGATTGTGGTGCTTGTCTATAATTGGGGCAGAGGGGAGGCTGTAATCCTGCGTACCTGGAATGAAGCCCTATTGGGCACACTTACTTCTGAGGAAGTACTGCATGCACAAATAAAGCATATTACATAGATTAAAAAAAAAAACCTGTAGAACAGATTGCTTTTGTGTTTTGTATTGTGCTCCATTTCTTCATATGTCTTTCAAAGATATTACCTATACTGATAGTTGGATTTTGCTTTTTTTGATAGTCAGAAAATGATATCTGCTTCATTGTGTAACGGATTGTATACATCATACTAAGCCTTGGCTTCTTTAAACAGGGGTTTGGAGACTTTGCAGGAGCTGCTGTGACCTGGATTTAAGTCGAAACCAAACCAGTCTTATTGCAGCTTAGTACAACGGGCAGACCAGGATTCATATCTGAAACACTTGCAAAGAAGTGGTTGTGAAACTTAGCAGTAATCCAGAAAGCCTCATATTTCATGCCTCAGTCCTAGGCTCCCTGATGTAAACCCTTCTCTTTCAGCCTCAGCACATGGCAATCCCATTGTGGGCCACAGTAGGAAAAGACAGCCCTGTTCTTATACAACTATCCAGAAAGAATGATAGGCAGTATGGTATGCCTCCCATGCACAAGCTTGGGTGGTAAGATTCGGAAAGCTTTGCACTCCCGAGCCTGAGTGCTCTTCCAAGTATTGCCAGCCAAACATTCTTCTGGAAAGGGTTGTATGATCTGATTCCCAAACAATGGGAAATCTTTCAAGTAAATTGGACATTTGTATTCTCATTGAATTAACGTCCTACCCTATCCCCTTCCCCTAGAATCACGGCCATGTGGGAAGACCCCAGCACTGGACCAATGTTCCACGTTCACTGGTTTTGCCGTGGCACCGATACTGTATTGGGAGCAACATCTGACCCGCTGGAACTTTTTGTGGTGGATGAATGCGAAGATATGCAGCTGTCTTACATCCATGGCAAAGTCAATGTTCTTTATAAGACTCCTCCAGAGAATTGGTCTTTGGAGGTATGTTGAATCATCTCACTACTTGGGCATCTATTTATTCGCAGTGGTTAATTGTTAGGGTTATATCCCACTTTTCATACACCAGTTCAAAGTAGCATATAGAGCATGCCCTTCTCCCTTCCCCCCTTCCCCCCCCCCAGTAAAACCAGAGGACTGTCTTTCTGAGTTTGTGGTTTTTCTTTGTGTATGTGTTCCCCCCCCCCCTTTTGTCAGTTGTATGGTGGATGGTGATAATGCTATGAAAGCAGTGGAAGAAACAGATTTCCCTTTCCCTTTTTATAAAATCACGTTGTGAGGATGATGGGCAGAGTAAAGGAAGCATGTGAAGGCTTTCTGGAAGTTTTCCTGTGTTATTTTCCCCTTCATCCCTGGAGATTGCACTGTGTTTGATACCTGGGTGCTTAATTCTGATAATGTGATTCAGGAGTTGTACTGATAAACTTTGGTGCAGGGTAGTGATGACGTTTCGGAGACTGTATTTTCCCTGGTCTGACTCAGTAGCAAGTCAAAGCCCAAGGAACTGACTGACCTCTTCCATACATCTCTTTTTCTTTAGCCTGGCTCGTCTTTTAAGGCAGAGCTTGGCAGGCTTCCTTTGCTTGCAACCCCTGACACCATAGCCATTGCAATTTGGACCCCTGCCCCTCCTATGCATGAGTACGGCTACTGACAGCGGTTACTGCTGCCCTTTTTTTAGCCCACAAGTTGGCCTTATCCTGTGGCACTCTTCTGTGGAATTGCTGTCGGGATAAGTTCAAAGTGGATGCAAATGGGAGCTGATAGCTACAGTCAGTAAGAGACCAAAATACTTACAAGTCCTGGCAAAGGAATCAGATACGGAAGTGGATTTGGTGAGCTTTGCTGGGCTAGGCACTGACTGTTGAGTTGCTCGTTCTGATTCAATGCAGAAGTCGATTAATTCTAATACAGGTAGTCTTTGACTTATGACTGGTTGCTTAGTGAGCGTTCAAAGTTGCAACAGAACACCCAAAAAAGTATGACCTGGATCTGATGATTCCCCCACCCCCAGCAGTCGCATTCTGGGTGCTCGGTAGCTGACTCACGTTTATAGCTGTTTGCAACATCCTTTGGTCACAGCGATTTACATTTTTGCTGAAAACTAGCATTCATTTCTGGTTTTCTGCAAAAATGCCCCATAGCAAACAATGGGTTTGCTTAATGACTGTGACATTCATTTAAAGACAGCGGATTCACTTGATGAACATGGTTGATTCATTTAACAACTGCTGGAAAAAAGAGATTGTAAAATTGGGTGAATCACACAAAGCTCCAGACCTCCACCACACTGCTGGAACTTTTCTCTCAACTACGGTAGGTTCTGTGTCTCTGTAATAATTGAATAACCAGTATGTATTTTTTCTTTCTTTCTCCTCCTCCTCTTGCCTCAAATATTCTCATAGGGAGGACTTGATGTGGAGATCAAAATAGTGGAAGATGATGGCAGGACCTATTTTTACCAAATGTGGTATGACCAAGAGTATGCTAGGTTTGAGACTCCGCCAACGATCCAGCCCACAGAAGACAACAAACACAAGTTAGTGCACACGACTAAGTGGCATGGGAGCCTGAAGATAAAGTAGAAAATAAAAAAATGTGCAGATTTCTACCTAAACCTAAATGTACTTGGGACTGTGTCTGCATTAGGCTCAACTCAAGAGTTGCAAAATAGCATGCAGGCATTCAGTCTCAAGAACTGTTAATCAGATTACACTCAACTTTCTCCCAAAGATAGCAGGGATGAAGAAATGAGCATTTATATTTTTGAAAATATACACATGATTCCATTCTTAAGCTCCTTGTGAAACAGAAAACGGGGGGGGGGGAGGAAAACACAGGCAGTTTTAAATGATATTATTTGAAGTATTAGAAAGCAAAAAGAGCAATTGGTAGTAAATCAAGTAGCATTATCACGAGGTTGAAGATATATAGATTTTTAAAATGCTCATGTACTGCATGATATCAGTTGGTGGTGGTGCTTCAGATGCTTTGAATTGCTTGCACAGACTCAAATGCAAGGGGAGGGGAGAGGGCTAGGAGGTAGTGAGGTGATTTGATGATATTACAGTTTCCCCAATCCAAAACAGGCCTCTGCTGCTTCTCTTCCAGGTTTTGCATGAGTTGCGCCCATTTGGATGAGGCAAGGCAGAAGGAGATCCCCAAAGTCTCTGAGTCTCAGGAGGAATCAGAAGGAAAAATGTTCTACAGCATGGCAACAAAAAATGGGGTGCAGTACCGCTTGGGAGACGGAGTTTTCCTTCTACCAGATGCCTTCCAGTTCAGGTTGGTTTGTAAATTGATTTCAGCTGGAACAAGAGGGGGCTTCTTTTAGGCAGGGCTGGGACACCAACTCAAGAAAAGGATCAGTGATGCCCAAAAAGGCAAACACATTTTAAAATAGTGTATAATTTGGGGCTTAATAGTTCAAATGTTATGTCATAAGGAGAGTTAAATTTATTTCATGAGGAGAATTAAATTGATATTCACTTAAGGATCCACTGTTGTAGCAGGATATATTTATCAGAAAAGTGTTAGAGAATTTTCAGGTAAGTGGGGTGGATATAAGTTCAGTCAGTTGAATAGCAAACTGATGGGGGATGAGGTTGGGAAGGTTTTAACTCGGTAGCATTTCCATATTTAAAGTAGTTCAAGAATGTAATTAGTCTGGTTAAAGAAGGAGATGATAGAAGAATTGATTCACCAATCAACTGTCTTGGAAATCAGTTGTCTGCCTCCAAATATATGCATAAATCATTTGATTAGATATCTATGGCCTGAAAGGAAGTAGGAAGCACCTCCAGTTCACAGAATCTTTTCCTTTCTCATTTTTCCCTCTCACTAGCCTGAGGCTGACCAGCCCGACCAAACGTCAAAAGAAGGAAGCAGTGAATGAAGAGCTTTATCCTGAACATTACCGAAAATATTCTGAGTATATCAAAGGGAGCAACCAAGATGCACCTGAACCATACCGCATTGGCCGAATCAAGGCAATCTACTGCAATATCCGCAGCAGTGGCAGGCCCAACGAAGCTGAAATTAAACTGCAAGTGTACAAACTTTACAGGTAAGTGGCCATTAGAATCTTGTTGGCACCTGAGTAGAAAATAATTTCCGGTTGACCGCCTTGTGTCAAGAATAGTACCAGAAAACAGAATGATAAACTTAAGTAGATGCATGATCCACACAGAACTGGACACAGAAGTATGCATATCACTAGATGGAACTATGTGTCAGTAACTCAGGGCAAAGACTTAACAGCCTGGGCTCTATCTGTGGAACTGAACTCTCTTGAATAAACCAAATGGGTCAAGTAGCAGCATACTAATTTTGCTGCTACAATGGTTTGATGACCAGGGCAGACTAAAAACAGAATAAGTTAGCTCGGGGTTTTTCAAAATGTGTTTGAATTTGATGGGTTCCATGAGACTGAGGGCAAAAAAAAAAGTTCACACAAACACGGCCAGGTGTATCTATAGGAATTTTTCTAAGGTACAGTGGAACTAGCAAAGGCTTATCACCTTACATTCAGAAGCCTTCTCCCATGTTTGTGTTCATGACATTGTTTTGCTTCATGTTCTGAGAATTTGGGTGTTTGTTTTTTTTAACTAATAGCTTGCGTGGTTACAAACCGTTAGGCAATACACTAGCTAGAATCTAAACAAATGTAATAATAGGATATCTTACAGAAGAAAAATATTACCAAGCATTTTTTCCCTCTTTCTCAGTCTGTCTCATTTCAGGAATTTGAACTGGACTGAGAGTTTAGCTCCGCCTATCCAAGTCCTCCCTTAGATTCTAAGCAAACGATAGACTTATAAAATGAGTGTGCAATCTGAGGTCCCAGGTTTTCGGACAACTTCCTTTTTTTTTTTTTTAAAGGCTCCAGAGCTGAGCAGTTACCCCAAAAAAATGGGGTTGTAGTTTCCTGCCAGTTGGGTTAATACATAGATATGTCCTAGAGCCTGTTTTTTAGGGATTGCTTGAAAATAGGCTTAATATAATATTTTGAAGCAACAGCCACCTGAAACTAATTAGCAATGCTTTAAAATCCTGTCTTCATTACTTTGCATCATCACCCTTAATTGGTGTAGCTCTTCAGGACCCACAAACAGTTAAATGAGTCTCAATCTCTTTGTTATATACAAATAGGAGGGAAATAATCTGAAATGCAATGTATTCTTCAGTGATTATACAGGGTTATTCAAAAAGAATGAACCGATTTCATGACGCATTGCTTCAGTTCTCAAGCATCGTCATGTAATGAGTCAGTGACCATTTGAAAGAGGAATTATCTAAGTTGTGAAGGCCACATTGAACACTTGTACGACAGGAAATAAAAGTTGATTGTGAGTAGAATACTTGTGACTTGGCTGGAGTTTTGTATTACTTTTCCTTAATAAAATATTGCGTCATGAAATCGGTTCATTCTTTTTGAATAACTCTGTATTTTCTTAAAGAGGATTTAAGGGTCCCTGAACTCTGCTTCCATCACCATAGTTTAACCGAGAAAAACTCATTCCTTTCCCATTGTGTAGGTGTTCCTGGGTTTGATGCCTTATCTCCCTCAACGCAAGTGTCTCTGTTGTCTTTCTAGGCCAGAAAACACACACAAATCGGTCAAAGCCAGCTACCATGCAGATATCAACTTGCTCTATTGGAGTGATGAAGAAGCAACGGTGGAGTTTAAAGACGTGCAGGGCCGCTGCACAGTGGTGTATGGGGAGGACTTGACAGGAAACATCCAAGATTACTCCGCCAGTGGCTCCGATCGTTTCTACTTTTTAGAGGTGGCTTTTTCCACTATGTCATTGGCCCTGTGCAATCTTTCACCAATATATTATCCAATACTGGAGGTTTTTAAGAAGAGATTGGACAACCATTTATCTGAAATGGTACAGGGTTTCCTGCTTGAGCAGGGGGTTGGACTAGAAGATCTCCAAGGTCCCTTCCAATTCTGTTATTCGCAAGTGGGTGTCGTATCAGCAAGTGCTGCTATAGATGCGGCTGGCTGATATTTGAACTTCAGATTACCTCCTGCTGCTTTGGAAGAGGGACATTAATGAAAGCCCAGTTGCCCTCTCACAATAGAAATTAACTCCAGCCTACAGCTCATTCTATAAATGCTGCCTAAACTTCCCATCAGTGTTTTCTGAAATCTATAAGAAATTATTAGAACTGTCTGATGTGAATTAAGTTTTTTTTTTCCTTTTAATTTCCAGGCATATAATGCAAAAACAAAAAGCTTTGAAGACCCACCTTATCATGCCCGTAGTTCTGGAAATAAAGGGAAGGGGAAAGGGAAAGGGAAAGGTAAGTGATTAGTTGTTAAATGGTTTAAATCTTTGATGTATTACCCAAGGCCAGCAATATCTTTCCTGTAGAGAAAATTAAGATGCTGAACCAGGTCAGTGCAAATCCTGCAGAACAAAGAACTTGGTCTTTGATAGGCTTTTGAGCACAGTTCAAGGTGCTCGTTACTTTGGCATTGGGCCTGGCTTCTCTGAGGAACCGTCTGTCTCCGGTCGTTTCTGCCCATTCTGTACAATCAGACAGGCTGAGCACACTCTGGGCCCCATCGGTCAAACCAGGTCATCTGATGTAAGCCTGGAAGTGGGCAATCTCTGCTCTGGGACTTGCCTTCTCAAATAACATCCTCCAAGAGATCCATATGGCCCCTACACACCCTGACTGTCTTCAAAAAGTCTTTGAAAACTTGGGTTTTGCCAAGACGTTGGGCTAAGATGTTTGATGAACCACCTTTAGGATTTCATATAGTGGTTGAATGTTTTCTTCTGGGAAGTACTTCATACTCTTCTCCATTGTAGGTGGAGCTAGCATCCAGGAATGGGTTGACCTCATCCATTCCTGGATGCTAGCTCCACCCTAGGAGAAGGAGCGTATCAGGTAAGTCCAACGCCCCTTCTCCTTTTTGTTTTATTTTCTTTTGTTTCTATAGTGTGTGCGTGTGTGT
Organism: Thermophis baileyi; assembly: GCA_003457575.1. Classification (NCBI taxonomy): domain Eukaryota; kingdom Metazoa; phylum Chordata; class Lepidosauria; order Squamata; family Dipsadidae; genus Thermophis; species Thermophis baileyi. The sequence goes on from QLTV01002677.1 coordinate 174,011, forward strand.
ACGTACATACAAATATATTTTAATGCTTTTCACAGTGGTGAAAGAAGCAAAGAGCAAAGGTCAGTGTCTCTTGATTACAGAGAACTGGATATATTCATATTGTGAGTGTGTTGAAGATAGCTTGCTGATTTCTTCCACTTTATATATATGCCCACATCCCACTCAGAACAGACTTGTCATACTTTAGAAAGATATCCATCCAAATAGACTTTTCTGAAGAAGAACTAATCATAGCAATATTGAATGGTAAAGATTTCTTTCTCTTGCTCTCCTTCCCATAGTTCCAAGTTAATATACTTAGCTTACTTAGAAAGTTCACTTTTATTCCTAAGACATACAAATCAGGGGTGGGTTCCTCCCGGTTCGGACCGGTTCTCCCGAACCGGTAGCGGCCCACTGGTGACGTCACAATGATGTCACCAAACCGGATCGGTCGGTGCCAGTCCGTGGGGGTCGCCATCCCCCCCCCTTTTTTTAAATTTTTTTTTAAATTTTTTTTTTCCTTCTGAGCATGCGCAGAAGCTGATTTCCGGCACTGTGCATGAGGTCGCCATCTTTTTTTCGGCTTTGGTTTTTTGTTTTTTTCAGTTTTTTGGTTACTGTGCATGCGCGTGCAAAGCGCGCACGCACCCATGTGGCGCAGGAGGGAGCGAACCGGCAGCGAGGTAAGTTGGAACCCACCCCTGATACAAATACTGAGAGGAATACTTGCAGACATATTAGGTCCTGTTTGGTTCATTAATTCTAAACAAGTCTTTGCTGTTGCTGATAGAATCTACTCAGCAATAGCATCGACTTGTTTGCAATTAAGCTATCATAGACTTAGATAGCTAATATTCTAATATTTACTTCCTTGTTTACCATTAAGGTTTCATAGACTAGATATTTAATGTTTTTAAGTAGCACTGAAAGAGATTTAAAAAATATAATCCTGGAATGCTTACTTTGGAAACAAGGCAGCAATTCTTAATGCAAAAGGCACATGTAGACATACTTTTTCCTCCTCATGCAGGTAAGAGCAAAGGGAAATCTTCAGGAGCATCTGAATATAGCGAGTCTGAAGCTGCTGCGATGAAGCCCCCCAAACTTCGAAGTCTGGATGTCTTCTCTGGTTGTGGAGGCTTGTCAGAAGGGTTCCACCAAGCAGGCAAGGCAGTTTGGAAGGATGGTTGGGTGCATGGGAAAGGGGCATGAACATATGATTTTTACAGCCAAAAAAGTAGAGCCAGCGAGGGTTTCCAGCCCTGTTTTATGGGATGGAAAGAATTTTTTGTGCACTTTTGAGGCTTGGAAGCAAACCATCTAATATGAATTGTTGTTCTGTTTTCATCATCGTGTTGTCTTCAGGAGTCTCAGACACTCTCTGGGCCATTGAGATGTGGGAACCAGCTGCGCAGGCCTTCCGTCTGAACAATCCAAGCACCACAGTGTTCACTGAGGATTGCAATGTCCTGCTTAAGCTTGTAATGTCGGGTGAGAAGATTAACTCCCTGGGCCAGAAGCTGCCACAGAAGGGAGATGTGGAGATGCTCTGTGGTGGCCCCCCTTGCCAAGGCTTCAGTGGGATGAACCGCTTCAATTCTCGCACCTACTCGAAGTTCAAGAACTCTCTGGTTGTTTCCTTCCTCAGGTGACTGAAGTCAACGGTTGCATTTTCTCAACTCTCCTTAAACCAGTCCTTATCCTGTTGCATGTCCCACCTCCCAGCCTGTTGCCTTCCAGCTGTGTTGGGACCACAACTCATGGGGATACGGTTGGGCAAAGCTACTGTAAGCTGGGCTCTAAATCAGAGCTACAGTTTAACAGAATAGTAGAAACATAGACTGTGACGGTAGATGCTGAATCTGCATGTATTACGATGCAAAGATCATGTGTAATGTGCCCTCCAGAAATTTTGTATCCTGTGGGCAACGATGGGTTGAGATACTGGAAAATATTGTCCTATAGATCTTGAGGACAGCAGCATGGGAAAAGACCACTCGAGAGAATGTATGAGATCAGATCTATGTTGGGGTTCTCTTGGGATAGTGGAAGGCTTGTTGGGATATGGACTGGGTCTTTTGCCACAAGTTCTTGAGCAAGGACTGTGTGTCTGCTGTTGGGATCAAGAGAGAGTGTAGCTGACCCTCAGTGCCCTTATCTTCTGCAGTTACTGCGACTACTACAGGCCAAGATTCTTCCTCCTTGAGAACGTTAGGAACTTCGTCTCATTCAAGCGTTCTATGGTGCTAAAGCTCACCCTGCGGTGCCTTGTCCGGATGGGTTACCAGTGCACTTTTGGAGTGCTGCAGGTATGATAGTCAGCCTTTTTTTTTTTTTTTTTTAAACTGAGGCTGGGATTGCACTGAACCATATTTGTGTGCTTTGCAGATTCACCTGAAGGCAAAGATTCCACTGGATTTAGAGCTAAAAAGTCACTAGCTGTATTTTCTCTATAATATACTGATTCTTGGGTAGATAACTTTTATGTATCTGGACAGTGCCAAGTTGAGAAAGCTGATCTAGGAAATTTCTGATGGTTGTCATGATTTCTCAAGTCAATCACGACTGCAGGTCCATGCAGTTTTCTTGGCAGAAATTTGGAAGTGTTTGGAGGGACCTTCCTCCAAGATGTTTTTTAACTTTCCAATCTAAAATTGTAAGGGAATGCCGGTGTATGGATTGCCTCTCCCTCTAACTTAAGAAAGTGAAGACTCTTGAAACGGAGTATTTCAAAAGGAAGCTTTTATTAAGCAGAAGTGAAAGCAATAGATTCAAAGCAACGTCTGAATACCCTTAGGCAAGACAAGTAGAGTTAAAGCAGTAGAGACCCCTCCCATCAGCCAGAATGCAGATTTTAGCCATTGCACAAGTGTGAAAATGTTTTCTTTACCAGCTGCCCTGGGAACCAGATAAGCATACATTCCCATGGCTATCTTCAGTTAGCCATTAAAGTGAAACATCCCACATGGCCATCATATACATTCCCCAAAAGGTGAGGACATCTCAGGGCGCTTCCACGCCAGGATACAAGTTGTAAAATACCAGTTGTCACGGGCAATGCTAATAAATCGAATCCAAGCCCCCGCCCCCTTCTCCCAATTGAATGGCAGTATCACTTTTAGGGATCTGACATGCCACCTCCCTTTAAAAAGGGGGGGGGGATCCACCTGTGAAAAGATAGAAACAAAAATTTCCATTATAGTATTTTAACAAGGTTTGTTAGGGTATTGGGAGTGAATTTTTTTCAGTAAGGTAGGAGCCCTAACATGGTGTTTAGCGACCCATTCATTTTGGGATGAGGGTAAGTGTTTCCAAGCAACTAAGTATTGGGTTTTCCCTCTGTGGATCCTAGAGTCAAGATTTCCTTGATTTCAAAATGTTGTTCCCCTTCTATCATGATGGGAACAGGTGGTGTAGAAGCAGGTGGTCTGAGGGATGAGATTACCTCTCGTTTGAGTAAACTAATGTGAAATACAGGGTGGACTTGCCTGAGTGTCTTTGGAAGGAGTAGTTCTACTGTTACTGGATTGATGATCCTAGTGATAGGAAAAGGTCCAATGAACTTTGGCCCTAATTTCTTTGATGGCTGTAATGATTGCAAGAATTTTGTAGATAAGTACACTTTATCTCCAACATGGCAAGGTTTGGGTTCCATTCTTTTCTTGTCAGCTTGAATTTTAAAAGCCTCTCTAGCTTCCTTTAAAGCTAATCTGACTACTGGCCATGTGTTTTGTAAAGTATCCATCCACTCCTGAAGTGAAGGGATAATGGGTTCTTCTGTGGGCCACCCAGTTGGCTTTTATGTCTAAGGGAGAACTAGAACTCTCCCTGCTTCTAATCTAGCATTTTCAACCACTATACAGACTGGCTCTCAAGCAGTTTTTTAGTGGTTGGTTTACAGACTCTGTGCTCAATTATAACAAGCTGCAAAAGATAAGCTAAAGAAAGCTGGTTCTATTGCCTGGATTATGTCTCCCCTGGGACATCTGGCTGTTGTCTGTTGACAGTATTTAGTCTAGTCTGCTCTTTGTCTGAAATGTCTTTTCCCCAAGTAGCATGTCTAGCATGTATATCAGAGTCTTTTTGATGCCAGATGAAGACCTTTCTGTTTTCCCAGAGTGGACTGGAATTTTAACGTGTCAGTGTTTTCCTTTTTTACTAGTATTTTATGCAACTAGGAATAGCGATTACCATGCTAATTTTAGTACAAAATGTTAGAAAAAGTTTGTTAAGAAAAATATACCCTTTTCCTCAAATAACTTATTTTCTTCTCCCCTCAATTCTTCTCTTCCTCCTTCATCTAGGCTGGGCAGTATGGAGTAGCTCAGACACGCAGAAGAGCAATTGTGTTGGCTGCAGCTCCTGGAGAGAAACTCCCCATGTTTCCTGAACCCCTGCATGTTTTCGCTCCTCGAGCCTGCCAGCTCAGCGTGGTGGTGGATGATAAGAAGTTTGTTAGCAATATAACAAGGTAATTGCCAACTCCCAGATCTTGATAGTGTTGCTTTCATTGGGGGCTGGAGAATGGGGCCAGCAGTCTTACAAGAAAAGGAAGTGCATGGCTATGGTCTATTTTTCATACAAATGAAAGATAATCCTGAATAGGGGGGGGGGAGTCCCAACCTATCTGGAAAGCTCTTGTGATGTTATGGAATTGCATCATATTTTAGAAAAAGAGGAGAGTCCAATAACAATCAGTCTTTAAGTTATATTCTTTCAATGTACTCTAGGACTTATTCGGGCCCATTCCGAACCATCACGGTCCGGGACACTATGTCTGACCTTCCTGAAATCAGGAATGGAGCGTCAGCACTTGAAATCTCCTATAATGGAGAGCCACAATCCTGGTTCCAGAGGCAAATTCGGGGTTCCCAGTATCAGCCCATCCTCAGAGATCATATCTGCAAGGTATCTACTCTTACAGTGTTTATCTGGTTTACTGGGGCAAGGCAGGTGGGAATGAGACTGTAAGGATCTTTAATATAGTGCACTGAAAGCAGAATTTCCTAAAATCAAGGACTGTTTGAAGCAACAGTTGTTTGCATCCAGGAAGCCCAAGAAAAAAATTTCCAATCTTTAGCTATATAGAGAAGTAATTCTGCTCCAAAACTTGGAAAAGTACATAGAGCGAGATGCCGAGAGCAATGATTGTCTGTCTGCGCAAAACTTAGGAAAATTGTGTTATTGAATAATTCCATATTGGTCTGCAACCCATCACCTGCTGGGTGGTAGAAAGATCATTTTCACTCTAACCTGCAAGAAAAATTGTAGGAAAACTTTCAGAGTTTTATCGCACAAACGGGAACAAAATAATCATCGGGCAGTTTCTCTTCCCCCCCCCCCAAAAAAAAAGACCACTACCAGGTATCTTGTGTTCTCCCTCCCTTTTCCCCTCTCCTTAGAAATTTAATCACATTTGTGCCCTTCTGGGAAATGCACTAGAGTAGTACATTTAATATATTGTCAGACGTAGGCACTCCGTACTTAACAGAGGTAGGAAGGGGGCATCCAAAGTGCTAAGGGTAACTCTGTGCTTTGTCTTACTAGGATATGAGTGCATTGGTAGCCGCAAGGATGAGGCACATCCCACTGGCCCCAGGTTCCGATTGGCGTGATCTGCCCAACATTGAAGTGCGCCTTTCTGATGGCATAACCACCCGCAAGCTACGCTATACACACCATGAGAAGAAAAATGGGCGGAGCAGCACAGGATCTCTGCGTGGGGTCTGCTCCTGCGCTGAAGGTGCAACATCTGGCTTTTCTGGTTAGAAAGGATGGTTTGATAGGTCATCCAAAGAATACGGCCATTAGCTCTTCAAAATAGTATAATACTTTAAGCCTCTCTTAAAAGAATCCAAATGGTCAGAATCTCACTGGATCTCTATGTTCTCCCATGCAACTTCGTGAAATTTACATCTATGGATTCTGCTGACCCTTTTCTAGTCAACTCAGATTTAGAAGTTGGATCTCAGCAGGACATCCAGTCCAACAATTTGCTTTAAAAGAGGCTATTAATCCTAGCATACTTTTTGTTGCTAAGAAGCATTGCATAGCCAAAATGAAGTAAGTGCTACTCAGTGAGAACAGAGAGGGAGATTCTTACTTCCCAAATACTTATCCTTTCAAGTTCTTGCTACATTCCAATTTGGTTCTATTTTGTACTAGATCTAGCAAGTCTGGGGAAGTTTTTTGAAGCAATGGGAATCAGCTGGTGTTTGACTTAGATTTACCTGGGATTTTTTAGATTTACCTGGGATGCAACTGCAACCCCCCTCTGCTCCTTCCTTCAGCTTGAGTGTGGGAAGAATTTCCCAGTGCTAGTAGTCCTACTCCTGCTTCTGATGGAGCAAAGCAGACCGAAATGTCAAAGGAAATCCCCAGCCATACTTTCAGTGAAAAGTAAGCTGAATCCTATTCCATCTCCTTCAGGCAAAGCATGTGACCCTGCAGACCGGCAGTTCAACACCTTGATCCCTTGGTGTCTGCCTCACACGGGGAACCGGCACAACCATTGGGCAGGCTTGTATGGAAGGCTAGAGTGGGATGGATTCTTCAGCACGACGGTCACCAACCCTGAGCCCATGGGGAAACAGGTAAGTGAAGGGAAGGGGCCTGGAACGAGCCCAATGGCTCATCTTCATACTGATATTCCAGTGTATTCCCTATCCTCCTATTCTCTTTGCATGTACTTTCTTGCTTGTAGCTTCTCTGGCTTTATAGGGAGGCTATATTGAATGCTATTAAGAAAGGCAGAAAACACCAGCATTTAAGGGTTGTTGCTGTCATTTGGACTATAAGGGGAAACTTGCAGAACTGTTATGAACTTCGTGTTGTGTGTCAGTTGAGCCCTTTCATGGATTATGAGGCCCTGCGCTCAGTCAGGTCATGATGATCTTGCATTTGGACTACTGCAATACACTCTAAATGGGGCTACCCTTGAAGAGTATTCCGAAGCTACAACTGGAACAGAATGCAGCAGTGCGAACTGTTTTAGGGGGCCCTAGATTCATCCATGTAACATCACTGTTGCCTGAACTGCATCGGTTGCCGATTTGGTTCCAGGTCCAATTCAAGGTGTTAGTTAACACTTTTAAAGTTTTTTTTTGCATGGGTCTAAACTACCTTAGGAACTATCTCACTCCAATGAGATTGCCTTACTCCATTTGGCCCAGAAAAAGAGACATGTTCAGATCCCATCAGCCAAGGAATTTTGGCCGGCAAGGTCCAAAAGAACCTTCTCTGCTGTGGTGCCCATCCTATACAACATCATGCCCCTTCAGATGAGTGCCATTCTTTTGGCCTTCTGAGAGGGCCTGAAAACCTCCTCCTGTCAACTGGCTTGGGGCCCCAAGGGGAGTGCCCCATTCTTTTTTGACTCTGGACCGGTTTATAGCATAAAACATTAAAATCATAACATAAATATCTCTAAAACAATCCAGGTAGTAGCTTAGAAAAAAGATCCCACCTCCACCCTGCTTATGTAGTGGTCCCTTTTTATGTTGTTAATTCTAATGTTTTAACTTTTAATGTTCAATATTTTAATGCTTTTAATATTCTTAATTGTTTTCTATAAAGCTTGCTTTCCTAGTGGGCTGAGGGCAGTTAGAAGATGATATGGTATTTCTGTGCTTGAGAAATAAGTGGCCCATATTCATTGTGGAGGAACCTGGTTGGGTGACTCAACCATAGCTCCAAATATAGTAGTTAACTACATCTCAACACAAAGCTGCCAGTGACTCTGCTCTCCTTTTTTCCAGGGCCGTGTGCTTCACCCTGAACAGCACAGAGTAGTGAGTGTGCGAGAGTGTGCACGGTCCCAGGGATTCCCTGATACTTACAGGCTCTTTGGAAATGTACTGGACAAGCACAGGCAGGTAAGTGGTTGCAGAGGCTTCCTAGGGAAGATTTCTGTGTGTAAAAGTTCAGTAGAGCTTTTTAGAATCTGAACGAGCTCTTCTTTTGTTGCTCTATCTCTTAATAACATTTGAAGAGGACCACTTTCCTCCTGTAGCAATTTTGAGAATGCTTTTCTGTTATTGTTTGTAGTTGTTTGCAAGTTAGCACTAGAAAATAACCTTGGGGAAAAATAATAAAATAAAGGATTTTCTTCTAGCAATAAACTCCATTTCAGTTGGCTGAACATAGTATTTTCTTAGACACCTCAAAAATGGGAAAAGATCCTTAGCTAGATGATAACTTTATTAAGATCAACCAACAGTCCAGAATTCTTCATTAGGAAACACCTAAAAACAGAAAAATAAAAAGTGACAATAAAAATTTGAATAATAAGTACAAAAATGGGTTTCTGGAATGTATTGGGATAAATTGACAATGGTTTTTTATATGAAAGAAGCAACTATCAATGCATCCCTCAAGGATGAATATATTTGCCAGGGGAGATGTATATAAATTACAGTGTCACTTTTGGGATTAGAGCAGTGGTTCCCAAAGTGGGCGGTACCGCCCCCTGGGGGGGCGGTGGGATGACTTAGGGGGGCGCTAAGAGGCAAGGGGGGTGCTAAGAGGGGCAAGGGGGGCGGCAGGTGGTTCACCAAACTGGTCCTGTCCCTGCGCCCCCGCCGCCCATGTCCACCCAATCGCCCGCTTGCCACTTTTCCCGCCACGCTTTTCCTGCCTTCCACCCGTGCCGGCTCCGCGGCGCTTTGTGGTGTCAAAGCAGCCCACTGGCTTCTCAACCGGCCACCTGCCTGCTCTCTTTGCGGATCAGCCCAGCCGACCGCCGGCGCCACTCTGGGAACTTGGACCGCGGTGCCGGGTTGGAAGTCAGTGGGCTGCTTCAGAGCCCCAAGTCCCGCAGAGCTGGCACGGGTGGAAGGCGGCCTTTTCTACAGCATCCCTCTTCAGATCGCCCTGCAGGGCTCTGCCTTTGCAGAAACGGGGCGGGCGGTTTTACAGAGGATTGGCAGGGGGGATGACCGGGATGGAGAGCGGGGCAAGAGAAGGCACAATAGGCTGTGCTGCCCCGGCCCCGCTCAACCGCGCTTCTTCCAGCCCATCCGCCCCACAGGACGAAACAATCGGCCGCACCTCCCTGCCTAGCCTTCCTTGCCGGGCGCTGCTGCACCGGCAGCTCCGCCCTGCCCAGCTCCGCCCACCGTCACTTCCCACGAACTTCCCAGGAGACGGCCGGAGCAAGGGGCGGGCGGGAGCACGTGGGCCCGGCTGGTGCTAGGCTTACCTTCCTTGTGAGGCTCGGAGACCGCCCGGCATGCCCATCCACCAGCTCTCCACTTTCTGCCTGCCCCGCCAGCCCTGAGGCCGGCGGAGCTCCATAGGTGCGCAAAGGTCCCGGAGCCAAAGCCAGGAAGGTGAGAGGGGCGACGGCGGCAGCAACCGTGCTCCGGCAGCGTCACATCCCCTGTCATGTGCCGTCCGGGAGTGCGGTCTCCGGGCGAGGAAGGCCCCCGCCAGCCCGGAGACCGCGCTCCCGGACAGCACATGACACGGGACGCGACGCTGCTGGAGCGCGGTTGCCACTGCCGCCGCCCCTCTCACCTTCCCGGCTTTGGCTCCGGGACCTTTAGTGCGCGTGTGCGCGTTGGGGCGCGCACCTATGGAGCTCCGCCAGCCTCAGGGTCTGCCGGGCTCCGGGCTGATGGGGGCCTTGGCGGGGCAGGCAGAAAGTGGAGAGCCAGCGGATGGGCGTGCCGGGCGATCTCCGAGCCTCGCCAGGAAGGTAAGCCTAGCGCTGGCTCTCCCGCCGTGAAAGAAAGAAAGATGTTAGGAAGGAAGAAAGACAGACAGAAAGAAAGGAAAGAAAGAAAGAAAGAAAGATGGTAGGAAGGAAGGAAGACAGATGGAAGGAGGAAGGAAGGAAGGAAGAAAAAGAAGAAAAAGAAAGAAAGAAAGAAAGAAAGAAAGAAAGAAAGAAAGAAAGAAAGAAAGAAAGAAAAAGAAAGATGGTAGGAAGGAAGAAAGACAGACTGAAAGAAAGATGGTAGGAAGGAAGGAAGGAAGGAAGAAAGACAGACAGACAGAAAGGAAAGATAGATAGATAGATAGATAGATAGAAGGAAGACAGGCAGGCAGGCAGGCAGGCAGGCAGGCAGGCAGAAAGAAAGAAAGGAAGGAAGGAAGAAAGGGGGGAAGCACGGGAGGAAGCGAGAGTGAGAGGGAGTGTGTGTCAGGGGGGG
>QLTV01002677.1:193279-204854 GCA_003457575.1 Thermophis baileyi
CGGCAATCTTAATTCCAACTTGTGTTTCATCTAGCCCCGCCTTTCTCATAATGTGTTCTGCATATAAGTTAAATAGGCAGGGCAACAGCCAAACTCCTTTCCCAATTTTGAACCAATCAGTGGTTCCGTGTCCAGTTCTCACTGTTGCTTCTTGACCCGCATATAGGTTTATCAAGAGAGAAATAAGATGGTCTGGTACTCCCATCTCTTTAAGAACTTGCCATAATTTGTTGTGATCCACACAATCAAAGGCTTTAGCATAGTCAATGAAGCAGATGTTTTTCTGGAACTCCCTAGCTTTCTCCATGACCCAGCGTATGTTGACAATTTGATCTCTAGTTCCTCTGCCTCTTCAAAATCCTGCCTGTACTTCTGGTAGTTCTCGATCCACATACTGCTGGAGCCTAGTTTGTAGGATTTTAAGCATAACTTTACTAGCATGTGAAATGAGTGCAATGGTGCGATAGTTTGAACATTCTTTGGCATTGCCTTTCTTTGGAATTGGAATGTAAACTGACCTTTTCCAATCCTGTGGCCATTGTTGGCTTTGGGGTACAAGCTACTAATAGTTTAAGCTTAGCAATGGTATGGTGAAACTTAAGAAAGTCATGTGCAGAATTACTAATTCCCGCCTGAGCACTTTGTGATCAGTTGCTGTCCTTTCACAGATCATCCGCACCTTTAAGAATTGTCACTCAAAAGGCCTCCAAGGCTGTGGCAAGGTGAAAGGTGAGTCCTCTGACAGATAAACTTGGCTTTTGCTTCCTTGATTCTTCAGGATGGAGTGCTAAAATACATAAGATTTCTCTGTTGTGACTTGCAGTGCTATGCAAGCCTTGCTTTGTGGTTTGCACGGTGTGACCCTAATTCTGTTCCTGGGGAAGGGCTTTATTTAAATGTGTTCTTTACAGGTAGCCCTCGACTTACAACCACAATTGAGACTAGAATTTTGGTTGCTAAGCAAGGCAGTTGTTAAGTGAGCCACACCCAATTTTATGACCAATTTTTTTGCCGTGTTTGTTATGTGAGTCACTGGAGTTAAGTGAATCAAATGATTGTTAAAAGAATCCGGTGTCTCCCATTGACTTTGTTTATTGGAAAACAGCTGGGAAGGTTGCAAATGGTGATCACATGATCCCAGGACGCTGCAGCCGTCATAAACACATGATTGTTGCCAAGTGCCCAAAGGTTGATCACATGATCATGGGGATGCTGCAATGGTTGTTAAGTATGGGAAACGGTTGTAAATCACTTTTTTCAATGCCGTTGTAACTTTGAACAGTCACTAAACAAATGATTGTAAGTTGGGGACTACTTGTATTTTATTAAATTTATATAGCTCCCCATCTCATCTGAGCATGTTCAGCAGAACAAGACAGGGAAGTATGTCCCACCCAACCGGAGAGATGGAGCCTGTTGCATGCAGCGAAATTGCAGAGGTGAGTTTCTGCAGAGGGAAACTGGCTCTACATATGCTGTGTCCTAACAGCAGCATGTACTGCTGTATGTATTACGGGTGGGTTCTAACTTACCTTGCTGCTGGTTCGCTTCCTCCCGCGCCGCGTGGCCATGCCTCGTGGGCATATGCAGTAAAAAAAATTTTTTTAAAAAAAGCCAAAAACAAGATGGTGATGCATGTGCAGTGCCGGAAACTCGGCTTCTGCACATGCGCAGAAGAAAAAAAATTCAAAAAAAATTCAAAAAAAAGATGGCGGCGCCCACGGACCGGCACCGACCAAACCGGATCCATGATGTCATCATGACATCACCAGCGGGTCACTACCGGTTCGGGCGAACCGGGAGGAACCCACCTCTGATGTATTAGCATCTGCACCAGCATCCAGTCCTTCAACTTCTGCCAGCAGTCATCTCTTTGCCTTTTCACTCCCACCCATAGCTGATGACAATGCCACCATCCGCGTCACCAACCTGTCTGAGGACACCCGGGAGACTGACCTTCAAGAGCTCTTCCGTCCTTTTGGATCCATCTCCCGCATTTACTTGCCCAAGGAGAAAACTACTGGTCAATCCAAGGTAAGGGATGGATAAGCGGGATGGGAGAAAGAACATGCTATGAACATTATTCTCTCCCTTGCTTTCTTTTTCTTATCACTCTTTCCTGTTGCTTTCCTTCAGGGCTTTGCTTTCATCAAATTCCACCGCCGTGAGGATGCTGCCAGGGCTATTGCAGGCATGTCTACCTTTGGCCATGATCACCTGATCCTAAATGTGGAATGGGCCAAGTAAATATGCTTGGCCCAGCGGTCCATGGGAACTTAGCAAACAACTTCTCAAAGATTGCAGTGGCATGTCCTCCTAAAACAATCAATGAACATGTTGCCCCACCCTCCAGGGGACAAAACGAATGATTTCATTGGAGTAAGGATTGGGCAAGGAATAAATCATTAATAATTGCAATTTAATCAATGTAACACCTTCCTATGATGGAGAAGGTACAGATTTTGCAGAATGTTGAAAGGAAAATAGAGAGTTATAGAGAGTACCACCACCACTGAAATGAGTGTCTCCACTCTGCACGTGTTCTGCATCAGAATGTTGCTATTGGGTTACATAAATAATGACCCCATAGGAAACACTGATCATATTGCATGGCAATCCAAAACCAAAAACCAATTGGAATGAGCTGTAGGGCCAATAGATGGAGCTGTTGCTCATCAGATTGCTTGCTATGGGATGGGGTTTTTTTGTTTTGTTTTATTTGTGCCTTTAAGTCAGTGTTGATTCCTGATGACTTCCTGGACAAGTCCCTGCAGTTTTTTTGGCAAGATTTCAGAAGTGGTTTGTCATTGTCTGCTTCCTAGGGCTGAGAGAGTGACTGACTTAAGGCTTTGAACACCCAAACATGCACTGATAACTTGTCATGTTCTGTTTTTATTTAACTGGTTTATTTTCTTACCTCTGGACACACTGAAAATTGTTGGAGGTTTTAGTTTACTCTTGGAGTGTGTGTGTGTGTGTTTGTGTGTTGTCTCTTCTTTCAAGCCTGTATTTGTGAACAGTGTTTGTCTACTTGGTTGACATTCTGAAACTCTTTCAATGTTCCCGCTGCCGTTCTCAAATGATCAACACTGCAGCGCCTATCCGTGTGTGCGTGTGTATGAGTTGGGGGAGTGGAGAATGTTTTTATTATGCATTGTATTGAAAACTAATCAGCCACTTTATACAAGTGGAAATAATGCTTTATATAGTTTTATATGATGTAATATTTTTTTCAAATAAACCTCATATACATTATTATAGGGCCATTATTTATTTTTTCCCCAAATGATTGTCCCCTGTTTCATTTGATTTGGCTAATATTAACTCTGGGATTTACCACTGTTATACTAATCTTCTGACTGTTCAGTACTTACCCTGTTTCCCCGAAAATAAGACATCCTCTGATAATAAGCCCAATCGGGCTTTTGAGTGCATGGCAATAAGGCCAAGCGCTTATTTCAGGGTTCAAAAAAATATAAGACTGGGTCTTATTTTCGGGGAAACACGGTACGTAGTCTGTTCACTGTGACAAGCTTCAGCTTTACATGCCCATCACCTTAACTGAGACAGGCCATGTTTCTCATTAGAGCACTTTTTTGGGATTTGATGAAGACCCACTTGGAATAGCCACACGTTCTATAAAACACATCAAGGAAGCCCTCAGAAAGTGTGGCTATTCCAAGTGGGCCTTCATCAAATCCCCCAAAAGACCCAGCAGGAGCTGCTCCATAACAGACAAAAAAGAGAACAATAAACAAAGCAATGTTGTAATTCCATACGTTGCAGGAATATCTGAAAAGGCTAGGAGGACCTTCAGCCAACACAACATATATGCACACTTTAAACCCAAGAATACACTAAAGCAGAAGCTTGTCCACCTCATTGATAAAACACCCAGACACAAACAGAGCAACGTGGTATATGCAGTACAATGCAGTGAGACGTGCAGATCTGTACATTGGGGAAACAAAACAACCACTTCATAAACACATGGCACAACATAGAAAAACAAACCCATCAGGACAAGGTTCAGCAATCCATCTGCATTTAAAAGACACAGACCACTCTTGAAGACAGCAAAGTCCACATTTTGAGAGAGAATCACTGGTTTGAAAGAGGGCTCAAAGAGGCCATCTATGTCAAAATTGAACAGTCCTCTCTCAACAGAAGCGGAGGGATAGGACATCATGTATCTCCAGTCTACAACACAGTCCTTTCAACAGTTCCAAGAAGGCTCCACACCCATCTGCACTACTCAGGTGACACTGAGGACAGAGATAAATCTCCAAGTGGCCTCAATGACTCTAAAAGGATGCAAATGATCAGCTGTCTGCAAGGAGTATAAATTCTTCCATTCCCCACCATCTGGTCAGAACTGAAGCTTCTTGGATCAGAAGCAAAATGTCTTCAAAGAAAAATTCCAGTTGCTTCTTTAAAAAGCACCTTTGGGAGGGTTACGGCTGTCTGAACATCAGGGGGAATGATGTTCCCTAGGGCAGTGGCTTGAACAGAGAAAGCACACCCCTTGGATCCTACAAATGCCATGGTTTCTGGAAGAAACTCGAAGCAGATGGATCTCATTGACCAAACCATGCGATCATTAACCACCACCACCACCCCGCAGCCCGTTTTTAGTTCCAGGAGGCTTCAGGGAGGCCTGCTAGCACCAAAACGGGGGTCGTGTGTGCATGCGCGGGGGGTGGGGGGGAGCGCACGCATGCGTGGAGGCAGGGCCTGCGGGGGGCATTGCATTATGGGTGTTGGCACACGTGTGTGTGTGTGTGTGCTTTTGCGCGCGCGCTTTCGGCACCCAAGGAAAAAAAGGTTTGCCATGACTGCCCTAACCCATGATTAATATACCAAATTCACCAACTTGGCTAAACCAAAACTAATTAAATTGCATTATGGTTAAGTTTGGTGTGAATCCAGTCACTGTGTGGCCACACATATACCTCCTTTCTCAGGAACCAAAAATGAGCAATGGGCAAACGTTAACTCAGATAGAGGATTTTGTAGTTCAGTGGTAATGCCAGAATTTTCTATTCATATATTCAAAGCAGTCCCAGTGGATTTAGTATGTTCTTTCAATCACATGGGCCAAAATGGTATGTGCTGGTTTGAAATAAATATCATGCAAAAGTATCGATGCAGACCGGGAACTAATATTTTGAGTGATTCTTGGAGAACTGAGATGACACATCTTTAGATAGCAAATGGCAACTGCTATTGGGGGGGTGGGGGGAAGGAGAAACCTCAATGAATAGCTTTTTTTTTTTTTTTTTTGGTAAAGTAGAAATGGCATCCAAACACGAAGCCTACAAACTTCTCTCCTGCCACGTGTCAGAACTGTCACGCAGGCGAAGAGGGGCACAATTCCGGTTGTCGAGCAGCAGAACTACATCTCCCAGGATGCCTCATGCCTCTTGCGGCGCTCTATTGTGCGTCACTTATGCGTTGCAGCGCCCACTTCCTGCCCTGGAGCCAGGCCTGAGTTGTTCCGATCGTTTCCATCGGCGACGATGCCAACCGGCGACTACGAGTAAGAAAAGCAAACGGGGGAGGGGGAGGGGGGTTGGTAGGGGGTGTAACGGGAAGGGGGCACGTGCTGCGTGGGCATGCATGAGAGGGGAGGCACCGGGGAAGGCGCACACGTGTCGTCGCCGGTTATCCGAAAGGCATGCAGACGCGCCCAGAAGTGCTGTATATCGGTGTGAATTCACACACGCACACGTACGTGCATCCGGCGTATTCTTGCTTTGCGTGCATGAAAGGCTGGGATGCGAACTTTCGACCGAGTCGGCCTTCCACTCCTCGGGCGCCATTGCGCAGCTGTCCAGACGAGGGGAACAAAAAAAGTCAACCCGAGGTGTTCGGGGAAGACTTTCTCTCGCCTCGTATTTAATGCTGCATCTACGCTGAACGTTTCCTGAACACTTTTGCGGTTGTCATTTCAGTAATCTAAACACAAATTAAAGGGAGGGAGAAGAAGGTAGCGACGTAAAAGCCTGCCATGAATTCCCACCGATGCAACCTGGGTAGGAAGTGCAGTCCTTGAGGGAAAGTCCCGTTGCGAAAAGGGGGTGAAGCGCTGAGCCTGACCCCGTTTTCACTGGGTGAACCTTTGCCTGGGTGGTTCCCATGACGGACTGTAGGATCACCAGAAAAACGCAGCCACCTCCCTGTTCTAATGTAGGAACTAAAGTGGAAGCCTCTTTCCAACCCAACTAGTTTTCTTTTTTCCTGTACAGGTAGTCCTCAACTTACCATCACAATTGAGCCCAAAATTTATGTTGCTAAGTGAGAAATTTGTTAAGTGAGTTTTGCCCCATTTTATGACTTTTCTCGCCACATTTGTTAAGTGAATCACTGCAGTTCTTAAATTAGTAACACGGTTGTTAAGTGAATCTGGCTTTCTCCATTGATTTTACTTGACCGAAGGTCACAAAAGGGGATCACACGACTCTGGCACCACTGCAAACATCATAAATGTGAGTCAGTTATCAAGCATCCAAATGTAAATCTCGTGACTATGGGGGATGCTGCAACGGTTATAAGTGTGAAAGATGGTCCTAAGTTATTTTTTTCAGTGCTGTTGTAACTTCGAACAGTTAAATGAACTGTTGTAAGTCGAGGACTACCTGTACACTGTTTTACACAATAGTATAATCCCCACATGTAGGATAGGTAGTCCATCCCAAATTATGCACTGAGAAGTGTTTTTGTACAGTGTACAGGTAGTCCTCAACTTGCAACAGTTGATTTAGTGACTGTTCGAAGTTGCAGCGGCATTGAAAAAAGTAAATTATGACCATTTTTCACATTTATGACCGTTGCAGCATCTCCATGGTCACGTAATCAAAATTCAGACACTTGGCAACTGACTCATATTTATGACGGTGGCAGTGTCCTGGGTCAATGGGGAAGCCAGATTCACTTAACAGCAATGTTGCTAATTTTAACAACTGCAGTGATTCACTTAAATGTGGCAAGAAAGGTCGTAAAAGGAGGGAAAATTCACTTAAATGTTTCGCTTAGCAACTGAAATTTTGGACTCAATTGTGGTCATAAGTTGAGGAATACCTGTATTGGCATCTGATCTGAATAAGATGAGTTTTCAGAAGTAAGAAAACAAGTACAATGGGGATAGAAAACCTAAGTGGTAATTGTGTGAATGAATTGGAGGATATGGAAGCTGGCATTTCAGAAGATCCACTGACAGTGGTTTATATTATTGTTATTAGATTTTTATCCCACCTTTTTTGTATATAGGTCAATGTGAATATACCTAACACTCCTGTATCCTATTTTTCCCCAGAACAAAAACCCTGTGAATTGGGTTGGGTTGAGAGACAGTGACTGGCCCAAAGTCACCAAACTGGCTTTCATGCCTAAGGCGGGACTAGAACTCACATTCCCGAGTTCTAGGCTAATGCTTAAACCACTACAGCAAGCTGGCTCTCCGTGATGGAATTATAGTTTGAGGACAAAGGAAACAGGCTTGGGAGGCACAACATATGACTCTGGAATTAGGAAAATTTGGTAGATGGCGGAGGAGGAAACATAGATGTTTTATGGGAAAAACTTTGGTGTCTTGTCCTGAACATGTAAGCAGACAAACTCACCAGATGGTAAAATTAACCCAGGATTTTAGCCCTACATTTTATAACTTGCTGTCAGCTTGTTGGCTTCTCCACCAGAAATTATAGAAAAAAGATAAAATAACAGCTGTTCACCAAAATAGATATTTTGATTAAACCTCTAAAAAAATATTTAAACTCTTATTTTACTACAGACTAAAATACGATTGGAAATAAAACTATTTCTTGCTATCCGAAGAAGGAAGTGTGCATTTTATGGAAATGAGTTAGAATGGAATCCAGAGCTTATTGTAATATTGTGTAACAGAATAAGTACTACATATGAGAGATCAGTCCTAGAATTATGAAATTGAGGGAGGACACATATATTTATGGGATTTGAGAATAGGTACCTAACTTGTTGTTTTTCTTTCTTTTAGCTCCAAGCCCAGTTGGGCAGATCAAGTGGAAGAAGGAGAAGATGATGGTGAGAGATTTAATGTGCATTTAATTGGCTCTTTGCTTAGCCAAGAGTATCTCTTTGTTTCCATGGTGGATTTTATCTCACAATATTTTCATCTGTCCCTTTTGAAATCTTATGCCCATATCTCAGGAAGAAGCAATGTCAAGAAAACCTCCGTAGTATTAATTTCCTTTGAAAGCTACCTGATTTTGTTTATCAAGTTACATAAATCCCAATGTTTGTCAGTCCTGTATAACTTCAGTCTCCCTGCATATTTCCATTACTATTGTGGGTGTTTTTTTGTTTTGTACATTTGCATTCTGTAGACAGCTTATATAGACAGTTCTCCTTATTTTATTCCCTAACAACGTTGTAAGGCTGATATTGATACTTCCTTTCTGGATAAGTTAAATTGACAAACAGTATCTTCCATTGGATAACAGTGAAGTTGAATAGTAGGAAATATCAGCTCAAATACACATTTAGTCCTGAAGTACGCATGGTTAAATGGCTGTATTTTGGGCTTTTAAAATATTGTAGAACTGTATACTTCTGTGTAATTAGATGCTATTTATTTTGAATGAATCTACTTTGCTTCCAAATTGATAAATCTTCGACCATCTAATTTTGCCATAGCAGAGAAATTTGTGCACATATTTCAGCTGGCCTCCCTATACTTTTCCATCACAGATAAATGCATTACCAGTGACCTACTCAAAGATATTCCCCTGACAGATGTGTTGAGCGAAAAAGCAGCCGTAAGTGTGACCATCGAGCCAGAACTTATAAAAGGAGGTAGGAACTACATTTGTATCTATCTGAATGTCAAAACATGAAATGTCTCCAGTTCCCCCAATGCGAATCTTTGTAACTTCCCGGACTCCTTTTACAGAGCCCCTCCCACCTCCCAAAGAAGTTGTGAATGGAAACATTAAGACGGTGACTGAGTACAGAGAAGAGGAAGACGGCCATAAGGTGAAGGTGAGTAGAGAGCACAGTTGAGGGGTGTCTCCATCTTCCTCACTCCGGGTCTCACAGTCCTCTTTCGATTCATTGTTTGCTCTTTAGTAGGGCCTGTGACAGTGACCTCCATTTTCATTGCTAGTTGTCTCTCTTTAGTAGAAGAGGAGAAGTTCTTCCCCATATGCTACACTTTTTATTGTGTGATGAAAGTGAACTATCCTTGCTTGCTGCTTATTCTCTCCTGGTTTGAAGATGCGGATGCTGCTTCACCTCTTTCCTTGTAGTCCTGTTCTGCAGACTCAGAGAAGTAGGCTTTGGGGTACAGGCTACTAATAGTTTAAGCTTAGCAATGGTATGGTGAAACATAAGAAAGTCATGTGCAGAATTACTAATTCCCGCCTGAGCACTTTGTGATCAGTTCCTGTCCTTTCACAGATCATCCGCACCTTTAGAATTGAGACTCGAAAGGCCTCCAAGGCTGTGGCAAGGCGAAAGGTGAGTCCTCTGACAGATAAACGTGGGCTTTTGTTTCCTTGATTCTTCAGGATGGAGTGCTAAAATACACATTAAGTGAGCCACACCCAATTTTAGGACCATTTTTTTTTTTTGCCGTGTTTGTTATGTCAGTCACTGGAGTTAAGTGAATCAAATGATTGTTAAAAGAATCTGGTGTCTCCCATTGACTTTGCTTATTGGAAAACAGCTGGGAAGGTTGCAAATGGTGATCACATGATCCCAGGACGCTGCAGCCGTCATAAACACATGATGGTTGCCAAGTGCCCAAAGGTTGATCACATGATCATGGGGATGCTGCAACGGTTGTTAAGTATGGGAAACGGTTGTAAATCACTTTTTTCCATGCCGTTGTAACTTTGAACAGTCACTAAACAAATGATTGTAAGTTGGGGACTACCTGTATTTTATTTTATTAAATTTATATAGCTCCCCATCTCTCATACATCACTCTAGGCGGAATACAATAAAACAGTATAAAACAATATAATAAAACAATAAAATCTACATTATGAGGTTATTTGGCTATCCTTTTGTTATGGGATGTATTTGGGATGTTCTCATATTAGTCTGATTTGTTTATTTTCTTTATCAATAGTTTGATTTCAGCGCTCCCACTCAGTTACAGACCATCAAGAATGCAGTCTATGGAGCCTTCAAGTCCTTTCATGGTGCAACCATGTTTCCCCAAAAATAAGACCCAGTCTTATATTTTTGGGGTCTCCAAAATAAGCACTAGGGCTTATTTTGGGGGGATGCCTTTCTCCCCCCCCCCCCATGTACAGGAGGGGGCGAGTGCGGGGCAGAAGGCCACATGGTACATTGGGATCGCCTCCTCCCCTTTGCCTCTGACCAGCTGCTGGACCTGCTGCTGCTAGCCTCGCGGGGGCTCTTTGCCCTCCTGGCCGCGCTGCTCTCGGCTGCCCTGCTGGGCTGCTCCTGAGTGGCGCGGGGCGAGTCGGTCCAGATCTATGACCTCCAGAACGCCTCCCCGCCTCCGGTCTGCTCTGCTGCCACCGCCTCGCCTTCTACCCAGCCTGGCCGGCAGGCCAGTACTGCCGCCATGAGATGAGGCGAGGCAGGTGGCAGGAGGGTGGAACTGCCTCCCTCCACCTGCCAGACACCTTCTGAAGCTGGGCAGGGCAGGGGACGGGCGCGCCACTCAGCCTGCAGGATGCATGGGGCAACTACAATGGAAGGTATGGTAGTGGAGGCTGCTGGGTAGCAACTTGGGCTTGGCAGTGGGCCGGGCAGAAGGCGTGGTGGCGGTAGCAGAGCAGCCGCAGGTGAGGTAGAGCCCGAAGGCGGCCATGGGCAGTCCCATGCCTGGCTCGCACAGCCGGCATGAGAGCTGCAGTGCCCAACAGGGCCAAGGCCTGAAGAGTGCCAGGCTCAGCCTGTAGCCCAGTGCCTGCATTACTGAATAGGCGTGCAGTTGGTACTTAGCAGCCCAAAGGCGACAGTGGGCGAGGTGGCGTGGCTCCACCAGTGACCAATAGCGAAGGGGCCCTGGCAGGCCAGCAGCGGGAGGAGGCACTCCGGGGGTTGTAGATCTGGGCTGACTCACCCCATGCCAGTTAGGAGCAGCCCAGTAGGGTGACCAAGAGCAGCGCAGCCAGGCGGGCGAAGAGCCCCCGTGAAACCAGCAGGTTTAGCAGGCCCAGCAGCCGACCAGAGGCACAAGGGAAAAGGCAATCCCGATGCACCGCATGGCCTGCTGCGTCCCAGTCATGGGCAAGCCAAGAGTAGGTGGGCTGGATTGACACCCAATTTATTTTATAAAAAAAATTTATTTATTTATTTTATTTATTTATTTATTTATTTATTTATTTTATAAAATTTATATGCCGCCCAACTCCCGAAGGACTCTGGGGAAAAGGCAATCCCGATGCACCGCATGGCCTGCTGCGTCCCAGTCATGGGCAAGCCAAGAGTAGGTGGGCTGGATTGACACCCAATTTATTTTATAAAAAAAATTTATTTATTTATTTTATTTATTTATTTATTTATTTATTTATTTTATAAAATTTATATGCCGCCCAACTCCCGAAGGACTCTG
>QLTV01002677.1:215313-225872 GCA_003457575.1 Thermophis baileyi
AGAAAGTGAGTCCTGATTTTTTCCTTCTAAAACCCCTCTTTTTCTTTCTCCCCTCCCTCCTTCCTTCCTTCCCTCCCTCCCCCCCCCTCTTTCCTTCCTTCCTTCCTTCCTTCCTTCCTTCCTTCCTTCCTTCCTTCCTTCCTTCCCTTCTTTCCCTTCTTTCCCTTCTTTCCTTCTTTCCTTTCCCTTCCTTCCTTCCTTCCTTCCTTCCTTCTTCAACATTGTCAGTGGCATGGGAAGTATTTCATAGAGGGCTTCAGAAAATGATAAAGGTACTCCAGAACTTGTGTGACTACAACATTTCCCTGTGACTCATTAACACAGCTGTTTCCTTTGGCTCCAAAGCATAGGCAGATAACTTACCTCAACCTGCAAACCTCTGCATTACACTTTGGGATCATTTTCTTATCCAAAGCATTAAGTCCAGGGAACAAGGGTTGACAATCACATGTAATAGAATATAATCCCAGAGTTGGATGAACAGTCCTGCACAACTGCCTGGCCTTTCAGCCCAGCTGCTCTCTGAGTTCCATTATTGAATTACTCTGTATGGGTTTCAGATCATTAATCATAACCTATAAGAACAGTTAAACCCCTGCATCTCAATCTGCCAGAGGATAATTATGATAAAGTGCTCTTGCTAACTCTTCCAAAATACCTGGGACATTGAGACCATCCTGCCTGTAAAGCCTGCCCTGGGAAATCTTGTTACTATCATTTTAGCTGCCACCACCATCACTCAGAAAAGTTTCCACTATTGATTTACCTGGAGCAAGCTGGTGCACAGGATTGGCACACATTTTCCAAGTTCCTGGGAATGCAGAAAGCCTACAAGAAAGTGTTTTCCAATCATCTTCTTTGGAAGCAATGAGATCTGCTTAACTTTCCCCCCACTTTAAACAGGTTGGAATTTTACTTCCACAGGTGCCAGAGTTTGGCAAGCATTGATCCAGGACAATGCTGATCTAGGAGCAACTGAAAAAAATCAATTGTATCCTGACCTATTTCGCACCTGCCCAGAGCTCACCTTTGCAGAGCCTCTCACAACAGTGCTTTAAACAACTAAGAGTGTGCTACAAGTGAGGCAGGGGTCCTCAAACTTGGTGACTTTAAGACTTGTGGACTTTAAGACTTGTGGCTATGCTGGCTGGAGAATTCTGGGAGTTGAAGTCCACAAGTCTTAAAGTCGCCAGGTTTGAAGATCTCTGAAGTGAGAGATTGCTACAAGTGAGGGATTACCTCTCATCCCTGCAATCTGAGTCAGCATCAAACTTGTTGTGGCCCAAACCTGGCTCACCTAAGACAACCAAATCACTTCAAAGATACAGATATATTTTGATGAAAACAGTAAAACAGTATATACCAAACTCCCAGCAAAGCATTGGCAGCTTGCTGAGAGCCTTGTTGAAAAAGAGAACCACAACTTAAACACCTTTGGCCTTTCAAAGACAAGTCAAAGGAAAAAGGCAGACACAGTGGAAATTACAGCATGGTGTTGGGATATTTTGATAAACCTATCTGGATGAACTTATTATTATTTATCACTTCCTACTAAATCATCATGCTAGCCATATTATGACCCCATAGATCTGGTAGTGAATGCAGTTCACATGCGTATTGGGGGATGGGGGGACTTTTTTTACCACCATATACAAACGGTACTTGACTTTTGCCTGTTAGTCAGATGCCATGTTATATCTGTTGGTGAGCATGTCAAACATCTGTTCAGTTTTTCCTGGCATAGTATTAAATGTTAACAAGTCTGCTCTGAGGGCCTGCCTTCACATTCCACTAATTGCAGCAGAAATATGCCTCATTAGCTGTGTTTCATGTCCTCAAAATGCCACCTTTGCTCATCTGTAGCCCTCACAGCAACAGCCCAATTAATCTTTAGCTAGGCCACTTTTAAAATAGCATCTCACTCTTCTCCCAGTACAAGCCTTGCTGTACAATCTACGATGCCTCATTGACGATGTTGGTGATGATGTACAGAGGCTGGCATCTTCCTTGCTCCCACTGACTATTTGAGGCTACTGTAGGCATGTCCCCTCCTCCCTGGGTATTGCTCTCCAGGAACATTCCTGCTTCAGCTTTAGATTAGAGTAATAACCTGCCTCAGCACCCACCACAATTATAATGTTGGGATGTAGGGTGGACAAGATATGCAACATTCCCACGACATCCATCATGGAGATGAACAATATATGTTTATAATCAAAAGAGACAGATGGCCAGGTGGAAGGTTCACCCACAAGAGTTAACCCTGATCTTTAGGAGCAGCCCTTACCCCCTCATAACCCCCTCATAACATAGGGCAATTATCAAAAGTAAATTATTAACCTAACATACTTCTGGAACTGAGGACTGTTATTCATTTAGCTCCAATTAAGCATGTCTCGGGTAATAGGTCTAGTCATTCCGCTAGGACTACAGAGACAGCAGGAGACACGAAAGCCAAGAAGACGTTGAACATAGCAGTGGAAGGACAAGATGGAGAGGAGAGTGTGGGCTTGGAACAGATCTTCAAAACTCAGAATTGGCATCATCCCCTAAACATCTTTTGATGCCCTTTTAGTCATATAGGGATAACCTGACTTAATACCAGTTCCTTTTTCCACTCGGGGAAAAACTCTACAGCAGTTGAAAGACTGGAAATGGGACTGAGGGTATGGGCATACAATGGGGATACCTTTTTTTTATGCCTTTGAATCAGTGTTGACTCCTGGCAACTGCTGGTCAAGTCCCTGCAGTTTTCTTGGCAAAGTTTTTCAGAAGTGGCTTGCCATTGCTTCCTTCCTAGGGATGAGAGAGAGTGACTGGCCCAGAATCACCCAGCTGGCTTTGAGCCTAAGTTGGGACTAGAATTCAAGGTCCTCTGATTTCTAGCCTGATGCCTTAACCACTACTCCAAACTGGCTGATACTAAGAGAGTTGCAAAGTTATTACTCCATATTTGTGAAATAAACAGTTTCTCATCCAGATGCTTTTAAAATGTGTTGGATTATAGTCCCAACAAAAGTTTGTGTGCGTGCGTGCGTGCATGTGTGTGTCTATCTGTCTGTCTGTCTGTCTAATTCCACATACAAGGTAGTGTGGTGGGGAAAAGTAGTAAACTATTGTCCATGGTGCTATAACCATATATGCATGGTGCTATTTCCCATTTCTTTTGTCTCATCTTGTAGTCATACAGTTGCTGTTAATTTTAAATAGTAATGAAGATTTTTTTCCCTAAAACCTCTTAAAAATCCAAAAGGGAAACATGTCCCCACTCTCCACTGACCCTTTTTCTGCGTAAGGGGCTGCAAGAATTCTGGCATGGAAAACCATTTCCTTCCTGGAAAAACCATGCTTGGCAAGCTGGCTTTTCTATCTAACAGACACCCAGTGAAAGCATCCTCATCACCAGGGCCCTCTTTGAAGCACAGGAAGTGCTGCGGACTGCTTTCCTTTTGTATGACCAGATAGATCCTTTGACTCAAGTCTCCATATACTGTACAATTGCAAAATGTTGCTAAGACTAGCAGCATCTGAAGGCTTTGAGAGCTCATAACTACAATTATAGTACAAAAAGGCCAAATATTCTGTAGTCTGTGGGCATTTCCTCACAGTCATTTTAATGAGTTGGCAGAAAAATATGTTGACATAATTGTGCTAGTGATGAAATGTGCCCATCTTCAATCTGTAAGGACAGTATCACTCCTTGGCATGTTTGCCAAGGCTCAGTGCATTTTGGTGAACCTCAGAGCCATGAGTAAGAGACTGAGAAAGTCACTGCCTTAAGCTGTGGATGAGACACAAGTGATATCATGAATAGTGGTGGGTTGCTACCGGCTTTACAACTGGTTCGCTGAGTGCGCGCTTCGCTGCGCATGCGTGCGCAGTTCAGAGGAAATAGAACTTCCGCGTTGCAAACTAGGCAAGGAGCATGGAAAACAGCTGCGGAGCGGCAATTCAATCTGCCGCCCCTGATCAGCTGGGCTTGGGAAGCAGAGATTAAGGTCAATATAACCCAGGGGCGGGCGGGCGAGCCCACTTTCACGGATACAGAGAATCGGTTCTCTCTCGGCTTGGAGTCAGAGCTACCGGTTCTAAAGAACCGGTCCGAACCGGCAGCAACCCACCACTGATCATGAAGCAAGTCTCTTAAAAATGGCTAGCAATTTTGTCATGGGGAAGAGAAAATAAAATCAAGAGAATAACTGATGAGAGAGGGACATAGTTGTAAATAGTTTTATCAGAAAAATTTAAAATAGGCAAAAGAATTATGTTATTGAATATTGTAAGATTGTGAAATGGAGTTGTGTACAAATAATGAACATGTGCTTGTTAAAATATATAAACATTTATTGACATTTGAAACATAACAAATGAATGTATGATAAAGTGGAATTAAAATATGGTTATAATATACAGATGGAAGAGTGGGAAAATATGTGGTTGAAAGGATTGAAATTTGCACTGTTATAATGTTAAAGAGAACCAGCTTATGTTCAACTATGTACTACTCCATGTTGTCTAACAGCACAAGCCAGGGGTTCCACATAAATATCAAAAAGCAGAAGTGAAAGTGCACATCCTTGTCTGGTTCCTTTAAATAATGGGAAAGTAGTAGAAAATAGCAGGGGGCATGATGGCTCAGCAGTTAAAGATGCTGAACTTGTCAGCTAGAGAGCTGACATCCTGAGTTCGAAACCCAAGCTCCGCACAATGGGGTGAGCTCCCATTACTTGTCCCAGCTCCTGCCCATCTAGCAGTTTGAAAGCATGCAAATGCAAATAGATAAATAGGCACCACTTCGGTGGGAAGGTAACAGCGTTCCGTGCACCTCGGCATATAGTCATGCTAGCCACATGACCACGGAAATTGTCTTCAGATAACGCTAGCTCCTTCAGCCAAGAAATGGAGATGGCGGTGTTCTGAATCAAGCGTAGATTGGTTATGCTATCATCAGGCAGTTTAACACAGACGCAATGGTACATTCAATCAGATTATATTTTATTCTTCAGGCATCCTCTGACATCACTCACGGTTATGTAGAAGTTCTTCTGAATCTACAGTCATAATCTGGAACCATCACAAATATTGCAAAAAAGGATTAATGTTTCCTCATCTCCTCGTTGCTACATCTTTCCCGGTAGAGTGCTTGGAATGACTTCCTTTGGGCCAGCGTACTTCAATTACTCCCGCCCCCAGGCATACTTCAATGACCAATAAGAGTACACAGTTATGATCACATGGCATGGACTACGTGGCATGGACTACATTCCCCAGAATGCTATGTCTTAAAGAGACAGTTCTTAATTCTAGGCTAAACCCTTGTTAAGCCAGCACAGGCGGTGCCCTAGAGTTGACATAAGTGACAGGGAAACCTTTACCTTTAGTAGAAAATATACTGCAGTGGACAGCTTGTCAGTAAATAGCAAAACTAACTAGTAGCCAAATGTATTTTCATCATTGGTTTCAGTGGCCATAGGAGGGGGCTGGTTGCAATTCCACATTCTTCTCTTTCTCTTGCAGCTCTTTCTGCCGCTGTAAACCTTTACAGCAACATTTGGGCATGTTCTTAGCTAGAGCTGCATAGATGAATGGGTGGATGCAAACATGAAAGTTAACTAGGATCCTAGTTATTTGGTAGATGATATAAATGGCCCTGTTCCTGTTGCCCTGCACACGATAATAAAAATTCACATTGCGAAAGACATGAAAAGGCAAGTAAAAGAGGGCATAAAGGAGCACAACTGTAGAAATCAGTATCTTCACTTTACACTTTTCCTCCCTGGTGGTACCATGGCTGCGTCTAACAGCGCAAACAATGGCCACACAAGAAAAGAGAGTCAGGAGAAAAGGCAGTCCACAGCCCACAGTTAGGAGAAACCAGCTGTATGGCTGATAAGCAGGCAATTCTGACATAGAAGCACTTCCTAGGCAAACTGTTACATTGCCTTTAGATTCCACGGTGGAGAAATGAAGGACAGGGGCTGAGATGGCTATCGCGAGCAACCACATCACCCCGCTGACAACTTTGGCATGGAAGGGTTCGATGCGCTCATGGGCAAAGAAGGGATGGACGATGGCAATGTAGCGGTTCAGGCTGATGCAAGCAATGAAAAAGGTGCTGCCATACAAGTTGACAAAAAAAACAAAACGATCCAATTTGCACAAAAGGCAGCCGAACCTCCAGTCCTTGGGGGGGAAGTAGTAAGCAGCCAAGGGCAACAATGAGATGGCATAGGACAGGTCACAGAGTGCCAGATTGAAGGAGTAGATGATTCCAGGATGCCAGGTGCGTTCCCAAGTCACAAAGTGGTAGATTGTAAAGCCATTCCCCAAAACAGCGAAAAAGAACTGCAGAACTATGATGACCCACAGTTTTTCTTGGAAGTGGTCCAGGTCTTCTTCTGTCCCAGTCTTCATCCTAGACAAAGCAGGATAAAGGAGATGAGAGGCTTCCAAGACTACTCGTTGACTACAGACAGAGAACATGAAGGAGCATATTATCAGAAATGTTGACACCTATCACTTCAACTGCAGCTCTCTTAAAAAATAAGTTACTTCCTTCAGCTTTTTTTTTTTTTTGCTCCCTTGGAATAGATGCTTACTTGATAAACAGAATTTCTAGTAAGTCTAATACAGTATGATTATGATGGTTATATAAAAATATGGAAAATAGAGAGAAAAGTCACAAAACAACTCTCATATACTGTACAATCAGAACTAGTTTTTACTTATGTATTCATGATCTGCTATGCAAATTAATATATGCAGTAAATCAATTTGTTGACCATTAAAAAAATGAGAAAGTCAGCATCTAAACAATAGATATTTGAAATATGGAATAGTCCTCCACCTGGGACTTCTACAAGTAGAATCCTTCTTTAGGCCCAACAAACCAAGTTGTACAATGCATTAATGGATGATGGATATCCCTTTATAGCAGGGGTGTCAAACACAAGGCCCGTGGGCCGAATTCGTCCCGCGATGTGGTCGGATCCGGCCCGCAGGGCTGTCCTGGAAAATGTAAGGGGCCATCCTGTGTCGTTTCAGCCTGGTCTACCCGCCGCATCGCTTCAGCCCAGTCTACCCGTGTCGCTTTGGCCCAGACTACCCAATGCAAAGAGGAAACATGCCAGCAATTTGGGGAGTGGCATCAAGCTGGCCATGCCTATCCAGTCGCCCACGCCTAGTGAGTGGCATCAAGTTGGCCATGCCCACCCAGTTGGCCACACCCACCCAGTCGGCCATGCCCAGATGGCCCCCCTGAAGTCAACCACAGCCCTGATGTGGCCCTCAATGAAATTGAGTTTGACACTCCTGCTTTATAGGATCCATTTGGGGGATAGGCAATATTTAGTATTAGTATCTGCCAGTTGGTTTCCAGAGTAAATTTTAAAAATGCATTTACAAAAACAAATGAGTCCTCCAGAACAAATTAATAGTGGAATAACATTTGCCTCAAGGTACAGATACAGACCTCAACAGCAATAATTTGGACCAGAATTTCTGTAGCTAAGTGACGCAATTGTAAATTACGATGTCACATGACCATGCCACGTAGCAATGGCAGTTCTGGAAGTCCCTGGTTACTGGCCTTAAGAAAGGACCAGAGGTGGGTTCTTACTGGTTCGGACCGGCTCTATAGAACCGTTAGTAACGTGGCAGCCTGGGTCGCTAGAACCGGCAGCGACCCAGGCCTGCCACGCCCGAGCCGGTTCTCTTGGCAGTGCCATAGGCGGCGCCATCTTGTTTTTTGCTTCTACGCATGTGCAGAAGCTGTTTTTTTGTACTGCGCATGTGTGCGCGTGCAAGGCGTGCACGCACGCACCCGTGACCCGCCCGCCCAGAGCACAACGCATGTGCGCGCATGCGTCGCGTCCCTGAGCAAACCGGCAGTAAGAAGATCCGGAACCCACCCCTGGAAAGGACCATGCAGGATGTCAAGTGAGGACTTCACATGATTGTAGCTTCCAACTTCCTGCTGGCTTCTTCACTGACTTTGTTTGAGGGAAACCAGCAGGGACGGTAGCAAATGAAAACTGTGTGACGTGACCATGGGATGCTGCAAAGATTGGAAATCTGAGTGTCTTCCTGAGCACGCAGATCATGATTGCAGGACTATGGGGGTGCTTCGCCAGCTGGAACTTTGAGGACCAGTCAGGAGTACCATTCTGTTCAGTGCTGTTGCAAGTTTGAACAGTTGCTGAAAGAGTGGTAGTTAAGCGAGAACCACCTGTAAGCTGTTATAACACAAGAGCCAAGCCTAATTCTACACTTTGACATCACATCTCCAACCATTAACTGATCAGTTTCTTCCAGAAAAAAAAAGTATAATTCAAGAGACACAAAATAATATTTTTATTGTAAATCATATGCAACTGGCATGCCTCTATGGAAATATATACATGCCAAAGTAGTCTTCCATCAATGTTCATGAAATACAAATTCCAATTCTTATTTGGTGCCTCCCTAAACTTTCAAACATATAATTTAGTGTATTTTAGTAATACATAAATAAAATTTATAAATAATGACAGGCTTTTTATTTCACACAGAATATGCTAAATATTTTAGTTGTAGAAGCATTGTAAGACATACAGGATTCTTGGCCTTTAGCCTAAAAATGCTTTAGCTGAACAAATGAAGTGGTTTGCCCTTGCCTCCTTCCCGGGGTTGAGAGTGAGTGACTGCCCCAAGGTTGCCAGGTTGGCTTTGAGCCAAAGGCAGAATTAGAAGTCACAATCTCCCAATTTCTAGCCTGGTGCTTTTTACTACTATACCAATTTATTACAAATAACAAAAAAAAAATCAACATTTCAGTATTCATAGATCTCAAACATGCACTCTGTACACCACAGGAGTTCCACAAGGCAACCAAATGCCCCAACAAAGAGCTATTTAGAAATTTTGAAAAGACACTCTCCTCCTTATCTTACATGTTATTATTCCATTTTTAAATTTGTCTTGTAGAGAGGAAAAATATTGTTATCCCTAATGTTTGCTTTGCTCAAATTTAAACACTTATTCCAATTATTTAAATATAGTTCAATACAGACTGTTTCTGGTGCATGTTTTAAAATTGGCCATTCAGCCCCGATCACAAACAATTTATCAATAATAGCCTATACATTCTTAACTCCCCCCGGCATATACTGTATTCACAAGCAATTATTATGCCTACTAGTTTCATCAAAGCACCTCTCTTATCTTTTTTTCACATTTGATCTTCTATTCTGATGTTTTAACCATCTACTGTATTCTTTTTGAACTCTAGTATAATGAGAGACTATGCAGTTTTTTTTGTAATTTCCCAGAGTTTGTTATTTCTTTTCTGGTTAGAAGCAAGTTCTGGATCTTAGCTTAGCCAAAAAATGTATTAGGCACTTTTGTTTAATACTTTTAATACATTAATGCATCTAATATATTCATTATAGCTTTTGTGCTGTGGCAGTTAGTTTAAATTTGACCTGTGTTCACTAAAACCACTTCAATATCGATTTGTTATGTTATATTTAGTTTGTCTTTGTCATTGAACCAAAGTATTTGATTATTTTCCATTTTACCTTGAACTTATGCAAATAGTTCTGTCTGATGATACTTTCTACAAACAATGTATTCTATTGAAACTGTAGCTGGAAAATTTCTATTGTTGTTTGGTTCAATAGGCTTAATGACATGGGATATGTGGGGTCTGAGCTTGAAGGCGAATGAAATCCAACTGAGTCCAGATTTTTATTTTCTGACACCTAATTGACATAAATTTACCAGATTAAAGCTATAACCTTCTAACTTAATACCATGTTACCCCAAAAATGCGACCTACCCCAAAAACAAGCCCTACCCCGATTTTCATGCCTGAACCGAATATAAGACCTACCCCTAAAGTAAGCCCAACTTAAGAGCCTGTGCAGCCGCCCGCCCGCCCATTCTGTGCCCGCCCATTCTGTCTGATTGCTGCTGACATAAGGCAGGGGTGTGTGCCGGGGCCACTAAGCAAGGCAATGGGGGGGGGTGGAGGATGAAATGAGGTGGGGGGGTGGAGGATGAAGCTTCTTCTTGCTCACCACCACAACAAAGCAGGAGGCTGAGCAATGCACTGGTGCCGTGGCCACTAAGTGAGGCGGTGGGGGCGGGTGGAGGATGAAATGAGGCGGGGGGGGTGGAGTACGAAGCCCCAACAGTATCCTTGGCCACCTGGCCTGCAGAGCTCTGATGTTGGTGGAGTGAGGCAGCGGCAGCCGGAGTAGCCTCTTCCCCATTTCACCCAGTGGTGGCGGCGGCCAGCGGGGCGCTGCCTGCCGCCACTCCCGTTCCACCACCGGTTGCCTGGAGCCCTTGGGGAGTTTGCCTTTCCATCTGCTTTCCAGCTCCTGCCCAGCTCCCCTCACTTCCCCAAAGCATCCACTAACCTGCTTTCCAGCTCCGTTCTCCACTGCTGCATGCAGGGCAACAAAAGAAGACTGTGGGACTACCGGTAAAAAAAAAATGTTCAATCAGACCTTCCAACTTTGCGAGATTTTTTTTTTTTTTATGAGAAGTTGGAAGGTCTGACTGACTGCAACCCT
>QLTV01002677.1:225892-261780 GCA_003457575.1 Thermophis baileyi
TCTCCTTCCTTCCTTCCTTCCTTCCTTCCTTCCTTCCTTCCTTCCTTCCTTCCTTCCTTCCTTCCTCATTCCCTCCCCTCCCTCCCCCCCTCCCTCCCTCCCTCCCTCCCTCCCTCATCCAGTTCAGGACTGCACAATCTCTTATTGTGGGCCCCTCTTTTGGAAATGTGTTATCTCCACCCTGAGAAGCCACTGTGCAATTGCCACGATTCCCCCCCCTTCTTCTCCAACTGTACATTCCAGCACATCATACCTACAAATACCCCAAATGGTCAGAGACACCTTCTCCCACCCCCCAAAAAAAAATTCTAAGCTATTCCACCTTCAAAGTCTCACTTGCAGCATTGGCAAGGAGCAATAAAGTCAAGGAGACAAGGAAACCTAGGAGATAAAGGGCACATTGACTAACCGAATTCAGAAACCTTTTGAGACTTTGGAAAAAATGCAGAGAAGAACAACAAAGATGATTAGGGGACTGGAGACTAAAACATATGATGAACAATGGAAGGAATTGGTTATGGCTAGTCTAGTAAAAAGAAGGATCAGGGAGACATGATAGCAATGTTCCAATATTTCAAAGGCTGCCACAAAGAAGAGGAGGGTCAATCAATTTTCCAAAGCTCCAGAAGACAGGACAAGAAGCAATGAATGGAAACTAATCAAGGAGAGAAGCAACCCAGAACTAAGGAGACATTTCCTGACAGTGAGAACAATCAACCAGTGGAACAACTTGCCTTCAGAAGTTGTGGGTGCTCCATCACTGAAGGCTTTCAAAAAGAGACTGCACAGACACCTGTCTGAAATGGTATAGGGTCCCCTGCTTAATCCAACCAGGGGTTGGATTAGAAGATCTCCAAGGTCCCTTCCAACTCTGACATTCTGAAAACCTTGATTTGGTCGTAGTATCTAGGGTATATCATCTGACGACAAAGCTTAAGCAGTAGAGACAGATTTCCTGCATTATTCTGGTTGTCACCTCTCCCAATTTATCCACTCCTAGAGTTTAATAAAATTCATTTTTCAATACTTCAGATACTGGGTGCAGAGTTAAAAGACATACATAAACATGGAACAAGGTGAAACAAAGTGAAAGGAATAAAATGAAAGCTAAGAAAAGGAAATAGGCAGCATTACATCAGTGTTCTCCGACTTGCCCTCCTGTTTTGTAAAACTACAGTACTCATAATCTCCAGCCAATGTTGTTGGAAATAGTGGGGGATGTAAATAAATACATCTGGAGAACACTACGATAGAGAGTGCAGTAGCTATTTAAATAGTATCACAATGCACATATACCTAATCCAGCTTCCAGTCGATTCCACGTAGAAGGGAGTCAGTTGTATTTTCCCTTACTGCAAAGAAGTTGTGAAGTCTATATTCAAAATGTGGTAGTGTACCATGAGATTCTGAAACTGCACGAGGAAGTAGATGAATCATGACTAAATAAAGTTGAAAATAACCTGCGTTACACAATGGAAAGGCCTTTTATGGCTCTTTTGCATGTCACCACAATACGCTGAAAAAAGAGCAAGCATACAAGATAGAACGAGGTGGAGGGATCCTAGAATGACAATAGGACTGACCGTCTAACAAAGAGTAAATCCCAGAGTTGAAATTGACTTTTTCTGAAATCCATGTTGTTGTTAGTTGCTCTTCTCCAGCGAGTCCTTCCGTCTCATTAGGTGGCCAAAGTATTTGAGTTTCATCTTCAGGATCTGGCCTTCTAAAGATCAGTCAGGTTTGATCTCCTCTAGGACTGACTGGTTTGGTCGCCTTGCAGTCCAAGGGACTCGCAGGAGTCTTCTCCAGCACCATAGTTCAAAGATCTCAATTCTTTGGCGCTCAGCCTTCCTTATGGTCCAACTTTCATAATTTTAAGCTCCATGGATAACTTAGGAGAAGGTGAGATAAGATAGAACGAAGCTACTGAGAAATATAAATATGATTAAGAAGCAGCTGTGATCTTAGCTCCAAGATCTTCAATGTCATTCCATATCAGACTTTTGAATATAGCTACAAAAAGCAGGGTGTTTTTTTATAATTCTAGAGAAGAAAAACTTGTGGACACCTGCTACCAAAGGTTTATTGCATTTAGTCAAGCAAGACTGAGAGGCATTTTTGGCTTAAAAAAAAAAGCCCACTAAAACGCTATTTGAAATTATAGAATTCTGAAAAGAAGCTTTAGCTGATCTAATTCGCAAATTCAGCCCACCTCAAAGAACCAGAGATAAACAGAGGCATGCATTAGTTGGACCCAGTTCCACCACCAATCTTATGTCATTTTTGAATAGACCGCAGCAATCACCACTCAAAACAGAAATGTTGTTCTTAGTGTGAAAACGGTTACAGCAATGGAAACAGTTGGTTTTGACCCTAACCACATCCTGCATTCCAATCAACTTTAAAGTTGATTAGAGTCTTGCTAGAATCTACAGAATAATCAGTTCAAAGAACGCCATGTTGTGTGTGTGTGTGTGCTGTCTAGGTTTGCAACTAGGTTTTCAAACATCTTTATGATAAGGATGTTAAGATTCAAAATTCAGAGTCATGGCAATCTCTGGATTTTTTTTTCTTTTACAATTACATCACATTGCTTTGCTCACAAGTGGTTGCTAAAAATTCTTTTTGTTAGGGGATAAGTTTCGTGTTGTTCATTTTATTGATTCTATTTTTTATTGATCAATGACTAAAATATGGTACTGTCATTGTTTTAACACATGTTGAAAGTAACATGTTCTACATCTCAGAAATTGTAATCATTTTTTTAAATAGTAAAATATTCATCCTGTATTTTTTCATAAATTAGATGTATTAGCAGGTTTGATTTGTTTTTTTAATTTAGTTCTAGAAAACTGCATTCTATAGGTATATCGATCTTTATTAATCATGGCTTGATTTACTAAACTGTCTAAAATTCCATCTAAAAGCTTAGTTATTACATCAGATGTCAATTTGCCATATCTAAACTATAAAGTTTTATAATGCTAGAGGGCCAATTTAGGGTAGTGGTTCAGGCAACAGGCTATAAACCAGGCAATTGTGAGTTGTAGTCCCAGCTTAGGCACAAAGCCAACTGCATGGCTTTGGGCCAGTCACTCTCTCTCAGCCTAGGAAAGAGGAAATGGTAAACCACTTGCAAAATCTTGCTAAGAAAACTGTAGGAACTTTATCCAGTCACCAGGAGTAAACACTGCCCCCCCCCAAAAAACCTTCTATAGGTAGTGCTCGACTTATGACAATTGAGCCCAAAATTTATGTTGCTAAGATAGTTAAGTGAGTTTTGCCTCCTTTTACCACCTTCCTTGCTACAGTTGTTAAATAAACCATGCAGTTGTTAAGTTAGGAGCAGTTGTAAAGTGAATCATTGACTTTGCTTGTCAGGTCACAAAATGTGATCACATGACCCCAGGACACGGCAATGCTCATAAATATGAGCCAGTTGCCCCAAGTGTCCCAATTTTGATCAGGTGACCATGGGGATGCTGCCAGTCGTGTGAAAAACGGTCGTCGCTTTTTTCAGTGCCATCATAACTTCAGTCACTAAACAAATGGCTGCACGTCAAGGACCACCTGTATTTACTTCCAGAGATGGAATCATGTAGAGCCCCTGAATACAACTAGGATGTATTTCCGCAAACCTGCCCCTACATTTTGGATGAATAACAGTTTAGCCAGGGATAATAATTTTACAAATTATTCTTTCTATAGCCGCTGAAGAGCTGCAGCTGCCCACAAGGAAGCCAAATATATTTGGTATCTTTTGAAAACCTCTGTGGGAGAACCAGGAATGTAAAAGTGGAGAGCATTATTGCTAAAGAAAAGAATCCTGCCGATTAAAATCGGCAGGTATAGGTATATCCATTTTTGCCACTTTTGTTCCACATTATCAAACGAAAACTATTTTCTTGGAAACCTGCTGCATTGCAGTAGAGAAATTTTAACCGTCAAAAGAAATGGCCATCTGCTCTTTATTTCATCTCCTTCCAAAGTGCTCAAGTCCTCTTAAAAAAAAGGTTTGATCAACTGCCCTTTCCTTTTCTGGCACTTCCAACCAATCCCACATCAAAGCATATACAAGTCCAACCCAAAAAGAAGAGGAGGCAGATTGTGGAAGTCAATATATATATTTTATAAAACAACCAGTACATCGCAAAGACTACGCAAGTGTTTCAGGGCATTATGCTGACTTTTGCTTCCTTGAATGCCTTGCTTTTCGGAAGGTGCTTTTTCCTTTGAAGGCCTGCTTCTGCCCCAGTCTAGATTTTCCCTGCCATCGTGATCCCGGAGGCCTAAAGCCAGTCTGCCTTTTGCCTCTTGGCTGTCCTGCAGCCCGGGGTTGCTTCTGCTTTACATTCTGTGGCTTCCTGTGCTGCCTTGTATTCCTCTGCTGCTGGCTCAGCTTCCCCTGGCGGTGTTGAGGAGTGCCTCTTTGTGGCTGCCTCTGACCACCAGGCTGTGAAGCTTTCTTGTGTTTCATTGTGGTTTTGGGCCCCGTACGCTCTTGACTCTGATCTCGCACTGAATGCATGTATTTGCATTTTTTCTTGGGCGCGGTGGATTGGCTGAGCCTTCGTTTCCTCTTTGTTCTTTGTGGGAACAAGTCTAGAAAGAATGGAGCACAATAAAAGCAGCAGTTAAAAGTCGTTTTTATACTCAACACTTTTTTTTTTAAAGAATGATCTTAAGGCAGTAACAACAATTTAGATCATAGGGTCTTCAAGCAGGAAGTCACAGCCCACCCAGAAAAAGGAAAAACAGCTTCAGAAAAAAGACAGAGCTTTTAGCATTATGAGAACCAAGAGGAAAGCTTGGTATGGGACTGTTGGAAAATCTGGCCCTCCCCAAATTCTCCCTCCTGCACCTGTATTTGCCCCATGAGAGAAGAGAAAGGACTGGACACCTGCAGTTAAAAGTGCCATGGCAGCAGCTCTTGCTGAGGATCAAATGTGAATCTGCCAATGAAGGAATGATGCTGCTTCTTGGCTCAGACCTCAACATTGACAGCTAGTCCCAACTGAGCTGAGAAAGCACACGCTCCTCCTTCTTCCCCAGGGCAGATGCATCAGAGGGTTACTTTAGAGAACCAGGGTTCAGGTTGTGAGCAACTATGCCCACCTCCAAACTGTTCTAAATCAAAAGCCCACTAAGTAGGCACTGACCTTCATCCGGCTCCTCCCCAACTTCCTGGCGGTAGTATTCCACATCATCATCGGAGGGCTCGTCTACATTTTGCTGCCCCTGCATTCCAGGGTCCTCAGCATCACTGTCTCCTCCTACCGCTTGGTCCGTCTTCCTCTTCATCCCTGCCAGACTCTTCTTCCTGTAGCCGAGGATAATTTCCATGAGTGCCCCGAGAGTCAATCTTCTCAACCCAAAGGGACATTCCCTGCTCCCACTTAGGCTCTGGGAGAAACATACGCCTGGAAAAGAAGCTTTCCTGGCTTGGGTGCCTGCTCTTCCCTCCTCTTACCGATGAGCTTGCTTTAGTGTTTTTTTGTGGGCCACATCTGCCTCTTGCTTCTGCCGCCGTTGAGTCTTGAGTTGCAGTTTTTCTTCTTTTCTGGCCAGGGCTTCTTGGATCTCTTCTTCAGTCTTGTGAACTGGGAGAAGGCACAGGACATTAACCAATGGGAAGTTGCACAGGGAAGAGTCACTAAGGTCAGACCGTTAACTTCCCCCTTCATTCACTTATGTGGGCCTTGAGGCACCCAAGGGGGCAGGTAAAACCTATTTGCCATGATGAGCAGCAACAGCAATAACTCAGTTAAGTCTCAGAAATGTTTTGACTGCTGAAAGACAGGATCTATTTATAGGAAGACAGGGAGCTACCTTGCAATGCTAGTCATTCATTCATCTAATTCATTATACTGACTGATAGTGTACTAACTCTGTAGTGTTTCAGGAAGAGTTTTATTTGCCCAACCTGGAAATGACACAGCAAATGTTCTTTATAGAGTAGCTCAACTAGCCAGAGAGGTGGTAGTGGAAGAGTCTTCAGTATCTATATACAAACAGGTTAGAAATGATCTGTCTGGGATTGTTTAATCAGGATACCTGTGCTGAGTATTGCAAATTGGTGCTTGATGGCCTAAATCACTCTGTCCAACTCTAGGATTCGATGAATGTACTTGCATAAAACTAGCTGTGCCTCAGACCAATGGTATTTTCTTAAAGATATAGTATACATCCACATCCCAACTGGATCCGCCTAAAACTTTACAACCCTTTAATTTACACTTTCTTTCAGGTTGGAAGTGATCAAGCAGTGGACCTGTTTTAAACTACAAAGTGCAGGGGGGCTACAACACTGAATTTGGCCTTGGATGTTTTGGAGGCCTAGGTTATTAGATCCAGGGGTGCAAGAGGTAGTTGAGCTGTTCTTAGCCAGTGGGTTCAGTTCTCTCTCATATGCACACCTTTGAAAAGTGCAAACATCCAAGGCTAGTCCTCTCAGATTTCTTAAAACAGGTTCAATATATACATTCATCAGCTCCTCCAAAGCACAACACTGATCTCCCCAAAACCTTTGCTCCAGTTGAAAGAGTCTTGCAAAAAAAAGGAGAAATGTTTGCAACAGTACTGGAACAGTAACTGCACTAATCACACTATCCTCCAATTATCCTCTTAAGTCATACAGTACACCACCATAGGGGAGGTGCTCTTGAATATGCCTCCATCAACACTCTGGTTCTGCTCTTCAACAGAAGAACTAAAACAGAAGAGCCACAATACTTACTGAAGCTATGGTAGAGTACATTGCCTTGACCTAGTCCTTCTTCCACCTTGATGAGCTGCAATGTCATGCGAGGGCCAATCTGGACACGGAGACAACACATGAGTGACACAGAAATTCAAATTCAGGCATCTTGAGCAGAAAGGAAGAAAGGCTGCAGTTCTCGGGGGGGGGGCATTCCAAAGCCAGATGATCAGAGCAAATCATCTGGAGGATCAGAAGAGCTCTGTTTTCTGCTATACCTGGCCCCATGCTACATCCTTGTTCACCCAACTTTTTTTTTTTTTTTTAGAATCATTAAGAATTTTTACATAAGTAAAAGACTAATGTAAAGGGGAAAAAAATACAAAGAGCAAAAAGCAAAACCTAGAAAGAAAATAAAGAATGAGAAAAACTAAGCAGCTTTGACCTTCTTTTCAACCGTTATAAACACACTCATCATCCCTCCTCCCTCTTTGATTTTACAAAAAAATCCCTTCAGTTTTTTACTTAGTCTTTTTTCAGTCACATCCATTTATTATCCCTTCACTCTTTTCTATTTTCAGTGAAAAGTCCATAAAGCGTTTCCAGTCTTTTAACACTCTCACCCAACTCGCAAGTACCACATTCCTCACTGACCTCAGTGAGTCGAACTGCACTCTGCTGGGCCTTCATGTTCCCACGGCCAGCGCAGGCCTGAGGCAGCTCTGTGATATTGTGACTGCCATCTTGCTCAGCTTCGCTCTCAGAGAGATTGATGTCTCTGCAGGTCAGGGCAACAAAACAACACATTTTTGTTCTTTCTAGCATGACTATCATCAGCACTCAAAATAATTCCCACTCTGGGATGTATTAGACTACAAACCCCACCAATCTCAGTTAGCATGGTACTGACTGGAGTTGGGAGGGGAAGGGGTAGGATTGGTTGGGCAAATGAGTGCACATACTGTAAAATGAAGACTCGACCCCAGCCCTGCCTTCAAACCATCCCCCCTTCTCACACCTCTGCAGAATTCCCCCCAGGATTGAAAAGGAAGCTAAATTCTAGATGGAAGGAGCAGGTAGACAGCTTTCTCTTTCTCACCTGACCAACAATTCACTGATGTCATCCAGGCGGTTCATGTTAGGAAATTTCTCTTGCAAGAGCTTCTTCAACCCTTTGCTCATGCCCACTGGCACTACTTTCAGGCTGCTACAAAATACAGGAAATGAGCAGATTTCATCGGGGGGGGGGGAAGCACATTTCACTACAACTGTGTTGGGGCAGCAGGGGGGGAACGGGAGGAGGAGAGGTAGCCCTGGTATCTCTCCAAATGAAGGTTCCATGGTATCAGGCCTGAGAAAGACCATTCTTCTAGCCAAGGAGCTTGAGAACCATGATTAGAGTAGATCCCCAAACTGATGTGGATGTTAGACGTGTTGCTCTACAATTGCTAATAGCCATGCGATCTGGAAATTCTGGGGAGTTACAATCCAACACATCTCGTGTATAAGGCTGGGAAAGGCAGTCAATATTAAATTAATAGTTTAATTACCAGCATTATGCAAGACAAGAGAGGATTACATAGCACATCAGGAAGGTCTATTCTTGTCCTCGTATTAACAAGAAACAATGTATAGACAAACTCTGAAATAAACAAGACCCTTCAGCCATAAGTGGAGAACCCAAGAACCTATATAGCTCTCTGACTTCATCTAATGAACCGCCCCACTGTTGTTTAAGTTTTCTAACTGATGTGGTTCTCAATGTAAAATAAAGGACCTGCTCAGAAAAAACAGAAGACTGGGTCATCTGAGATAGTTCTCTCTCATTTGGGTAGACATCTTTCTTTCACATATTATCGTTATCCTGGTTTTTGTAGGTCCCAATTCCTCTTGAATTACATGCCAACAATTTAAAAATTAAGATGATGATCCAGACCGATATTACATGCTTTACAATTGCAAAACAAAATGATGATACAAACTTGGAAAGATACTTATTTTGTCAAGTGCTTTTTTTCTATAACTGCTTAAATATTTTATTGTCAGGAGGCTTAGAGGATTACTTGAAAATTTGCATAGAGTTTTGTATTTAATTTCCCATTTACTTACTATTTATATTGTTCAGTAAACTGCCTTAAATGTTAAGGAACAGGTACTAGTTAGTAATTCAGACACGAATATTCTGATGTGTTTCCTTCTTTGTTTTGTTGACTTTTTAGGGGAATTCTGGGTTTGTATGATAAAAAGAGGAAAGATTTCTGAACTCATTAGAAAAAACATTGCACCCGCCCATTATTAAAAAAAAATCCATTTCTAACTGGCTTGGACACATCAGAGCGTTTACTGAAATATAAGATCAGAGACACATCAGCAGACTATGCTCTCATCACCTGCATCCAGCTTAGACAGGACCTTGTTCGTGTCTGCAACGGAATCTGCAGTCATGTTAGAGCCACTGTGGACAGCACGAAAGCCTTGCCTCCATACACTGATCTGTAACTTCCATCTCCCACTACCCCCAACTGGCTGAGAATGATGGGGACTGGAATCCAATTCATCTGGAGAAACCAAGTTAGGGAGAGCTGGTGTGGGTCAGGGACCCAGAGCTAGCATGAAACTAACAAAGGACACATAGGTTCCTCTCAGCTTCCAGCTTACCAAATAGTATTGCAAGACCCTGCAAAGTCCCCTTTTCCCTGAGTTCCCTGACTCATGTTGCCCCGTAGAATTGTGAGCGTTTTAATGAAAATGAATACAACGTATTTCACATCAGGAATCCCTGTGCAGTCTATTTCAAACCATCAGAAACAAGAGTGGCACAGAGCAGGAATTAAAACCTACTTACTAGTGACGGAATTCCATTATCTGGGTGTCAGGATTGTAATTGACCAGGACACAGCGTTTGATGGTATTTAAACTGACCTGATAGGTAGGGAAAAAGAAAGGCACACATGGTGAGACTGAGGATTCAGACTAAGGCTCAAGCCCTTTCTTGAAAAGCAACCCGAGGTTAAGATTTTCCAGCTGCCAACAACCAGTACTCAAACTACTTCCCAATGATCGAACTTCCAAGTCCAAGAGTTCTTATATCCAATTCTAAAATATCACTGATTTAAAAATTTCTGGGAGGGGGGATAGAGGAAAACTTGGAAATCCCTATTTTCTTCACTGAACATTTTTGAAAATGTTTCTGGAGCATCTTATCTCCATAGTTTCCAACTCCAGGTTCTCAAAAAGCAATTTTATTTCCGTGTTGACTAGAACCGTATTTAACCCAAGCAGTGGGAATGAGCTTTATCCTATGTCTCCCCTCTCCCTTCCGCAGTTAGAGACGACCACTAGATATATTTGAACAATATCTGTGCAACTCAAAGGGGGAACTACATTCAACTTGGGAGGAGGAGGAGGAGGAGGATTCAAAACTAAATAACCCTCTTCCATTTTTGCATTTATAAAACTTGCACTCCAAAGTTAACAAGGACTCAGTGGTAGAAACACCAAACATCCAGCAAAATGGGTGATAAAGGGTTGATGCATCAGTGCGTTTACCTTGGAAGGAAATCACAGAGAACTGTCATCCAAGATACGCTATCATCACTTGCATCTGGATCAAAATTATCCCCAAGAAGTTGAACCGTATCTTAAATAATTATGCCAAAATTTAGGTTTCATCTACCACTGCTCCATGCCTATTAGAGGGATGAGGTCCTTCTGGATGAGATTTAGCTCTATCCCCCACGTCATTTTTTAGGCAGCAAAGTTATCACAAAGGCAGGAATCAGACCAGAGGAGTCTGAGCAGCAAACTAGTCATCTAATTAGCTTCCCAATCTCCAAGCTTGAATATACTTACTTTGTGAACATTGATGGAGGGAAACATGTTCTGGAACATAGTGGCCATGACCTTGATGTGCATGCCCTCAATGCCAAAGTTGTTCAGCACTAGGAGAGGAGGATGGGTAAACTGTTGTTCATGCATCCGATGCCGCTTCAGAGATGACACAACATCTTTGATGAGTGAATACTGTTGCAAACAACAAACACAGACAAGTGAGGCATACATTCTTTTTAGAGGGGATGTCACTGTTTTGAGGACTGCCTCAGATCTCAGCTTTTATTTAAAACAACCTACATAAAGTCTGTATTCTTCATGCTAGTAAATTGGAGTTTGAAAATATATGGGCTACTCTCTGTGAAATCTTAGAAACCAGATAATGACAATGTGCAGCAGTGGCCAGAATAACTTATAGAAAATAAATTATGCAAGGTCATTCCATATGAATACACAAAGCTTTCAAATTTCAATTATTTTGTTACAAAAGGAAGAGGAGGAGGAAGAAAAGAATAAGAACTACTCTGCACCCAAGCACACAACAAACATACTAAGGAACAATCTGCAATTCTGTATACTATCCACAGGAACCGCAAGCAGTTAAAATAATAAACATAGCATCTCCTTCCATGACAAATTCCAGAGACAGTTCTAAATCTACCCAGCCTATCCCACTGCAGATAATATAATCCCTCTGGTACCTGAGTGACTCTGAAGGTCAGTGTTGGTCCACCAGGGAGCCGCAGGAGTCTCTAAGAGAGAAATCACCAGGAGGGAGCATTAACTCCTAAGTACTAATATTGCAGGATTCAGCAGCTTAAAGCAGGCCCTAACACTAATAGTTTATAGATCTTACTTCTGTTTAATTTCCAATAGTATGGAAATTCTTTATACAGATGCATCAGTGCGTTTACTTTGAAATAAGAATCACAGAATTAAATCAGCAAGACATTTGTCATCATTTGCACCTGATAAGCAGACAGAATTAAGATAATTCACTGGGCAAAGAAATTTAAAAACTGTCCAGGGAAGAAACATGCTTAACATTCAACCACTGTAAAAGCAGGAGCCTTCAAACAATGTAATAGTGATTGTTAAATATTTGTTTGGTTCAACAATTTTATTTCTTCACAACTGAATGTCTTAGGAAGCCCCAAAGCAGAAAAATGAGCAGAGTCTTCCTGCTCATATTTCACCATAATCAGCATTTCCTCCAATATTAATGTGATTAGATAGTTCTCACCAACTGCTGACTCAGCAACTGTTAAAAGTTATGACAGTGGTGAAGAGGGATTTACAACCAGTTCTTCAAGTTGTGGCTGGCACAGCATCCCAATTTAATGGACTGAAGGCCTAGTGTAACTTGTGACTTCAAAATCATTTGCTGATTAGATGCAAGTTATGTATGAATGAATATAATAAAATAGTGTGCATTTGGTATGCACACTAATAAGGGCCAATTTCTTTTTATCGCAAGTCACCTATTATTTGCCTTTTTAAAAAGCAAACGAAGTCCCAAATGTTGCATATATCCTCATGTACATACTTGTCATGAAACTATTTCACCACAGCTCCGAGGTCTTTTTTCTGCTCATTTATCAGAAGCTATAAAATTTTATCCTGATTGATTCAAGAAGACGATTAGTAACAGTGAAGCTTTCCTATTTTTTACTATTTTACCTAGATATAACAGGGCTGATTTGCCACACCAACCAGGGAGATGGCCATCTTCTAGGTATATCTCCTCTTCACATTGGGTGGCAACAAGATGTAACAATATTGCATGAAAATTGAACTATGTGCCATGCCAGGTCAGAACATGCTCCAAATCCTCTTCAAAATACATAATTGAACAGAGGCCCAAATTAGACCAGTTAGCAGACAACCAGGGTCATAGATTCTTAAAACGGAACATTTCCTTAATATATCACTTACAAGGTTGATGCTGGTAGGATTTTTTGTGAAGACCAGGAAA
This sequence comes from Thermophis baileyi, assembly GCA_003457575.1. Lineage (NCBI taxonomy): Eukaryota > Metazoa > Chordata > Lepidosauria > Squamata > Dipsadidae > Thermophis > Thermophis baileyi. The sequence goes on from QLTV01002677.1 coordinate 238,396, forward strand.
TGAGTCACACCCAGAGGTCCAGCTATTGTCACAAAATCTTTCAAAGAATTCTTCTTCCGCACCTAAAAAAGATACAACTGTGACTAGGGCCATTCCACTGCCTGGCGTGCTTTGGGGACAAAATCTAGGATAAAATATATTTAAATTTTACTTCATTAATAGAAGTAAATAGCACCGCAAAAATGGACTGAAGATTAGATTGGTCTGCCTAGTTGCCTTTGTGAAGTTACAATATTTAGCCAAGTTCTTTTCCTTCTTCTGCTTACAGTCTCTCATGCTTTTAACTGCCGACCCCTCATTTTATAGTCTGCTCTGAAAATAAAATGCAAGCACTAGTAATTATAACTTGAATAAAGCGTGAAAATGTTTTGTACAACATGATTGTTTCCATAAACATGTAAATCTATGAAATTAATATTTGCTTTTGGAAAGATTATTTTCAACTGTTCAAATGGAATTTAGAAAATGACTCCAATATCAACAATGGACATTCCAGTCCCAATTGTGGTTGTTAAGCAAGCACTACCTGTAAAGCAATTATTTCCAGGAAACACAGTAGCCTTCCATGGCATTTAATAATTTCACCTTGAGGCTGGTAGCAGAAAAGGGCTCCATCACTCGCCGAACATCTTGGATGAGTTGCTGTATATTCTTGCCAATACGACCACGATGAAACACAAAGGAGTGAGGCACAGAGCCATATTCCTCCTGAGATCGATGCTGGGCAGATGCTCGCTCCTTCTTTTGATTCTTAGTCTGAAAAGGAAAAATGAATTGAAGAATAACACTAGTAGGGTTCAAGATATGCAAAACAAATATCCCCCTCCATACCAAATCTACTTTCTTATTGCAGGTTACTTTCCCATAGCCTCCTAGGATAGGTTTGCTCTGGTTTCCCCCTCTCTTCTTCACAATCTAAAATATGCAATAATGGAATATTCCCCTAAAAACTCCAGAGCAGCAAGGAATTTTAACTATTTCAAAACCAAGCTGGTCATAAAAGCAATTTTACAGTATTGTTTGCAGTTCATTTGTTTGGAATTACCCAGGTATCAGGAAGAGTAAGCCAGTTTGGGGGGGGGGGAACTAGGTGAAACGGTTCTATTCATATGCGTGGAAAAATACCTCAGAACCTCACAAGAAGCAGAGCAACTTTATAATCAGGACGGATTTCAATCAAGGACGAACAATTATTAGTGTCTCACAAAATAAGACACATCCATATAATTTTCTTGGGCATAGATAGGTGCATCACAACAATCTCGCATCAGGCCAATAATGAGTTTTCTAAATCTTTTATCACTCGCTACTCGGGCTTTCCCGATTAAGACTTCGAATCTGGTTTCGTCCTTCTATCGTTCACCAATTCGGTCGCAGCACCCATCCCGGGCTCCATTGCCTTTCATTCTCCATTTTCACCACCCTCGTCACCAAACCTGGCCTTGGCCCCAAATTCAACATCACCCAAAGTTTTTCAAGGAGCCCTCCACCCCCGTCTCCAGTCCTCACTTTGCTGGGCCTCCCCATAATACTCGCGCCCTCCTCGGGGTTCCTCTCGCCGCGACCACGCGGGACACGCTCACTTCCGGTCTCTAGTGCACCGAAATGCTTCCCCCCCACTCTCTCCGCCTCCCCAGATGAGGAGTTCCGATTTCCAATCGAGCAATGTGTGCTCCAAAATAATCATCCGGCGGGTCTCTTGCGTAGCTTAATAAGTGACGGGTGAATCTCGGTAGATATCCCATGATGTCTCAGACGTTTTTTATAGCACCCATACTAAGTTAGAGAAAGGTGCTGTGGAAAATTAAGGGATGATGATGTCGTCATCATCATTATCATCATTCCTTAATTTTGATGATGATGATGATGATGATGATGATGATGGAAGCTATGATAAGACCCGCAGGCGTGCTTCTCCCCAGCGTCAATTAGACCAGCCAGAATTTGATTGCAAAACCGGTGAACCCGTGATTGTGAGGGTAGAAATGGTAAAATCATCGGAAAAGCATACTGTGGGTATATATATTCTCCTGTCTCAGGATTATACTCCAAGCATCTAACAGTTACTCATTGAGGTGTGATCCTTGAAAGTTTATGTCGCTATAATGCTGAGAAACTTTAAAGTGCCACAAAGCTTTTCCTCGCTTTTGCCACAGCCTAACAACTCGCGCCTTTGCATTTGTCTTCCGGAGACTTAGTTTTTCCTCCCCAGAACCAGCAGAGTAATTGCGCGACATTCCCCGCCCGTTGCTCCGCTGAGCAGCCCCGGGGGACTTAAGCGATGCTCCCTAGTATCCTAGGCAACGGGGACGCTGCCGTCAGCAACCCCGCAGGCTGCAAATAGAAGCTGGAAGTCGGTGGCACCGGGCGAGCCGGGACCCGCCTGGAAGGGACGGTGAGAGGCGGGCACGCGGAAGGAAGGTCCGGGGACAGAGGCCGCGCCCTGGGTGTTGCCCTCCACCACTGCCCCATTTTCTCTCTCACCACCACCACCCCCCCGCCAGCAGGTTTTTTGCATGGCAAGATCTGCCCACTTCTAAAAGGGAGCATTGCTTCCCTGCGCTTCCTACTTCGCTGGGCACCTCTGCTTTATACCACACTGCTTGCACTCGCTAAACTTTCCTCAGCTTCCCCATCCATCCATCATTCTGCCCCCTTTTCATTCAAATAATAAATAGGCTGTAGTCTCTGCTTTCCCCCTCTCCCCTCCCCCCAGTTCATTCAGGTGAAGTGGTTTTTCAGCCACCAACCCTCTGCCCCACATGCAAGACACAAATACCTTTCCAGGCACTTCTTTGGTACTGGAACATGTCTTAGCACAGCTCCCTTTTGTGTGTTTGTCTCAAGCCATTTTTCTGACACTGCTCCAAAGCTTAGTGTGAGCCTCACACTCTCCATTCACTCTCTGACCACAAATTGCCAAAGTCAAGGTGGCACTCCGAAGGGTGTTTTATTCTTTCCACTGCCATTTTATCTGTTTTGATATCCTGCCAAAGAGCAGCGATTGATGGAAGAGCTAGGTCTATTGCACCAGGCTTGAGATGGGACCGTGCTTGACTTAATGCATCGCCCCATGTTCCTGTTTCTGAGACACAGTGCTTAGTGATCCTTAGGGTCAAACTGATTAGGAAAAGTGCCTAATTTCTTGCCAGCTTCCCTGTGGAAACCCTGTGCTCTTTCCACGCAGGCATAATTCAGAGTCCCTAATAACATTGAGGTTTCTTGGGGGGGTGGGGAGCAGAGCTACATGGTTTCTGAGCCTGAAAGCCCATTTTTGGATCAGCTGCAGTCAGAGTGGTGGAGGGGCCCTGTATTCCTTTCACTGCTACAGCATCAAAGCCTTGGATGAAACAAGCGGAGATCATTTGCTGGATGCCTCCCTTCCACTGCTTGGCCTTCTATGCCTCTAGGAGGTATTGTGAGGTCATAAGTGGGTTCTAGGTGTGTCCCATAGAAAACTGTCCCCAGAATCTGTACAAATTCACAGCCTAGTGGGAGATGGAAACCTGGAACCTTCTGCTGTAGCATATCACTACCTCTCTCACAGCAAGACCAAGGAAAATCAACTGCCTCTTTCATTCGGATTCCCCTCTACTATCCAGGCCCAACATTGCCTTTGGGGTATTTTTTTCCCCATCCTTGACATTTTTAAATTGATGATGGTGGTTCTCCCTTCTTTCTAGAAAGTTCATTGCCTTTTACAATCTTGTTCAGGCACATCTCTTTGCATTGACTGTACCCATAAGGAAGTATTTGTTTTCTAATGCTTACACTGCCAGGCAAAATGAGCCAGTTTCCAAGGCCAGTTATATCTGAATACAACAGCTGCCTATAACTTGCCTTTTTTTATCACTTTGCTCCTGATATCCACAGAAGTGAGTAGGAACTTCATGCTCCAGAATTAATTTGACCTAGTGCGTACACACACACACACACACACACACACACACACACACCCCAACAAGCCAGAGTTCATGGGTTTTCGCCATGGCCTCAGAAGCAGTGAAAGTGATTGTGCGTTGCCGCCCTTTGAATGAACGTGAAAACCAGCTTGGCTGCAAGGTAGTAATTAATATGGACAGTGCCCGTGGTCAGTGCTTCATCCAAAACCCTGCAGCTGAAGATGATCCTCCCAAACAATTTACTTTTGATGGGGCATATTACCTGAACCACAATACGGAACAGATCTACAATGAAATTGCCTACCCGGTGATAGAGGTGAGTGAAAGTGATCAGGTGTTATTGGTGTCAAACAAATTAATTATAGTACATAAATATTGCAAGTATAGGCAGATCATGGTAAATTGTGGCTGGATTAATATGATTTAAATTGGATCAATATGGTTAAGATTGGCGGGGAACACCCAAAATCTTAAGCTATACCTATGGTTCAGAAACAACATTATGTCTAGTTCTGCACAATATACTTGACTATGCCAAGAATGGGGTAACCAATCAACTCTGTTAACGTTTTCAATTAAAATGATCCCTGGCTTGTTTTAGGTTAAACTTACTTTCCCTGATCAATTGTGTCACATAAACTCCTAAATTCAGTCAACTCCTATCCAGTCATCTCCAAGAAAAAAACCCACGTACATGAATACTTACAAATAGCCCCTTTTAATTTCTGTTCCTAGATAGAAATATGACTGCAAATGTTACTTCTGTACCCCCGTAGATTATCAGATTTATTTTCCCTCACACTTTCTCGTTCTTTCACCTCTTACTCCGATATAGAATTTTGGCCAATCTTGTTGAGGATAATGAGAATTCTAGTTCCAGGTTGGAGCAAGCTATGCTATTCTGCTTGTTCAAAATTTGTCAGTTGCAGAATTTACATGAAGTTAGGTGATGTATTTCTGGAAGCCACTGAATACTTTCCCTATTAATTTGCATCTTTGTTTTTGTTGAAGCACCTGTCCAAAGATGCTTAGATAGTGGGCCTGAATGTTGGCCTCTCAATTTCCGTTTCCAGATTCTATTTCTGTCTCTATAAGAAGAGGCTGCTGAAACTCTAGGACAAGTTTAGTCAAGCAATTATGTGTCTGATTAGGTTGCTAGAAAGAGGATCCAGTAAGACAGGACAGATACTGAGGTAGAAACAAGTCCAAATTGTTTATCGTTATTCTGATTGATTGATTTCTTCTTTTTCAGGGTGTTACAGAAGGCTATAATGGGACCATTTTTGCCTATGGGCAGACAGGCAGTGGGAAATCCTTTACCATGCAAGGGGTTCTGGACCCACCTTCCCAGAAGGGTATCATTCCCAGAGCCTTTGAACATTTGTTTGAGAGTGTGCAGGTATATCACTGATAAAAAATGTACAAAAGAGTATCTAGTTGTCGTTTAGACAACTGACTCTTCTATGTTTCTTCTTCCAGAAACTCTAATTCAACAACTTTGTGAGCCTCATTAAGAAACTGACTTATCTCAGCCATTATAGTTTAGCTGCTGTGGGTTCATGTGCTCTTATTTTCTCGTGGGTGTGCCGATTTCCATCACTGCATAACATTGAGATTCTATCTAATGGACCAACCAGTCCACCTATTCTCTTACAGATAGGTGCTACCAGTCTTTCACTGCAGAAACATTAAAGAGAGATCCTGAACAATACAAGCACGAGTTAGATTTAGTAACATTTAATATAATTCCATTTTATTAAAGAGACTATTATTTATTAGTGATGTTCCCTACTGATACTCATATAACTATGCTCAAATATGACTGAACTCATTCATGTAACAGAGAAGGCTCAGGATATAATACAATTCTCCAAAAGTCAACAGTGGCATTATGTGTTTGTGTTTGTACACATAACACACATATAAGTGTGTGTTTGTATATGTATAATAACTAATATAATATGTTGAGTGATATTTGTGATAACATAAATTAGAAATATATCTCAAACCCTAATAATCATTGTATAATGATACACTTCAACAATAATAATCATTGTATGATGATACACTTCAACAAGCAATTTTAGCTGTAACTTCTGACAAGAACGTTTGCACAGGTCTTATTGAAAGAGCACTAACAAAGAACGTTATACCATGCTCTTGTATAACATCTATTTGTGTATAAGAAACCTTCCTGAAAGGTTTTGCTCCATGTTAGTTCACATGAAATATCCTCTTTAGATGTTTTTTATCTGACATGTATTCCATATTTTATTCTCAATGGGTGCTGCTATTTTTTATTTTCAAAATTTTAAAGACTACATCTTGAGAGATTGTGGATGAGCTTCAACTTATTAAAAACATTCTTCCAATATATTTTTGTGCATTTCCAAATCATTTTTTTTACTCTCTTATTTATACCTTTTCTTTGAAATTAGATTTTCTGCCTCAGTCACCGTGGACTAGGGTTGCAGGAGGATTCACTACACAAAATAAGTAATTAAAATTATAGAAGTAAATGGTGACTAAAGGTACAATGATATCTTTCCAATGATAGCAAAAGATAAGAGCTCTAATAAATGACCTTCCTCCCTACAGTATATTTTGATAGTACATATTGATGAAGCCATTCTGATTTTGTATTAGACATTGGGAGGTTCAAACTATATCAACAGTTTTGAAGATTCCTTTAAAACATTCTTTCCAAACATGCGCACACACAGAGTGTGCGCTAACGTATTTTAGAAGGTAACAGTAATGTATGTTGCCCTGGCAATACTGGAATAAGTAATGAATAAATAAGAAGTAGTATTAATAATTGTGTACTTATAAGCCATTTTCTTGACATCCTGGTGCATAGTTGCAGATAGTTGGAGTACAACAATCTCAGATCCTATTAAAATAGGATCAACCTATGGACCTATGGGAAATAAATCCCCCTGCCCCCACCAAATAAATTCTCAGACTGGAAATCTAAGAAATATTTTTTTCCTTTTATTTTTTTATAGTGTGCAGAAAACACCAAGTTTTTGGTGAGAGCCTCTTACCTGGAGATCTATAATGAAGAAATCAGAGACCTCCTGGGTCCAAACACCAAGCAGAAACTGGAGGTGAGGACAACAGACTAACAGGGCAAGAACTTAGTATGAAGTAAGTCAAACAACCCAACAATGCCAGAAATTTAAGCTCTGACAATTCAGTGTGAGCAAAAGAAACTATGTCAAGAATGTATGTTATACAATAAAACATTTATTAGTGACATGAAATCAAAGATGAGACAGGTTAGCCAAAGAAGTAACACATTGAATTAAGCAATATATATATATATATATATATCAGGGTGATCAATTTCTCCGTTCTGAAGGGACAAATTCTTGAACATTCTGGGTTCTGATATCTCTCCCCATCAGTTAAAAGCAAGATAGACCAGATTTCTGCATGTCTATGTTGATGTATGTTTTCCTAGAATGGGAAAATGGTTAGCGAAGATAAAACAACTTGCTGATATGGACAAATTGACATGTTGGTTAGAGAAATGACAATATCTATGTTTATTGCTGACTAGAAACCCCTTATAGACTTTTGTGTAAAATAGAAAAAAATGAGCTTATCATTTAGTTGATTAGATGATATATAGAAAGAAGAGTCATGATGTAACTTAGAGAAAGAGGTAAATCTACAATTGTACAACTGCTGTAAAGAAGATCAGAAACCACTTCTTTGTATCTTTTTTCTATTTTTCTTTTACTTTTTCTTTCTTGCTTGCACTTTCTTTGATTTCTTTTTCGTTTCCTTACATTGTATTAGTTTGTATTAGTTTTTGCCTTTGTTTTTAAATGATTTAATAAACTTATATAAGAAAGGAGAATTTATCCCTTCGGATATTCAGTACCAGGGCATTCATTTAGTAGTAAAGCTCCATTATATTATACTGCATTGTATATTCAAGATTTTCCTTCCTACACCTTGAGCCTCTAGTGGCAGTGTGGAAGACCACTGTTATTTTGAGCAGTTTGGTGACTTGCTTTGATTTCTCCTTCCTATTAAAAAAAAAAAAAGTCTAAAAGTGCAGAGCTCATTCTGAGCTAGCCTGCTTGTTTTTCACTCTTGCTGACTGAACGAAGGTGAAGAGGTGGGGGATCTTCGTGTGGTTTCAAAGCTTTTCCCACCTTGAAAGTCTCAGACATTCAATTCTCATCCCAGAATCATGTGCCGGGCAGGTCCTGCAGTCTCCCGACCATGGCAAGGCCATGAAGTCAAAGTGTCAAGCTTTGATAAAAATTGTGGAGTTGTTGTTTGTTTGTTGGGGGCTTCCACATGAAACCCAGTAGTGTGGTATTGTGAAAACTGGACGCCCTTGGAGTATCTCTGCTGGAGCTTCTGGCAGCTTATAAGAGAATTGGGTATCATCTTGCTTGGTATGTGTGCTTTTTTATGTTATGCTTGAGCTAACAATAAAACCTAAATCCCTTTATTCACTTTGTGCTTATTGTATTCTGGATCCAAAATATCCAGTTGCCTGGACACCTGATTAGTACTGCCCTAAAACTTGACAAAACAGAGCTTCTGGCCATTTCTTAGTCTATACAGTTCTCTGCAGTCTTCATTGTAATTCTTGACCCTCCTTGCAGCTGAAAGAGCATCCAGAGAAAGGGGTGTATGTGAAGGGTCTTTCACAGCACACAATACATAGTATCACCCAGTGCGAGCGCATCATGGAGACAGGCTGGAAAAATCGTGCAGTGGCCTATACCTTGATGAACAAGGACTCCTCGCGTTCCCATTCTATCTTCACCATCAATATGGAAATCTACGTTGTAGGTAAAAATGAAATGTAGATGGGTAAGGAGGTGGGTTGGGATAGCATAAAGCAGAGTTCTGGATCACTGTTGGTGAATCAGGGAGAGAAGAATCAAAAGAAAATTTAATTGCTCCACAATTGATCTGTGGAAGTTGTATAGAGGTTGGGCTGCCACAAGACTGTTTTCTTCTAAGCAATAACAGCTACCTATAAGGATATTGCATAGTGGAACATATGAAATCTTTATGGAGATTGATTACAAATCTTAAAATCATGCTCCTGATTCTCTTATACTATCATAGATGATTGTGCATAGCTTCCTCATGTCATTTATTCCTAGTCAGGTTATCGTTGGTTTCACATACGGTAGTTAAGGCAAAATTTATTTTAATCATAGTTTGTTGAACAACTAGTAGAAACCTAATTCACATGTAATACTAAATCAGAATCACTTTGGCTGATGTGTGTTGTCAAGGAAACTACATCATATTTTAACTTAACTTTTTGAAGCACAAGCTGTTCAGTTTGCCATTTTACACATCTGAGTTATTTTTAAAGATATGTAACTTTTTTTTATCTTGTTTAATGTTCATTTTTGTTCTATACTTCCCAGAGTCACATTGGTTGAGTTGGACAGCCATATAAATGTTTAAAATAAATAAATAAAAAATAAAAACATTTCCCTTATACATTTTAATGTAGAGGAACATTGTAATAGAGGAATGGAGTGTGCTAGTCCATTCAAGCACTTCATCACTTTATTATCATGTGATTTTATTCTTGGGTAGATGTGATCCACATGGTTCAGTTTTTGAAATGCCTGAAAATCTGCTTTCTGAAACCTGAAATGAACAGAAATAATGTTCTTATCACTGGCAGAGGAAGTACGCATTCCTCACAATTTAGAGCAGCTTTTCTGAATCTGACACCTGTTAGATGAGCTTGGACTGTAACAGATGAGCTAATAACCTTATTGGCTGGGAAGTCTGGGAGATACAGTCCCAGGTAGTCTGAAGAACGTCAGATTGGTGAAGGCTATAATGTACAATTTAAGAGTTACTTTCTCTTTCAAGAACTTTGATCAACCCAGATTCATTCTTTTTATGCAGATGAGAGAGGTCAAGATCATCTGAGGGCTTCAAAGCTCAATCTGGTAGACCTTGCCGGGAGTGAGAGGCAGTCCAAAACTGGAGCTGTTGGCGAGCGCCTCAAAGAGGCCACCAAAATCAACCTGTCTCTCTCAGCACTTGGCAATGTGATCTCAGCCCTGGCAGATGGAAGATGTAGGCATGTCCCTTACCGAGACTCCAAACTGACACGGGTGCTGCAGGACTCTCTTGGAGGTAACACCAAGACACTTATGGTGGCATGCTTGTCTCCTGCTGACAACAATTATGATGAGACTCTTAGCAGTTTGCGCTACGCCCACCGAGCCAAGAATATCCGCAACAAGCCTCGCATCAATGAGGACCCTAAAGATGCTCTCCTGAGGGAGTACCAGGAGGAGATCAAGCATTTGAAGGCTATCTTGGCTCAGCAGATGAACCTGAATAACTTACAAGGTAGGGCCCATTTAGATGGTGATGGTACAATTGCTTTAAAATACTGATGCCACTTAGTTTTGGTAATGAAACGTCTGCAAAAAAGGAACCAAGCTCAGAGAGTACCAAGGACCCCTCAATTGCATTAGTTCCTTGGGTTGTTTGCTTGAAAAAGAGTTTATCTGCTTCAATAATGACAGTCATTGCATTATTATAAAGGGGGGACGCCACCCACTTTCCCATTAGTTGTCTGACAAGTGAAAGGAAAAATTAAGAATATGTTCACACAAGTTGCATTCAATGACTAGAGATGCAAGGGCTCCAGAGGAACAAAATGGAAAAATGTTTGTGAAGGAATAAGAACACTGGGTATATTTTCTTATTTATTTCCAAGGACATTTCTTCTTAATTGTTTGGTTTTCAAATGATAGAATGTGTGTCACTTGTAAAGAAGCCTCAGATTTCTATCCTTGATATCTCCAAGGAAAAGATCAAATGATATTATCCTGATCTTGCCACTCTAACAACAGAAAGCCAATTCAACAAATTTCATTGAACCAACATTTAGAATCTGCTACACAAACGTAGTACTTTTTACACAGATATCCAGGCACAATTTATCCAAAGATCTTTATACATTGATAAATCCCAATTTTTGGAATACAGTTCAGTAATCCCTTAGCTTGTTTCAACTTTAACTTTTTCCCAAGAAACTACTGTAGTTCACCCTAGTAATAACGTCTAACCAATAAAGAATTCCCAGTGAGGGTAATCTTATCATATGTACTAGAGTTCCTTTGTGTTTATTGCATCTCAAGCATGGAAAGGATAATAGCTAATTTCTTCTTTAACATACTTTGGGGAATCTAATAAACTTCCAAAAGTATTTTTGCTGACTTTTCAATGCTGGCAAACCATTTTTCCATGATGCATTGATACTTTTAATAGTTTCTTAAAATGGTGGGGAGAAAATGGCATTTTCCCAGAAATTCAGTACTTGTAAATTCTGGGAAATCATGCTTTTTCTTCAAATTGTGGTTACAAAATCTAGATTGCTTGTGACAGCTAAATACAACCATATATTTCCCACGCTAAAATAATGAGAGAAACAAAATGTTGAAAGTTCATCTATCTGGAGTTAATGTGAACAGTATCCAACCCTTAGAAGTGATGGTAGTTTCAATCATTATAAAATAATTAGTAGAATAATCTTGCTGCCAGGACCATTTTCAAGCCATTTTGGGCTTAACTGCACTGTGTGGTTACCTGGTTGCCAGAATGGACCAGCAACAGAGGTGGGTTTCAGCAGGTTCTGACCATTTCTGGAGAACCGGTAGCGGAAATTTTGAGTAGTTCGGAGAACTGGTAGCGGAAATTTTGAGTAATTTGGAGAACTGGTAAATACCACCTCTGACTGGCCCCACCCCCATCTATTCTCTGCCTCCCGAGTCCCAGCTGATCGGGAGGAAATGGGGATTTTGCAGTAACCTTCCCCTGGAGTGGGGTGGGAATGGAGATTTTGCAGTTTCCTTCCCCTGGAGTGGGGTGGGAATGGAGATTTTACAGTATCCTTCCCCTGCCACACCCACCAAGCCATGCCCACCAAGCCACACCACGTCACGCCCGCCAAGCCACATCCACAGAACCGGTAGTAAAAATTTTTGAAACCCACCACTGACCAGCAACCATTTCTTAAGTCAACACCAGGCAATGTCACTCTATACTTACCTCTTCCCACTGCAAATTTGACTTCTTGAAGTGGGATTTTTTTCCCCCCTGCAGTTTTAAAGTACTCCATTTCCCCACGTAGTATTTTGAATGCTTCTTGCCATTCTACCTTCTTACAAGATAACCCCAGCATCTCATTGATTAATTAACAAAATTAAGAATGCCCTATGAACTGAATCAGGGATTACTATGGTCTCTAATATCTTCTAGAGTTACTTTTACCAGGAATGTTATAATAGCACAAATGTTAGAATGCTTGCCTTCTGAATAGAAAGTCACTAAGTCAAAACTCAGAAGAAACCTACAAATAAACTTACTATTTTTCTTTGGGTTAGCTTTCTCCCATGCGTTTATTTTTTAATAAATTCATGAGTACATCATTTCATTCTTTTTTTTTAATTCACTGCAGCTCATGGGGAAAAAATGTAATGTTTGCTTAAAGCAAATTTCTGCCAAGTTTCAAACAACCAGCCAATTAAAAGTTAAGTGTTATAACCATTGTGCTATTACAGTAATGATAGCTGTAAAACTCTAGAAAACATAAAGAGAACAGGGCAATAAAAAGGAATTTTAATTTTCATTGATTGTTGTGCTTACACATATGTACACTTCAATGCTTTTAATTCTCACTATTCAGTTCAATGATAGACATATATAAACATATCGTAAATATGTCCTAGAAGACTTGCTCTCAGGAAGTACCATAAATTGATTGGTCACTGCTTTCCTGAAACAGAAAAGTGGGATGGAAGAGCAGTGGAAGAATTGTGGAGTAGGAGGACGTAGCAACCTGCCATCCAGGCTCAATTCCTTGCAAACTGCTGCCCAAGTGTCTCAGTGTCAAGCCAGCATGAGCACAGGACAGGAGCAACTGAAGGGTTGCTCCTTATCCTGCAGTGCGGATAAGCCTCTAAGACATGCTGCTTTTTAGTTACAGTATTTCCTTCCTTCCTTAGTGGAATGTCCTCACTTGTTACCTCCTGAGGCTGTTCAACCTGAGGACAAGCTAGAACTTGCTCCTGAGTTCCAGCCAGATGTTGAGAAAGAGAAGCAACTAATCCGAGAAGTAAGTTGGCCGTGTCCTCTGAACACTGGTACAGGAAGGAAATTCTACGCTGAAGTTTTCCTCAATCTGATCTTCCAGATAGGTTAATTCACACATAAGCGCTAGCCAGCATGGCAGATTAAAGAGCCGTAGAGGTTTCCTAGTACAGATATCATGTTAACTGACTTTTAGGGAATAACAAAATCACCCAATGGGGAAGCTGAATCATGAGGCTCTTTCCCTTTGAAAACACATATTTCGAATTGATTCATTAAAGAGGTGTGTGGGTGTGCATGAGGCTTCTACATGAGCCTGAAAAAAAGATGGTGCTACTTTAGGAGTTTCTCATTTTTGGGGAGAGCCCAGGGGTGAAATTAAGCAGGTTCGGACAGGTTCTATAGAACCGGTGGCGGCAATTATGCGCAGTTTGGAGAACCGGTAAATCACACCACTGACTGGCCCCTCCCCGCCCCTCCCACTCACTCCTTCTCTCCTCCTTCTTGGGCTCATACACACAGAGCAAACATGAGAAGGAGGCGAGAAGCAGCCAGGCTGAACGCTAGAAGACTTGGCCGAACTTTTCTGTCGGTTCTGTGGGTGTGGCTTGGTGGCCACACCCACCAACCCATGCCCACAGAACCGGTAGGGGAAAAATTTGAATGTCACCCCTGGGGGAAGCCTAAAGATAAAAGTAATGGTGTTAATAAATTTCCCTGGGAAATATTTACTGAAGATGGCATTTTCTCTGAAAACAATTGTCCTTTAGATCTCAGCTATCTGTTTTTGTTTGTGAACTTCAAGATGTGGCATTTTGAGAAAACAACAGGGACAACCAAGAAAGATGGGGCTTCTGAAAGATTGTTCACTGTTTATTTTTTTGACTGTTTTAACATAATTAAGGCATTGTTAACTCCCTGTGGACATTGGCTTATGCTAGTTTTCCAGAAATAACTTATAATTTATAGCCCTGGAGAATCAAAGTGGTTTCCATTCAAAATTAACGAGGGCTAATCCCTCTTAGCTTTCTAGGTTAGCCAAAACGGCATCTGCTAAGGCCACAAAATTGAGCTTCTATACATCCCCTAGAACAGTGCTGTTAAACTCCCGGCCCACGGGCCGGATGCATGATTTGCTGGCCATGCCCACACCTGGTTTAGCGAAGGGGGGAAAAGTCCCAATACGTCACGTGATGCCACCATGACGACGTGAGTTTGACCCCCCCTGCCCTAGAAGGTCAGGTAGTCTAGAGGTTTTTTTTTATTTATTTATTTTAATTAAATTTACAGTATATGCCACCCATCTCTTTCTACAAAGCGACTCTGGGTGGTTCAAAGATGCATTACAATAGATTGCCTTGGCTGCTTTTCCTGACATTTTCAGGAGTATGAGGAGAAGCTGGCCCAGCTGAAGGCGGAATATGAAGCTGAACAAGAGTCTCGTTTCCGGCTCGAGGAAGATATCGGTGCCTTGAGGAATGCTTATGATCTGAAGTTCCACACTTTGGAAGAAAGTGTCAGGAAAGAAGTGGGCACAAGTGGAACAGGTACATGTGAAAGGTTCTTTGGGTCTTAGAAGATTGTAGGTAAGGTAGGGATCCAAAACTTGATTCTGGTTGCAGAATGTAGCCTGATTATAACAATTATTATATCATAATTAAAATGTAAATTGTTCTTAGTTAGAAAATATGCATAATTATTTATTACATGCCTTGATCAAGGCACAGTACCACAGTTACAAAATTCCAACCATTAAAATGAGTTCATAACCTAACAACCAGCCAGTAAAATCAATATTTAGAACTAAAACAAATAGCAACAACCGTACACATTAAAAGAATGTTCCAAAGTATTCCAGAACATGTATGCATCCATGATTAATATAAAACTAACAATAACCTGGAAAGTACTCATATTACTCTGAGTAGGGTAAAATAACCAAGCTCCATGCTAATCCACTAGTCAAATAAAAAGGGTCTTTAAAAACCATCACATTTGGAGAGATGAAGACAAGGAGAGAGTTGATTTCTAGATTTTCAGGCTTGAGACCTGAAATTCCAGAGCCTAGAGATTGCAACCCTGGAATGGCAAAGTAAAAGACAACCTTGTCCCCAGGGAACACAAAGAACTAGCAGGAGAAAACAAGGCAGACAAATTCAGAATTATGAATTGGGGGGGGGGGGACTGATTGTAAGCACCCATAGTTTGAACTAGACTCTGACTCATGTAGGAAGCCAGTGAAGAACCTTGTGATGGAACAAAACACAAGAAGAGCATGAAAACCTCAGGGAGCCTGAACAACACTGCTGTGGACTAAAGTCAGGGATGGAAAGAGGAACTGAGAACACCTATCAGGAAACTACTATAGTAATTTTAGATTGAAACACCCAAAACAGATATAAATAAAGTCACAGTGTCTTCTGTTGAGCTTCTCTTGCATCCTATGAATATTATGAAATGAAAATTTGTAACTGTTTTACTGTAAGATCAGTAAATGGGTGTCAGCTACTCATCTGTCAATGGACAGAGGAAGCTAGAGAATTGTCCTGAGACAAACAGGAAAATAATGGAGAATGAGAAGGATAATGAAGCAGAAACTCAAGCTGTCTATGTCTTGTCCCATTCAGCCTGAGACAATAAGGACACATCCAAGACAAAACTTTAATAAACATTCTATCATGTATTGTTTTCAGAGATTACAAAAGGCTGCTAGACTTAAATATCATCATCATCATAGTAGTCATATTGAAAATCATGAATCAAGGCACCCAAGGAAGGTTATAAAGGGGGCAGAAGGGACTGCAAGGTGACAGCTTCTCGGGATTTTAATGACAGAGGATCTGCTGGATAACATTGAACATTCCAGGAAATTAGAGATTTTTTTGGTGGTGTGTGTGTGTGTGTGTGTGAGAGAGAGAGAGAGAGAGACTTTGCCTTCTTCATGACTAGCAAAAACCATAATACATTAAGCAAAGTATTAAAATTGAAGAATATTTATGCAAGTAGAACAATATGCACACTTCCTCCAGACCAACTGGAACAAGATAGGATTACTTAGTAATATTGGTGGTAGATTCCAGAAAGTGATCCTAGTAGACGGTATAGTCACTTCTTAGATTTAATAAAGGTAACAGCAGAAAATTCCATGTCTGATATTTTAATATCTGTTCAAAAGTGCCAGAGAAAATTGATAGGGCCAGTGTTGTCTTGAGGCATGGCAAAACTCTTTATCTTGGGCAATGAATGGTAAGCTTATGCATATGTGTGTTGCAGCCCCCAAGCAGATTCCCTGTCATATTGCAGAAGCAGATTATGCTACCATCTTCTTGTTTTTACTGATTGCAGTTGCCATCTGCTAACTCCCGAGTACTGCCTTTGCCAGCCGGGGAACATTCTCCCTGGCAACAGGAAGGTGGCTAGCTGACTCTGTGGAGCAGTAAGCCCAATGCCCTTCCTCGGATTTTAGACAGTGTTCTGGGGAGATCCAGTGAGGTTTTTCTTGCTTTGGCTTTTGGAAGAAATGAACAGTGCAGCTTTTGGAGTAACCAGTTGCTCCAGTTAATTTTTTACTTCTTTTACTACTGGGATCTTGTGAATCAAGACCATTCAGAGTGAAGTGCTGACACCCAAATAGCACCAGCTATGCCTTTAGTTTTTAGCCTCAATCCTATAGAATCTGTGGCAACTGATATCTTGCAGGAGTTATATATTAAATTAGACTGCACATAAATGAAACAAAATGTTAAAAGTTATGATATTTATGTAGTTACTTATCAAGCACATCTAAATTATATTAAAGTAATCAAAATATCTTTACAATCCCCAAGGCATGTCACAACTTTTGAGCATCCCTAATGTTTGGAGATTGAAAGTTGAAAAATTTGACACACCCTAGACTGCACAAATAAGCTAAACAAGATGGAAGTGCTGCTCTTTGGGTGGTTGAAGCTCCCAAACTTTGATCAAAAGCACTCATATAAAGCATATTACAATGTCTATGTCACCTGGATATAACCAGGATAGACTCTGGAAAGATGATCTAGTGAATCAATGAGAGTTGTTAAACAGCATCACCATCTGTCTCTTCATAGAGACCTCAAAGCAGTGAGGGGCTCCAAAATGTTTGCCTGGCCCTTCAGGAAGCTTAGCTGCCTTTAAAAAATGCCTCTCTCAAATCAATTCCAGCCGCAAAATGTTAACAGATCTTTCTCCCAATGTCTTCTTATTTTATCTCCACCTCCTGTTTGTTCTAGAAATGGCAGAGTCAGCTGAAGCTCTTTCTGACCAAGCTCCTTCACCCCTCATCCCTGCTGCAGATACTGAATTATCAGCTAAGGTATTCTGCCAGATGGAATTCTATGTCCTCATTATAAAACAGCAAAGGAGAAGTGGGATTATTTTTATGTCATCAATACCAGAATGTTCACAAAATGCTTTTGAGTCAGATGGAGTAGATTTAGCAATACTGCGTGCTTTGAGGAGAGAAAAATTGGGTTTTCTAATGATTGTAATTCTTAGTGCTTCAAATAGTATCATATCTTGAGGGTAATCTTAGAATGCATTTATATAAGAATTGCTTTTTTTTTACGATTCATATTATTTTACAAGAAAAATTTCCTCGGAGTTCTATGTCATAACTGCCAGCAGAATTGAAGAGTTATCTCAAAACTACATCCAACAATGCTAAATTATTGCATTAAACTAGTATTAATTAGCAATGAAAGGCATTTTAAGTTAAGATGGAGTAATATATTAAACCTGTCTCCAGCCTGGCTCTTCAGGCTTTCCAACAGTGGAATATCCATCACCATTGTAATCAAGCCCGATGTCAGCATTTCGAGGTAGACCAGACTAGGAAGCCAAAGCTATGAAAACTTTTACTACTTTTATTATAAGGTTACTGTTAAGTGGGGGTCGAGTGAAGAGGCAATTGCTACGTATAGTGACTTCAGCTCTTTATTAGGAAGGATCGGTATAACGCGCGCTAGGCTGTCTGACAGCTCCCTCTTTTAAAGGGACCTGTCCGGCAGCCCAGCCACTGAGATTGCTCCATTCTCCTGCCGCTCAAATAGACCAATGAGCATAGGGTATGTTAATTCCCTCCTTGAGGCCAGACCTGAGTGAAGCCTTTGCTCAAGGCTTCACTCCCTATTTACATATGTAACACCCCTCCCCTCTAGAACAGGCACTAACCAATCCAAGAGGCTGAACTAACGCAGTCACGCAGGTAGACCTGGGTGGGTGCGACCTGACCTGCGCAGCTCAGTCGGACCAGCGGCGGCGACCTGTGTAGTCAGGCCTGCTGCCGCTCCGGAGTCAGCTAATGGAACCGCCTGGAAATTCTCCCGGGGTGTGGCTGACTCCGCCCGAATCACCTCTCCCAGAACTCTTCGCTGGATTCGTGGTTCCTCAGGTGTGTGTATGTGTTGTCTATTCAGGTTTGAGTTTAGTGTATATGGCTCATTAAGTTGTAGGTCGACTTCTATGGGTGTTCTGGAAGTTGTTTGGGAGGGATCCTCCTCTGGTAGTCTGTGGACAGAGTTCCCTATTCGGCCCCGGAGTTGATCTATGTGCCTCCTCCAAATTTTCCCGTCTTCTAGCTCCACTCGGTAGGAACGGGGACCGGTAATGGTAATTACTTTGACAGGGACCCAGGAAGGGCCCCCGGCATAGTTGTGGGCATATACTAGGTCCCCTATGCTAAACAACCAGAGCTGGCTGGTTGAATCGGTGGGTGCCTCGGCATTGTAATTTGGATGTAGCCTGTCTAGTTGTGACCTTGCGATCCATTCTGCCAGATTCGAGTTTGTGGTGGCGCTAGGGATTATGTGCTGTACTAGTAGGAACTTATCTATTTTGGCTTGCCAGTCCCCGGGGCCCGTTCTAGCTAATGTTTCTTTGGTGTACCGCACCATCCTCTCCGCCTGGCCATTGCTTCCCTGATGGAAAGAGGTGACTAGGGCATGGCGGATCCCATGCTCTGCTAAAAATAATTCGAATTGCTTTGCTGTGAACTGGGCCCCGTTGTCGGAGACCAGAACATCTGGTAGGCTGTGGGTGGCGAAAAGTCTCCGTAATACCTTGATGACTGATTCGGCTGTTGTTGTGGTCATGAGTATTACTTCGAGCCATTTAGAGTATGCATCAACAATTATTAAAAATGTTTGGCCATGGACTGGTCCCGCGAAATCAATGTGCACTCGCGACCAGGGTGCTTTAGGTTTTTCCCATCCCTTTGTGGGTGCCGTCGGTGGTGCTGGTCTGGATTCCTGGCATGGAGTACAAGTAGCGACCCATTCTGTTATGTCCCTATCCATGCCCAGCCACCAAACATAGCTCTTGGCTAATGCCTTCATTCGGACAATGCCAGGATGCCCCACGTATAATGGCTCTAGTATTTGCTTCCTTAGTTTATAAGGTACAACTACTTGATCCCCCCACAACAGGCACCCCTTTTGGGCTGATAATTCGTATTGTCTCATTAGAAATGGTTTGAAATCATCCCCCACAGGCCCCTCAGGCCACCCCCTCCACACCAAGTTCAGAATTTGTGACAGAGTTTGTCTTTCGCTGAATGCCCCACTATCTTGGCCGATATGACTGGGCCGGTTGCAAAGTCCTCGATGAGCAGGACGGGTGCAATGGGGGCAGGGTCTTCGACGAAGTCTGGGAGAGGGCACTGGCTGAGGGCGTCTTTGGCTGGTGTATTAGTCTTATATGCTGCCAAGAAAATTGTCCATCTCGTCATTCGTGGGGGCAGCATGTACAGGATGGGACGGTCTCCTGCAATAATGCCAAGAAGCGGTTTGTGATCTGTAATAAGTTCAAAGTCCCTTCCGTATAGGTATTTATGGAAACCCTTGACCCCCGCTACAGCAGCCAGCGCCTCCTTGTCCAGCTGGCTGTATTTCCTTTCCATGGGTGATAGCGTTTTGGAGAAAAATGCAATTGGGGCCTCGGTCCCATTTGGCATCCAGTGACTGAGGACAGCGCCGACACCAAATGGGGAGGCATCACAGGTTAATATGAGGGGTAAAGTCTCGTTATATTCTACCAGGACGCTATCGGATGACAATAGGTTCTTAACAGCAGAGAAGGCAGAGGCTTCCTTCTGTCCCCAGGTCCAACTGGCCTTCTTGTCTAGCAGCCAGTGTAATGGTTCAGCTACTGTCACCTTCTGTGGCAGAAAAATACTGTAAAAGTTCAACAGGCCGAGAAAAGCCTGGAGTTCAGTCTGATTCTTTGGTGTGGGGGCTTCCTTAATGGCCTTAAGTTTGTTTTTGGTCGGGTGTATCCCTGAGCCATCAATTAGATATCCCAGAAATTCGACTTGTGGCACGGCTATTTGACATTTTCCTTTTTTAACCTTAAGTTCGGCTTCTTGAAACCGACTCAGGGTTCTCTTTAGTCGGTGGATTAGTTCCTCTTTGTTGTCCCCAGACACGAGGACATTATCAAAATAAGGCACCACCCCCAGAATGCCCTGTAGGAGGCATTCCATGAAGCTTTGAAATAGTCCTGGTGCCATGCTAGCCCCAAATTGCAGCCGGCGGCATTTAAATGCCCCTCTGTGTGTTACAATAGTCTGTGCTTCTGCGGTGGCATCATCCACTGGCAGTTGCTGATATGCTTGAGCTAAATCAAGTTTTGCAAATATTTTTCCCTTTCCTAATGAATGCAATAAATGCTGAACGACCGGTACAGGGTAGCCACTCTGTTGCAATGCCTTATTGTTCGTGCATTTATAGTCTGCGCAAATGCAAATGGAGCCATCTGGTTTAATTGGTGTGACAATTGGGGTCTCCCATTTAGCGTGATCAACCGGCTCCAGAACCCTCTGGGCAATTAGTTTGTCTAATTGACTGTCTATTTTGGGCCGGAGAGCAAAAGGGACCCTCCTAGGCTTCATTTGGATTGGGGCTATGTTAGGGTCTAGGTTGAAAGAGATGGATTTCCCCATGTACTTACCCAAGCTTCCGTCGAAGACATCCGTGAATTCCTTAATTAGCTCCTTGATGCTGTCGTCTTGGACTGTGTGGATACCGGTCACTCCTAAACCCAGAGATTCGAACCACTCCAGTCCCAGCAGGCTTGGCAGGTCATCGTTCACCACGGTCAGCTGCAGCTGTCCGACGAACTTTTTGAAGTTGACTTGGAAAGATCCGCTCCCTATGACAGGGACGCGGTTCCCTTGATAATCTTTTAAAATCACTTTCTGAGGCTTTAGTTGTTTCTTTTCCAGCCCCGGAACTGCCTTCTTTATGGTCTTCCAGGACACAATGGTCAGGTATGACCCCGTGTCCACCTCCATATCACATGGGGACCCCTCAATGAGAACTGTGATGTGGATTTTCTTTGAGTTGTGTGTGCTGGAATGCCCAATGGTCATTTGGTGTGTTTCTCTTGCGTCCGCGGCTCGGTTTTCTCTTGGGTTGTTCTTTGGGACTTGCGCTTTTCGAAATCCTGTTTGTCTTTCTGCCTGCCTCGCGGGCTGCCATTTATGGTACATGGCAGGCTGGTTGGCTCAGCAAGCTTTTGCTATGTGCCCTTTTCTCTCGCATCTTTGGCAAATTGCGTCGAGGAATCGGCAGCTCACTCTGGGATGATTTCCCCCGCAACCAGCACAAAACGGCGGTCTTTCTCCCACCTCTGCCCTGCTTTTCCTTCTTTCGGAGCATAAGCGATCAATTTCATTGTCCTCATCTGTGGAGTCGTCGTGCTCCCAGCTCTCTTGATATACGGACGCTACTTCTCGTGGGTAGTGTGTTTTCCTTTTTCTTTGGATTGCCGCTGCTGACTTATTGGATGCCTCGGTTGCTCTTGCTTCATCAAGTGCTGTTTTAAACGTGAGGTTAGGCTTTGTGAGCAATCGTCTCTGTAGATTGAGGTCCCTCAATCCCAAAACAAGCCTATCTAGCATAGCTTCTTCTATATCTCTGAATTCGCAACGAGCGGCGGCTTTCCATAATGCAGCGACATATTGGTTGATCGTCTCACCTTCCTCTTGACTCCTGTGATAAAATTCGTGTTTGTTCACCATCATTGATGGTACGGGTGCATAATATACTCGGAGTGATTCCTGGAGTGTCGGCCATGGTACCGTCTGTAAATCACCTGATTCTGAGAGTACTTCAGCCATATCGAGGACTTCGGGTCCGCAGTAACTCAGGAAAAGTGCCCTTTTCCTATTGTCCGATAGACCCAATAGATCATTGGCTTCCATAAAGCAATTGAATCGGAGCATGTATTTCTTCCAACTCTCCTTAGCTGGATTGAATGGAGCGGTTGGGGCATGCATGGTCATCTTGGGATGCAGATGCAGAGTCTCACTTGCTGCAATTATGGCCGACGCCACATGGATGTCCATTCAGTTCAGCTCCTTTGTCCTTTGTTCTCTTCTAATCCCACCTTCGTCGCCAGTGTTAAGTGGGGGTCGAGTGAAGAGGCAGGACTACGTATAGTGACTTCAGCTCTTTATTAGGAAGGATCGGTATAACGCGCGCTAGGCTGTCCGACAGCTCCCCCTTTTAAAGGGACCTGTCCGGCAGCCCAGCCACTGAGATTGCTCCATTCTCCTGCCGCTCAAATGGACCAATGAGTGTAGGGTATGCTAATTCCCTCCTTGAGGCCGGACCTGAGTGAAGCCTTTGCTCAAGGCTTCACTCCCTATTTACATATGTAACAGTTACAATCAAAGAATCTTGCAAGTCTGAATGCACCCCCACCCCCTTTATCTTCAAGAGGGTCAGGTCTTTCTCAAATTACATTTCCCCCTTGGACTCAAATTTCTTTTGTCTGACTGTTGTCTTGGTTGCAGCTCTTAACGCTTGTTCCTCATGGTTATTGCTGCTGCCCTTTACATCCATCTGCCTTGCTGCTGGCCATCCTCTATCCTTCCACCTTTCAAGAGAGTCTTTGCATATTGTGTCCCGAGTATGATAATTCGACACTAGTCATTTGTGCCTCAATTGAAAACTCTAGAATTATTTATTCTACAGCCTTTTGGTTTGCTTTCTTGTGCTATCTGCTGTATTCTCAAACATCTCTAACACCAGAGTTTAAAAGTGTCAGCCTGATGATAGCATAACCAATCTACGCTTGATTCAGAACAGTAAAAAAGGATTAATGCTTCCCCATCTCCCTCTTCAGGCATCCTTTCCCGGTAGATAGCTTGAAAATGACTTCCTTTGGGATAGCGTACTTCAATTACTCCCGCCCCCCAGGCATACTTCAATGACCAATAAGAGTACACAGTTATGATCACATGGCATGGACTACATGGCATGGACTACATTCCCCAGAATGCTATGTCTTAAAGAGACAGTTCTTAATTCTAGGCTAAACCCTTGGTAAGCCAGCACAGGGAGGGGCG
>QLTV01002677.1:262652-281783 GCA_003457575.1 Thermophis baileyi
TTATCAGCATCATCTGTCGATCTATTTGCTCGGTATACAAATTTCAGGGGGTCTAACAGCGGATCCGTGATGGTTTTCAAGTGGGACAGCACTAGCCTTTCAAAGGTTTTCATAACTACAGATGTTAGAGCAACTGGTCTGTAGTCATTCAGTTCCTTGATGGTGGGCTTCTTCGGCACTGGGATGATAGTAGAGCGTTTGAAGCAAGAAGGAACATAGCACTTTATTTATTTAATAAATCTCTAGCGATTTATTGAAGATTCGGGTGAAGATGGGGGCCAATTGGTCAGCACAGACTTTTAAGCAAGAAGGAGTTATCTTGTCTGGGCCTGGAGCTTTTCCTGGCTTTTGTCTGTGAAATAGGTCTTGCACTTCCTTTTCTGTGATCAGTAGGGGTTGTGAACCTAATGGGAGGGAGTCAGTTGTAGGAGGCTTGGCTGTTGTTGGTTTGTTTGAGATGGGTTCAGTTGTAGGAGGCTTGGCTGTTGTTGGTGTGTCTGAGATGGGTTCAGTTGTAGGAGGCTTGGCTGTTGTTGGTGTGTCTGAGATGGGGGTTGTGGAGATAGGTGGCTGTAGTTTCCTTTCAAACCTGCAGTAAAACACGTTCAGGTCATCTGCCAGTTGTTGATTTCCTTCAGCCTGGGAAGGTGGTTTGCCATAACCAGTGATATTTTTAAGAGTTTTCCACATGTTTGCTGGTTCATTTGTTGAGAACTGATTCTTTAGCTTTTCAGAGTAGCTTCTTTTTGCTGCTCTGATCTCCCTTATTAATACATTTCTGGCCTGATTGTACAGCATTTTATCACTTTTTCTGTAGGCTTCCTCTTTGGAATGATGTAGCTGCTTAAGTTCCTGGTCGGTACACATAGGTCTTCACAGAAGCTGACATATGATGTTACAGTATCTGTGAGTTCATCCAGGTCTGCAGAGGTATCTTCAAAAATATTCCAATCAGTGCAGTCAAAGCAAGCCTGTAGCTTTAACTTTGCCTCCTCAGTCCAAGTTTTCACTGATTTAATTGTTGGTTTTGTGGTTTTAAGTCTTTGCTTGTAAGCAGGTACAAGGTGAATCGTGCAATGATCAGAGTGTCCCACAGCTGCTCGTGGTAAAGACCGATAAGCATCTTTTAGTGTTGTGTAAGAATAAGAAACAATAAGAAACATTGAATCAGACTAAAGAGGTAGGAGACAGAACCTGGAGGAGGAGTCAAGAGAGTCATCAGACTGGAGTCATTATGTTCCCACAAGCCATCTAAATCGAGCCTCTCTTGAATTCCTGTTGGAAGAAAAATCCAGTCTGGTTCCAAGCTAGGAGAAAGATGCTGGAAATAAAATGGAGGCTGGTTACAAGGAAAGCAGGTCTCTGTTTATTTGGTTTCCAGAAACTTCAGTGACAGCAGCATGTTTCTGGGGTGGCTGACAAAATGGCTGAGTGAGTGGATGGGTGAGTTCGTAATGCCTTGTTTACACAGGCTTGTGGCGGGACATACACAGCAATTGGTAGAAATGAGGAGAACTCACGTGGAGAGTAAAATGGTTTACAGTTGATAAATAAAAGACTCTAAGTTTTGTCACATAATTTATATATTATAGTTATATCCTGAGACCAGCTGTTGTTGATATATAAGGATAAGCCTCCTCCCTTCTTTTTCCCAGGTGTATCTGCAATTCTGTCTGATCGTTGAATCTGAAACCCTGGGATATGCAGGCTCAATTGATTCATTTAACCAGGTTTCAGAGAAGCATAGGACAGCTGCGCTGTGAAAATCAGAATTGCATCTGTTTAAAAGGAGTATTTCATCCATCTTATTGGCAAGTGTACGTAAATTGGTTAGGAAGATTGAAGGCAGAGGGGTTTTATATCCCCTATTCTTTAGCCTGTTTAAAATTCCCGCCCTTTTACCTTGTTTTCATTTCCTCTGTTTGTTTTTTCTGGTAATCAATAGCTCTGGGGAATTTGCTTCTTCCTGTGTTAGAATCCCCTCTGCATTTGTAAAGACAGGGTGTGTGTGAAATCACAGAAAGCTGCTCCTTAAAGAAATGTTGCTTAATTCTTAGCAGATGGTCTCATGAGTATGAAATCCGTAGTGAATTGCAGAGAATAATAAAAAATAAAGAAACCATTAGAGAGCATTTCACCGAGGCAGCCTTTGGCGGCGCCATCTTGGGGGGCGGATCAATAATAATAATATTGGCAATTTGATTTTTGGGTAGTCTGGGGATATCAATGCATAAGGCATCATTTTGGTTATTTGAAAGTTATTGAATATTAGCATCCTTTGATCGGCAGAAAATAATGTTATTCTCCTCCTTCACTTCTGTATGTACAGTAGGTCATATAGTTCAACTAGGTTTTTCTCTTTACTGTTTCTAATTTTGGCATTGTAGTCTCCAATCACAAGCAGCACATCTTGCTTACAAGTTCTATTTCAGATTGGATTTGACTATAAAATCCATTAACCTTTTTTTCTTCTGCATCATTGGTTAGAGCAGCGGTTCTCAACCTGTGGGTCGCAACCCCTTTGGGGGTCGAACGACCATTTCACAGGGGTCGCCGCGCGCATTAGCCCACCATTTTGGTGCCACCGTCACTGCAGGAGTGAAAAGGTCCCGGTTCGGCCGTGCCTGCGGGTCGCCGGACAGCTGGTAGCCCGGACGCCGCCATTTGGGTTCTTCTACCCTCTGCGCATGCGCAGAATGCTTTGCGCATGCGCAGAGGGTAGAAGAACCCAAATGGCAGCGTCCGGGCGAAGTCTCCTGCTTCCGTTGCTATCAGCTGTTTGGCGACCCGCAGGCAAGCCCGAACTGGGAGCATTTCACCCCTGGTGCCACGCCCCCTTTGTCACCTCATCCCACACGGGGAGGGGGCGGGAGAACCACTGGGTTAGAGCATAAATTTGGACAGCCATCATATTGTACCCAAGTGCTAGCTTTGCTATATACTTTCTGACTGTGAAAAAAATTCCAGTCTTTCTGTGTTTTTTGTGCCTTGAGTAGTAAATTGTATGATCCTTTGACTGAAAGTGTCGAAGTCCACTCCACTGATGCGTAAGATATTCATATCTAGCTGATTCATTTCATCGTTTACTGTGTTAAGCTTCTTACATTCCATGTAAGAGTATATGGTAAAGTATAGGTTTACCAGTGCCTTCTCCCACATATGTAATTATACCTTTTCTGTTGTCACTAAAGTAATCCTTTACCTCCTTATAGGACAACTATCCAATGTAGGCACCTGCTTGCTTTAACTGAACAGTTGAAATGACCTTCATGCCTTAGATATAAATACTCCCAACATTCTTCACTCATCGCTTCCAGAAAAAACACCTCTCCCACTATCCCTGATGAGGCAGCATAGCAAGACTTGAGGGGGAATCAGATGTTAACCTTGTGAAATTCAGTGGGACTTTTCCTCCAAGTGTATTTAGGGTTGCATAATCCTAAGTGTGTCTCCCAAATTAGGGCTATCAGATCTGGGTTGCAAAAATCCAGATTACTCCTAGATGGCAGCAATTCATTTGTGATGTACATATCTCTTTGCAGCCCTCTGCTGGTAATCTGGATTTTTACTATATCTAGTAGCCCTACCAAAGAAATCTCCATTCAAATAAATTGTGCTTACTTCCTAAGTGTGCATTGGTGTCACATTATGGTAATCTTACTTATCCTTAATTGGGAATAAATCCAGTTGAAAGAAATCATTTCTTCAAAATAAACATGAATATGTTTGTGTAATTATGCTACAATCCTAAATACACATAACACTCAAAACAGTTTATTTTTTAGTAAATATATTAGCTTATGCTTCAAATAGTGCTGACGTACATTCATATTGATTGCTGTAATGGTGCCTTCCAGATATTATTTATCTAGATAAATAATAGATATCTAGATTCTTTACCTCTGTGTATCTCTGTGTCTGCATCACCATAGATCAATATTGTCAGAGTAGAATGATGTCGTCTAGTAGCTCTGAACTGACCTAGTTGGCAGAGGGGGAAGACTTGTGTGTCATACATTGCATATGCAGGAGGGGAGGGGCAGGGGTCTTACACATCTTGAAAATGCTCCATCTTAGTCTGATTCCGATTGTACGAGCATTGTGAGGTCAACAGCTGAATGGCTTTTCAGTTTGGAGCATCTTCAACACATGCAGAGTGAATTGTTTGCTCTTCCTTTCCCCTTGCAGAACGTTTGGGTGGGGCTGAAGTCTGACAACATCAAAACCAAGGATAATAGGAAGCATGCTCATGTTCCAATCAGCTTTGACTTTAGATTTAATTCTACATATTTAGAAGATGGCCACTCTTGATTCATTTTGCCCCAATTTCTTTTTGGAGGCACTTTGAAAATACAGGGTTACCCAGATGCCTGTCAACCAGACCTAATGTATATTCCCAATTGCTGCCTCCCATGTTCTCTGGTGCTCAGGAGTGCAATATAGAGGAGTCACCTGCTCCCCCAGTGGACCAGCAAGTGAGGAAAGTTTTCCGACCAGACACACCTGGGACCGATGTAGTTGAAGACGTTCTTATACCTATGAACCAGCAGGAAGTACTTGCCAGGTCAGTAACTGAGACGACCGTCAGAGGCAAAGGAATGGTGTTTATGAATGCCTCTAGTTGCTATTTGAAAGGAAACCAATTCAGCTTTTTTTAAAAAAAATATATTTTTCACAGTGAAAATAAATGAGACAAATCGGGGCAAATTAGAGTCCCACCCTAACTATACCAAGGCTTGATTATTCTGAAGTTGTGCGATATTTGAATTTGGTATCTTGTCCCCAATCTCTCCCTTACTCTCTCTAGGTATTTAGTATTCTAACTTGGAATGAGGTATTCTAGATTGGAATCAATGCTGGGCAGAAGAGGTGCAACTGATTAGAGAATATGGAACAAGGGTTGATGCTGCCTATCAGCTTAGCTGTTTCCAAGAAGGGTTGGATCAATTCAGGGAAATCATGGAGATAAATAGTTATTAGACTTGATGGCAGCATGCCTGCCTCTGGAGGCCATCTGTTGACCTATGGTTTCTTTGTGCAGTTGGTTGGCCATTGTAAAAACAGGTTGCTGGACTAGATAGGCCAGGCATCCAATCCAGCACAGCATTGCTTAGGTACTTATGTTCTCAGGAAAAATTAAGGGCCCTCACATTGGTCTCAGTTTGCAATGCATGAGGCTCCCAAGTACACGAGGCAGACCTCTTTTCCTTGGGAGTTGGGGAACGCTCTCTTGCAGATTTTCTCTGTAAATCTAGAATGTTTCTGAGCATTGACTGAAGAAAACTGGCAAGCATTTGAGAAGATTCATTCTACTTACAGCTCAGCCAGTCTTGGGGTCCTGGTATACATATCATTTTTAAGGACTAGTACAGTATCTGAGCATTCTCAGCAATCCAGATTTATAGCAAAGTGTTGGTCACAAATAGATGTGCATCACCTATAAAAGGTGTCTCTAGGCCTTCAGCACCCTTTATGGGGAATTGCTGCATCTTTATTCACATGATGGGGAGTGTGAGGTTCTTAACTGATAGTTTTTGCTGAGGCTTCAGCAGAGGAAAAGAGGAGGGAAGTGGGGCCTCCTTCTCCCTTGCCATGTTCAGAGTAACAGTTCACCGCTTTCCTCTGATTCACTACAAAACGAGCTTTAAAAATCAACAACAGGGGTAGACATGCTGCAGTTTGAATGAGATATGCACCTAATTTCATTGACCAATTAGGTCACATCTCTGGTTAAAAAGAAACGTTTCCTTCTCTAATGGTAGAGAGAGAAGAGGACGATGAGAAGAGAAAAAGAGGAAATGTGGTGGTGGAAAAAAGAGAGGGAGAAAAGAAGCAGAGGCTCCCATTTTGGGCTCTGCCTTTTCTACTGCTTGTTTTAGCTCTTGCCTTAGAATACTGTTTGACCTCTGAAGGATTACAGCTCTGGGATTAAAAACCGATGCTCACCCTTAGCACCTTTCCTCATTTGCACCTAACCACAGCATAAACATACCCTGACAGAATCTATTTTCTGTAGCATCCCCATAATGTTATTATGTTCGTCTCTTTCTCAGCCTATGAGTGAGGCAGACTGAAATCATTCTTAGCTGCACTAATGCTAAAGCAGAGTTCCCCCTTATTTTGCCACCATCCAAGGGCAGCCCCACAATGTGTAAACCCGTTATACTTTTAGGTGACTGTAGTGATTTGAACAAGCAGCAGTAGAAGCAGGATAGGGGATGGCAATAGATACCGTCAATTTCATGTCAGTATAATTTTCTGCCAACTCGAAGATGAATGAGTAGCACTTAACTCTGCCTTGGTGAAATGCTCTTACTCGAATGCTACTATTCATTTGGAGTTGCTGAAATATTTTGCGGTCTCAAGATCAGTAACAAAAATCACTGAAATGACAAAACAGCTTGCCTGCCATCTTCAACTTTTTTCTGCAGCGGGTGGTCCTGTCCTAGTGGGTTTTTCCATCGCGTAGCACAGAGGCCGCAGACTTCAGGGGTTCTCAACAGGCCCTTCATGGTGGAAGGATCCCCGAGTTTAGAAATGGTTTGAAAAGACGTGCCTAAAGTTAAGATGACTCTCTGGCCTCTTAGACTGCAGATGCTAGAGCAACAGGTGGTTGGAGGAGAACAGGCCAAGAACAAAGATCTGAAGGAAAAGCATACACGTCGAAAGAAAATTGCAGATGAACGGAAGCAGCAGCTGCTGGAAGCTCTGCAGAAATCAGATGAGGACAGCAGCGATTGGGTCCTACTCAATGTCTATGACTCTATCCAGGAGGAAGTGCGAGCCAAAAGTCGATTGCTGGAAAAGATAAAGGAAAAGGTGATCTATACTTTTATTTATTTCCAGTCCGTTTCCAGTATGAAATGGCTGAAAGTGCACGTTTAAAAAAACTTCTTTTTTAAGCACTGGTTTTCAACACATAGGTCAGGACCCAGAAGCTGACTTTGTTGGTCCTGATCCATGTGTTGGGCTACATCAGTTGCATTGTCATTCTTCTCTATTTAGGCTTTGTTTGTTTGTTTGTTTGTTTGTTTAAGAAGCATTATGTTTTTCGTGTCCATATGTTCCTGATGCCTAGTTGTCAAGTACAAAACCACCCAGCGATGTTTCTGTATGTAAAACCAATCTTCTGATAGCTTTTGATAAGGACAGCACATCTGTACTGCCTTTTCTTAAACCTTGCAGTTCTTTTACAGAGAAAAGCCAGCCATTTTGATTTAGATAATTGATATAAAGATGCTGTTAGTATTACATTCGGGTGTTTATCTTTTGGCTTTTTACATGATGCTGCATGTCCATTGCCTTACCCAGAGTGGAACATATACTAAATTGATTATAAAATAATTACTATACTTTTACCCAACGATTCTCTCCTTCCCAGCTGCGGGCAGCTGAGACTGAAATCAAAGATCTACAATCAGAGTTTGAACTGGAAAGGATTGATTATCTGGCCACCATCCGCCGCCAGGAGCGAGAACTCCTGCTCTTCCAGCAGCTCCTGGACCAAGTGCAGCCTCTCATACGACGGGACTGCAGTTATAGCAATTTTGATAAAATCAAGCGGGAGTCCACCTGGGATGAGGAATCAAGCTGCTGGAAAATCCCCGAGCCTGTCACTCAGAAGACCAGCCTCCCTGCAGGTAAGAGAAGCTCCAGGCACTACAGTGTCATCTGGATAGAATTGCTCCAATTGCTCTCAATGCAGGCAAGAAAGAACTCGCTAGACTAGGCAAATGCATCCCACCAACTTCCTGGCCTAATTCATGTAGTACAGGTAGTCCTCGACTTACAACAATTGATTTAGTGACCATTCAAAGTTACAACAGCACTGAAGAAAGTGACTTATGACCGTTTTTCACACAACCATTTCAGCATCTCCATAGTCAAAGGATCAAAATTCAGATGCTTGGCAACTGATTCATATTTATGACGGTTGAGGTGTCCCAGGGTCACATGATCACCTTTTGCGACCTTCTGACAAGAAAAGTCAATGGGGAAGTGAGATTCACTTAACAACTGTGTTCCTAACTTAACAACTGCAGTGATTTACTTAACAACTGTGGCAAGAAAAGTCATAAAATGGGGCAAAACTCACTTAAGAAATGCCTCACTTAACAACAGAAAGTTTGGGGTCCAATTATGGTCATAAATCGAGGACTACCTGTATGCTAATCCCAAATATGAACTGCCTGGCTTTGGCTTGGTTTACTGGATGAATGTAACTATTGAAAATTGTAAACTGTGATTTAAGTCAGTCTAGTCAAGTAAGATTTATTCAAATAATAATAATAATTTAAAAACAGACTAGGAACTGAAATGAAACAAAACTGGAAATCTGTCAACAAGAGTGATTAGAATTAGGACAGTGTAGTGTAGTTTAGTGTAGTTTAGCATTTTTATTTTATTTGCCATATGCTTATATGTAAGCATAGTTAAAGTCCTATTTTTATAATCCAGCAAGTGGCATTCTCTTTTTTTTATGTATCCACCAGGGGTGGGTTCCGGATTCTGTTACTGCCGGTTCGCTCAGGGACGCGTCGCGTGGGCGTGCATGCTTCGGGGGTGTGCACTTCGGGGGGGCGCTTTGGGCGCGCGCGCATCTGCAGTACTAAAAAAAGCTGCGCATGCGCAGAAGCAAAAAACAAGATGGTGGCGCCTACGCTGCCACCGCAAGAACCAGCTTGGGGACGTGGCAGGCCTGGGTCGCTGCCAGTTCCAGCGACCCAGGCCACCAAGTTACTAACGGTTCTATAGAACCGGTAGGAACCCACCTCTGCTATCCACCCATCTACCCATCCAGTTTAAAGTCTGCCTGACTGCCAAGACTGGGTGACTTGGAATTAAAAGTAACAAAAAGCAGAAAAGTCAAAAAGAGATCATGGTTGGCCCAAAGATAACAGATAAAGCACCCCTCCCAATCCAACAGGGGCTGAACCATCACTCCACCCCAAAGCCTAGAATAGCCTTTAATAGCTTCCTGAACATTCAGAAAATCCCTGCCATTGCCTGCATTGCCATTTACAAGAAGGCAAACTAAAGAGTGTGCTCTCTTCTCTAGCCCTCTAGGGCCCATATCATGATGTCTCACACCTTCTGTTTCTACTTCTGTTCAGGAAGGCCTATTTCCAAAACCACGGATTGTCCTTAGGGAACACAGATCTGTTCTTAGAAACAGAAAATGGTGCTTTGCTTTGCAGTATTTTAAAGTTTGTGTAATGATAAAATACTCTAAAACCATTCAAAGGGTAAACTGGCGCATGTGTGTGTGTGTGTGTGTGTTGTGTCCACTGGATGTCCTTGTCACCTCTCCATGGCACAATATAGGCCTGGGGTACTGATATGGCACTTTTAAAGAAGTTGAGAGGCACTGTTGCTGTTGTTTTTTTTACAGCAGTTTCATCGTTGTCATTGACTAAGGCAGGCAAGAAGAATTCATCGGCAGAGAATGGGGAGACGGTGACAGTGGTAAGTTGAAAAAGGGTGCTCAGCGCCTAATGAGAATAAGTTGTATGTGTTTCTTGGAGGTCCAAGTTCAGTGGCATTGTCTCTTCGGTACTTCATGACCCATTGACCACAAGGGGGCACTAGCATGTAGATGGAGAGTTAAGGATTCATTCTGTGTCCTCTCTTTGTCACCTTGCCTGCTCTTAGTTTAAGAGATTGCTAATCTGAAGTCATTTCCTTCTATTTTACCTCCCAGGTGCACATATGTGCAAGCATACACTCATAGCACAGATGTTTTCTGACTCCTCTCCTGATAGGAGAGGAGTTTTATTTTATTTATTTATTTATTTGTCAAGCGTATATATGATTACGAACAAAGTATAAACAGAGTATAAACATGTTTGTGAATATATAAGTACAAGCATGGTTATGAGTACAAGAAATTTAACGAGTATATGGGTACATTAGGACAGGGACGGTAGGCACGCTGGTGCGCTTATGCACGCCCCTTACAGACCTCTTAGGAATGGGGTGAGGTCGACGGTGGACAGTCTAAGGTTAAAGTTGTGGGGGTTTGGGGAAGAAACTACAGAGTCGGGTAATGTATTCCAGGCATAGACCACTCTGTTGCTGAAGTCGAATTTTTTGCAATCTAGTTTGGATCGGTTTACGTTAAGTTTGTATGTATTGTGTGCTCGTGTGTTGTTGCGGTTGAAGCTGAAGTAGTCATTGACAGGTAGGACATTGTAGCAGATAATTTTGTGGGCTACACTTAGGTCAGATCGAAGTTAGGCAGGTACTAGGTTCTATCAATCTCTAAATAGATAGTCCTCGATTTACAACCATTTGTTTAATGACTGCTCGAAATTACAATGCACTGGAAAAAAGTGATTTATGACTGGTTTTTACACTTACACCCATTGCAGCATCCCCATAGCCACCAAAATTAGCAATGGAAATGTGGAGCTCAATTGTAGTTGTAAGACAAGAACTACCTGCAATTCCTAAAATAAATCTCCTTTCTATTGTAATTAGTGCTAACCCTTGCTCAGGTCCAGTTACACTCTCAGAAATGCTCCTACACATATATGTAACACTTCAGTCCCTAACATGTCTTGCATATCCACATAATCCATTGTTGGAAGAAAAATCCATCTGGTTCCGTTCCAAGCCGGGAGAGAGGCGCTGGAAATAAAAATGGAGGATAGCTGCTTAGGAAAGAAGGGTGACATTTATTGATGAGTGGAACCAGCAACAGCATGCGGTTCTGGGACAGCTGACAAATTAGCTTGATGAGTGCAAGGATTTTTATACAGTTTACAGTATTTTGTAATTTTGAGGTTTGTTTTGTGTGCATATATTATTTGATTGGTTTTACTTGTTTCCCAAAGGCTCATGACGGGTCTTAATTGTCGGCTTCCTTGGTCTTAATCCTGTCAGGCATGTGTAATTGATTTTATCCTATTATCTATTGCCTGTTATCTAGCCTGCCTTTCTTAATGGATTGTTTCCACTTTTCTCAATGAATGGGGTTAAAGTCCTGTCCTGTCTTTAATCCCATCACCTGGAGCTGAAGATGTTTTGTTTATGAATAGATTGGCCTGGATTTCTTAATGGGCACAAAATATCCATCTCTAAAGACTTCAGGCCTCTGCTGGAAGCTATTAAGAAAGACTAGGGCTGCTTTCTGTTTTTAAGAGCATGTTTCTCCATTTCTCCTATGGGAAATATAATATTCTGCACCTTTTAAATCTCCAAAATATTTCATTGTTCTAGGAGGGGAGGGGCTTCCCACAAGTAAATTCTTGTTGGTGGGCAGCTTTTTTCCTTAATTTCTTTTCATCAGAGCACAGAATCTTGATAAAATTAAAAATAAACTTGGGATGATTTGCTTCAAGAGAGAACTCTTCCCTTTTATAAAGAACAAAAGGGTGGAACCAGTATTCCCAGCCTTTGCCTTGTCTTGATCACTGGAAGAAGATCTTAGTGGGGAAACTGAGGGCTGAGATTGATTGCTACTATCATTCTTATATTTATCAGAGCCAGATACTGCTGCCTCCTTCTGGCCACCAGACACTACTATGGCAATAGCGATAGCTTTGGGTTGATCTGGTTGGGTTGGGTTGCCTTCCCTTATTAAATCTTACAGCCTCTAAGACAGGGGTCCCCAAACTTGGCAACTTTAAGACTTGTGGACTTCAACTGCCAGAATTCTCCAGCCAGCTATGCTGGGAGTTGGGAGAATTCTGGGAGTTGAAGTCCACAAGTCTTAAAGTTGTCAAGTTTGAAGACCTCTGCTCTAAGATAATGTCCCAATAGCCTAGGTTGTCCCTTACACTCTGCTTGCTGGTTCCATGGCTAACTCTTTTCAAGGCTGAACATTTGCAATCTCAGAAAGCCACAAAGGGATGAAGTAGGATATGAGCAGGGGACAAAGTACCTCAACCCAGCAAAACATGTGAATCAGATCTAGATGAAGACTATTCCCTCTGTTTTCACATCTGTCTTGCTGGGCTGCAGCAGGCAGGATATCAAATGTAGCTAG
Organism: Thermophis baileyi; assembly: GCA_003457575.1. Lineage (NCBI taxonomy): Eukaryota > Metazoa > Chordata > Lepidosauria > Squamata > Dipsadidae > Thermophis > Thermophis baileyi. The sequence continues at coordinate 274,642 of QLTV01002677.1, forward strand.
AACACTTTGAATTGCTGTTCTGGAGTGTAATAAATATAAGTAAATATATTATCATAATATATCTATAATAAAGATTAATAATAATCTTTCAGGGCAGATTACCATGTAATCAATCAAAAGTTTCTAGTTCCTCCACTAACTGCCATTACTATCTCATTTGGAGGCAGTATAGCAGAATAAATGAGAGCTTGAAAAGATAAAATAAAGATTTCTTTATGTACACTGAGAGCATATGCACCAAAGACAAATTCCTTGTATGTCCAATCACACTTGGCCAATAAAGAATTCTCTTCTCTTCTCTTCTCTTCTCTTCTCTTCTCTTCTCTTCTCTTCTCTTCTCTTCTCTTCTCTTCTCTTCTCTTCTATTCTATTCTATTCTATTATTAGGCAGAGGTCTCAGATCAGCTGGAATCTGAGTCTTGGTTATTAAAAATTAGAAGAACTGTGATTCTCCTTGAACTGAAGGAGGATAAACTGGTACTCTAGTCCCTTGTCTTTGTCCCCAGCCAGAAGAAGACCGCTACAAGATGATGCTGAGTAAGAGTGACAGTGAAAATATTGCCAGTAATTACTTCCGCTCAAAACGAGCCAGCCAGATTCTCAATGCTGACCCCATGAAGAGTCTAGGTAAATCCCTTCATGTGCTCTTTATTATTTTTTTCTCTTGGAAACTACCTCCTTTAATAGCATCTCACACGTGTTGAATAATTTTACAGAACAGTACTACAATTTCACTTATCAGAATCTCAGAGGCATCTAAAGAGAGAATCCCCCCCCCCAACATTTGTGCCCTGGGGGAAGAAATCATTTTCTCTGTCCCCAAGACTGGCAGATTTTGTTTCTTTGTGGGAAGGCTGAGAAATCATGATATCAATTCCATATTATTGTTTAAGCTATTCCATTCTTCATTACAAGTAGTCCTCGCTTAATCATCTTTTGTTCAACAAGTGTTCGAAGTTGCAGTGGCTCTGAATGAATGGTTCTTAAGTTTGGTCTCTGAAGTTATAGCCATTACAGCACCCCCACAGTGACACAATCAAAATTGAGGCACGTGGCAGTTTGCCTCACTTATGACTTCAGGGGCACTTCAACTCCCCCCCCACACACACCTATTTCCTCCCCATCACTGCCCTTTTGGCTGCCCTGCACAGTAGTATTCCTTCGCTGGGGTGCCACTTGGACTGTAACAGAGGCAGAGCAGTGTCAGCTGGCTACCACCACTCTACTTTAGCCCTACACTGTTGCCACCAAATGCTGCCTCAAGCCCTACGCCAGAGGTGGGTTTCAGCAGGTTCTGACCAGTTCTGGAGAACCGGTAGCGGAAATTTTGAGTAGTTTAGAGAACCAGTAAATACCACCTCTGACTGGCCCCATCACCATCTATTCTCTGCCTCCCGAGTCCCAGCTGATCGGGAGGAAATGGGGATTTTGCAGTAACCTTCCCCTGGAGTGGGGAGGGAATGGAGATTTTACAGTATCCTTCCCCTGACACGCCCACCAAGCCACGCCACGCCCACCAAGCCACGCCCACAGAACCGGTAGTAAAAAAATTTGAATCCCACCACTGCCCTACGCCATGGCCTGCCATCCCAGCACCACAGCACAAAGAACCAGCCCTCCCTGCCGCCCTGTTCTCCTCAAGGCCTGCCATGTTCAGAAAGCCTTTGGAAAACTTCTGAGCACCCCCCCCCCCCAAAAAAAAACCATCACCAAAACGAGGCTCCCAGTTTGGAGAATGGCAAGTGCAGCCTCAGGAAGAAGTCCTGAGGCGGCCAGCTTCTGTCTCGCAAGGGGCCATGCCATCTATGCTTTGTCAGCATCAGGAGGAAAATGGCCAGGGGTCAACTGGAAGCAACAGGAGCTGCAGAATGCAGGACAGCAGGCGTAGCTGGGCTTTGTGCTGTGGCACTGAGGTGCCTGGCCGTGGCATGTGGCTTCTCAGCAGCAGCACAGGGACTGAAGTAGAGACCTGGAAGTGGTGGCAGCTGGCTATGCAGGGTAGCCAAAAGGGAAAATGGGGAGGGGAATAGGTGGTGGGGGGGGGGGAAGGAATTCAAGAGGAGGCAGCTTCTTGCCTTACTGAAGCTCGGACCTGGGAGGGACCAGCCTAGGAATGGCTTGGATTGAGGTGGGTTGTCACTTAACGACGGGTGGGATTCAGGTAATGACAGTAACAGGGACTCCTGGGATTGCTGTTGCTAAGTGATGTGGTCATGTGACATTGCGCTTTATGACCATGTTGCTTAGTGACAGAAATTCCACTCCCATTTGCTATTGTTAACTGAGGACTACCTGTATGTATTACATAATTGTACAGAAATTTTAAAAAGTCTTTGCACACACAAGCTGAACATAGAGCATTGTTGCAAGACATTTGGATAAATTTCTCCTGGGGAGGATGGAGGATGGACAGTGAGGTTTTGTTGTTGGTATTCCTGAAATTAAACTCCTCTTTTTATTTTTTGGTTTCCCCCCTCTGCAGTTTCCCACAACTCACCTCCTTTACTGAACAACAGCACTTCCATGCTGACTTCCAGCCTGATATCTATTCCTTCTGCTCAAACAGTGGAGATGCCCCAGCCACGCCCCTTCCGCCTGGAATCTCTGGACTTCTCCTCCCCTTCAGCCAGGACAAAACGCAAGAAAAGCAGGAACAACCTGAATGGTGACCCCCTCTGACTGATGGAGCTGTTGTCTGCCTGCTGTTCTCTCTGGCCAATAACTAGCTCTCCTTCACTGGCATCCTGTTGGTGGCCACTGCTGAAGTTCCAAGAACCCAAGGCTTTTCTTCCCCATTTGGGAAGAGTGAAAGCAATTAAAAGGTGCTTCCTAAAGACCATTCGTCTGATCAGCTCTCCATGTTCAAGTTGGGACTGGCACCTCATATCGCAACCCATTCCTTTGCTATTTTGTACTCACATGCCCGTGCTTCCTCTCCAAATCACTGCTCTGCCCAGCAACAGGAAGGGAAATAGTCCCAGAAGACATGGAGTGAAAGTTCCTGGCCATAAGCTTCTCTCCTCCCCATCACACCACCTCCTGCATTTCCCTTCTCTTTTGTCAGAAGTCCCTGGAAGCTGCAAGATAGCCGGATACACCATTGGCTTACCTGCTCACTTTGATCCTGATTCTGCTATCCTTTTGGAATTCATGGGAAGAGTGAGAGGACAGACAAGTTGCTGCCTCAGCTTAAATGGAAGGCTGGGAAATGAGGGACTCTCAAGAAGAGAAGGCTTCTTGAGTAGATTGGGAACTCAGCTTAAAAGATGGATGGAACTAAAGCTGTTTAATTCAGGTTGTGGGTGAAGAGTGAATGGTGATTACTACTTCCAACAGGGCAATTGTAATTGCCTGGCAAAATATAAGTGCACTGTTGATCTAGGGTGAAGATCTAAGGATGAGTGTCCAAGAATTTCTGTCCCAAGACAGTTGCATGAGAAAGTGGAAGGACAGGAGGAGATGGCTCTTGTTGTCCTTCAGCAGAGGTTCTTGTTCTTCCTGTTCATTCTGGCACCTATTACTGATTTTGCTTCATTCATGGCTCTTACCTGAGGGAAGAAATAAATGGGAGAGAGAGGACTTGGACTTTACCTAACAATCCTTTCCCAAATCATCCTACTCAGAACTTTCCATAAAGCATTACATGTCTCATTGGTTTTTGTTTTTTTTGCCTTTGGCACTTGGGTACCAGAGTGCATTCTTTTTTTATGAAAGCCTTAATGTAGCCATCCTGAACCCTCCAAATACTGTTTTCCATGTTTCTTCTGTAACCTGAGATCACTTCAGTCTGGAATCTGCTACTGCCTTCTTCCTTGCTATAACAAGAAAAAAAAAAACCATCCTCTAGTAACAGCAGCACTACTGCCACGTCTCAGCCACCGCTTTCTTCTCAGCCAACCAGAGGAAGCTGGAAAAGCCAGACTGTTTCAAGTTGCATAGCCAGCAGCAAAACACAAGCTTCTGATTTGCACAACAGTTCACCAGCTGAGAATAATAGATCAGGGGTGTTGGGGGGTGGGGGAGAATCAGTACTGCTGCCATTTGTGTGGGATTCACATTTTACTTTTAGACACTGCTCTGTGTTTATTGATTTGTTCACACTCACCTTTCCCCTGAACATAATAAACAGTCTGTTAAGACAACGTCAGCTTGATTGCTTCACAGCCCAAGGTGGCCTATTGCTGGCAGTCATCCAACAGAGGTTGCTCTTTTGATGACCTGAAAGAAGAAGCCAACAGGGAAGGAGAGAGTCCTTGCCATCTTTACAGGTTTCTCATATTTTATCCCAAATACTTAGTGCTCATAATGACATCTTTCTCTTCTTTCCCAACCAGAATGGGAGCACTGTCTCCCCAGAATCTTCTTAGCAGCACAAGGCATCTGCCCTGGCTAGTCTTTGGGAAGAGAAAAATGTCCTGGTTGAGGAGTAACTCACTCAACCAAAAGAGTCATTGAATTGCTATGTCGAAGTTACTGCTGTAAGCCAAGAATAAATGGGATATAATATGGGCTTCCTTAGGACTTTCTAATTCAGGGGGGTATACCATCAAAATTTGAGATCTCGGTGTTGCAAAGTTAGTACTGAAGGTCTAACACTACTCATTGAAATAACATTATACAGTTATTTTTTCATGGAATGAAAACAAAGGTGGAAGATACAAAATGCTTGAGGGCCTTCTCCATTACACCTTACCATGACAAAAGATGCTGTGACAAAATATCTTCTTTTCTATAGTGTTCTCAAGATATTGTCTTCATCTTAGCCTGAACCTGTTGAGTGAGACAGGCTTGGGTCATACATTGAGCTAAAGTTTTTTCTCCCCTTATTCCAACACCATCCAAAAGCAGCCTCAAGGTGTATAAAATCTGTTAGGCTTGGTTGCCTTAAAAAGGCAGGGTTACAGTTAGGTCTCCTTGGGATCTTGGCCAAAAGTTGATGTTAGGGATAGATGCTTAGTGGTCTTATAAGGAAAGAGAATGTTACAGCCTTTTGTTTGGATTTTGTTTTGGAAGCACAGCAAAATACATCGGACAATCTCATTCAGAATGAAAATTAAACTAGGGGTTGGAGTTAGGTCTCCTTAGGATCTTGGATGAAAGCTGATGTTAGCAATAGAATCTTAATGGTATTATAAGGAAAGAGAATGTGACAACTTTTGGTTCGGATTTATTTTTGGAGCACAGTACATTACATGGAAAAATCCCATTCACAATGAAAATTAAAGTAGGATTAGGGATGGGGTTAGGGTTAGGGTTAGGTCTCCTTGGGGTCTGGCCTGAAAATTGATGTTAGGGATAGATTCTAAGTGGTATTATAAGGAAAGAAAATGTGATAGCTTTTTGTTTGGACTTCTTTTTGGAGTGTGGTATATTACATAGAAAAATCCAATTGTCAATGAAAATAAAACTAGGGTTAGGGTTAAGTTAGGTCTCCTTGGGTTCTTACCTGAAAACTGATGTTAGGGATAGATTCCTAATGGTATTATAAGGAAAGAGAATGTGAAGGCTTTTCGTTCAGACTACAATTTCAAACACAGTAAATTACATGGGAAAATCCCATTCACAATAAAAATTAAAGTAGGATTAGGGTTGGCCTTAGGGTTAGATTAGGGTTAGGGTTTGGTCTCCTTGAGATCTGGCCTGAAAACTGATGTTAGGGATAGATTCTTAGCGGTATTATAAGGAAAGAGAATATGACAGCTTTTTGTTTGAACTTCTTTTTCAAGCACAGTAAATTACATGGGAAAATTCCATTCATAATGAAAATAAAAATAGAATTAGGGTTGGAGGCAGGGGGGGGTTCTAATTTTTTTACTACTGGTTCTGTGGGCGTGGCTTATTTTGTGGGTGTGGTTTGATGGTCATGTGACTGAGTGGGCATGGCCAACTTGATGTCACTCACACACACTCAGTCACATGACACCTCCCCCACCAAGCCACGCCCACTGAAACAGTGGCAAAAAAATTTGGGACTTTTTGACACTTCTTTTTTACACTCCAGCCCCATATCCAGGTCGGGATGCCATGGGGTGGTGGTGGTCGTCTCGGCTTTCCCTCCGTTGCCCTTCCTGGTGGAAAAGCGCCCCTTGCCTCTGACGGGCCTTCCCCGTGGTTGCAGCCGGAGCACCCCATTGCTGCTGGCGCACTGAGCCAGGCCGGCCGGGTCCCGTCCACGAGATGAGCGTGCAGGAGAAAGGCTTCCCTCTGGACCTCGGGGGCGGCTTCACCAAGGACGTGCCAAGGCCCCCAGTCAAGAGGGTGACCCTGTTTCCGTGGCCCGCTGGCAACGGAGGGAAAGCACGAAGCAGCTTTCTTCTCCCCGGCCGACCGAAGAACTTTTCGGCATTGTTGTTGCCGAGCTCCTGGAGACCCATGCTCATGCTAGCCCGCATGAGCGTGGGGCCAGCCGGGGGCAAGCCGGGCAGGCCAGGGGCGATAGCAACGGCAGAGTCCGGCACTCGGGGAAGGCAAAGTTAGCACGTTCCCAGCTGCGCCCTGCGCTACCTCTGCCAGCTCACGGCAGCCGACTCAGCTGCAGCCCAGATGAGCCGAGGAACTGCGGGGAGCCTCACGTGTGTTGCAACCCCCTCTCACCCCCTCCCGGCCTTCGCCCACGCCTCCACGCCATTTTCAGCTGCCCACCTCCTTGGCCGGCTGGCTGGTCTGGCCGGCGAGATCACTGGCTCAAGTTTCAAGTCCTCATGGGTGACTCGGATTCCCGGGAAGCCTAATACAACTCTTGGCATCCCCCCCGAAGCGTGCAACTCAGCCCTCGCCTTGCTGAGCTGCACGGATATGCAACCTGCCCAGTTGCGCGGCCCTTCGCTCCGAGTCAGAGTGCACCGAGCCGTGCAGGGCAGGCAGCAAGGCCCTGCATTGCCGGTGAGTGGCGGCCAAGGTGCAGGAAGTGGCAGCCGGGGAACTGGAGCTCTCTCTGCGCCATTGCAAGGAGAGGCATGCGCCAAAGCATGGCGGGACCCACCCAGCCCCTTGCTTGCGCTGCTCCGGATCCAACTGCGCCGAGGGATCGCAGCCAAAGCCTGAGCACGGATGCACTTTTCCGGAGGTCTCTCCGCTTCCCGGGCAGCACGCTTGCTGCCTGCCCTGCATGGCTCGGTGAGCTCTGACTCGGAGCGAAGGGC
>QLTV01002677.1:298962-341396 GCA_003457575.1 Thermophis baileyi
GCTGTCAGACTCCCAGGGGCATGCTGGGGCAACTCTTGTGGGCTGTCCTGATTTATCTCCGCAACAGATTTAAACTTCCCAGGTCCCATGTGGTGTAATGAAAGGGCTTTGGGCAATTCCTAATATGGCTCTGTCTGAAGGAGGTAGATCTTTGTTATGTAGAATAGACTGGTCCAGGCTATTAACAAAGGGGGGGGGGGTGAGTGAGCTGGGCCACTGAGTCCCAGGCTTGGCTGATGTAATCTTCCCAGGTCCCATGTGGTGTAATGAAAGGGCTTTGGGAACTTCCTATTGTGGCTCTGTCTGAAGGAGGTAGATCTTTGTTATGTAGAATAGACTGGTCCAGGCTATTAACAAAGGGGGGGGGGATGAGTGAGCTGGGCCATTCCTTGATGGCCCATTGACAAAGGTGGGGGCTACTAAGAGTGAGTCTGTTTCCTTTCTAAAAGCATGTTTCTCAATTTCTCTAGGGATATTCTATATAATATTCTGCCTTTTTAATATTTCCTAGGATATTTCATTTTCCTAGGAGAGGGGTGGGTGCTAACTTCCTACAAAGCCAACAACGACTTTATATCACTTATGAATTTAGCCATTCCCCGGGAACAGAATATAAAAACAAGAGCCTGACTCTGAAAGCTTCCCATGAAATCGGTGGGGTTTTAAACAGCCAGCTTCTGCTTGCACTGGGCCTTCAGAAAGTTGCCAAGGATTTAGCCAGCCCATCTTTTTTTTTCTTCTCTCCGGTTCTTCTCAGATGAACATTCAAATGCATCCAAACACGTCTCCATTTCTTCATCTTACCATTAGTATGCTTGTGGCTTTTAAGCCTAGCCAATACAGGCAATAGAAATGAAATGGAAATGTAAGAGAGCCGAAGGGAGGGCCGGCAAAACCATAACTTCAGTGCTGTTGTTTAATGACTTTGCAGGTAGAAATCAGCTAGCTGTGAGTTAGCTTTTGCCCTTGTGTTATGAAAAAGAAAGCTTAAAAAAACCAGATGGTAATTTAAATTGAAGGTTTTACTTTACATGTATATTGAAAGGATGGTTTTCATTGTTCAGTGATTGGTTTTTTTAGTCATTAAAATTTCATAGACATAAAGTCAGCTGAAAGTTTTAAATTACGCAGGCAATAAAAAAAAGGAAATGTCACATACATTGAATCTATTTACTTAATTAATACCATATCTGAGCACCAAGGTTGGAAAGCTAAACCACCAACTTTGCAATCTCCAAACTTGCCTTGTGAATATGCAGCAAGGGAGAGAACACATTGCAGTAAGTCATAATGTGATTTATTTTCTTATGGTTTAGGGTACCACAGAACCAGAGGTGGGTTCCTCCCGGTTTGTACCGGTTCTATAGAACCGGTAGTAAACTGGTGGTGACGTTACGGAGCTGGTTCTGTCGGTGCCGGTCCGTGGACGCCGCCATCTTTTTTTTTAATTTTTTTGGGGGGGGGATTTTTTGCTGGTTTTTGCTTCTGCGCATGCGCAGAAGCCAAGTTTTCGGCACTGCGCATGTGCCGCCATCTTGTTTTTGGCTTCTTTTTTGCTTTTTTTGCTTCTGCGCATGCGCAGAGGTTGAGTTTTCTGCACTGCGCATGCAAGGCGCGCGCGCCCACGCGGCACTTGAGGAAGCGAACCCGCACTGCGCATGTGCCGCCATCTTGTTTTTGGCTTCTTTTTTGCTTTTTTTGCTTATTCGCATGCGCAGAAGTTGAGTTTTCATCACTGCGCATGCGCGGCCACGCTCATGACATGGCCGTGTGGCATGCAATGCATGCGCAGCCATGCAGCACGGCCGCACGGCACACAATGCACGCGCAGCCACGCAGCACGGCTGTGCGGCACGCAATATGCACGCAGCCACATGGCGCAGGAGGAAGCGAACCAGCGGCGAGGTAAGTTAGAACCCACCCCTGCACAGAACAGTTTATGGCTTATAAACCATGGTTTATAGCAGAAACATGCAACATTTTCTGGGCTTGAAAGCCACGCAAAGCCTGACATGTTAGGGAGACATTTTTAAAAGGTAGTTCCTGTAACTATATTTAAAAAAAACCTAAAGCTGAGCTTTTTTCTTTTAATTTACAGTTCATTAAAATGAACAGGGACTAGGTGTATCAAGCCAGGGAAGGAAGCCCTCTAGAACCGTGATGGCGAACCTATGGCACGCGTGCCAGAGGTGGCACGCAGAGCCCTCTCTGTGGGCACATGCACCAGAGCCAGCTGGTCTTCACGGGCGCAAGAGCACCAGAAAACGGCTGAAAAAATGGCCGGAAAATGGCCTGAAAATGGCCCAAAAAACAGCCTGAGAATGGCCAGAAAAACGGCCTGAAAATGGCCTGAAAACAGCCCAAAAAACGGCTTGAAAATGGCCCGAAAAATGGCCAAAAATGCCCAAAAAACAGGCATGCGTGCGCTGGCCAGCTGGTCTTCGGGTTTCCGGTGCTCCGGCGCGCATGAAGACCAACTGGTCAGCGCGCATGTGCATGCCGGAAATCTGAAGACCAGCTGGCTGGCGCACGCATGCCTGTTTTTTGGCCGTTTTTTGGTCCGTTTTCAGGCCATTTTCAGGCCATTTTTCTTCTGGTTTCTGGCGCTCAGGTGCACGCACATGCACACACATGCATGGGTTTGGGCACTCAGTACCGATAAGGTTCATCATCACTGCTCTAGAAACTACAGGAGCCAAAAGGCAAAAGGTGTCAACTTTTAGGGTGCCCAGGCCAGAATGCACCCTACGTGGTTCTATTAATTGCTTAGAATAGGCACAGTGCACACATAACAAAGAAAAACAACTTTAGAGTATCATGTGTTGTAAAAGAAATTGACTGCCCAGTTTGAAAGATTCCAAGACTAGTCTACAGTCCCAACTAAGTAAGGAAAAAAGAACCGGTGTGATAGTATTTTATCCTTTGATCTCGAAGAGAGGAGCATAAATTATCCTGCAAAGGAAGCTGCTTAAATCTATTACACTGCAGTAGAACCCTTTGGAAAGTTCTAATGACCCATACATTTAGGGTAGGATTTTACAGGTTGATCACAGTGTGTGATCCCCAGACATGCTTTTTGCTTTACAATCATTATTTATGATAACCATCTAACACACATATTTTCTGATAACTACTGATAGTCTGTGCAAGAGATGTTAGTAACTTGTTCCCAGTCATGCCAGAATCAACCTCTCTCCCAAGAATGGAATTTAGACTGATTCAGGAGGATTTTTTAATCCTAAATGACACACAAATATTAGCTTTTTTGGTGTAACAATATCTTCTGGAGAATTCATAAAACATCCAGGCTGAAACATTTTTATTAGTCAAGTGATTGTAAGGCTGCTTCCAAACTAAAGGCTTTACTGTAGAGCAGGGCTGTTAAACTTCCGGCCCGTGGGCCGGATGTGTCATGCACTGGCCACGCCCACGCCTAGTTTAGCGAAGGGGAAAAAAAGTCACGTGACACCGCCAGTTTGACACCCCTGCTGTAGAGGTACCAAGTCAAAGGAGCTTTATCCAATCTAATTTCTCTGTTTATGTTTGTGTGAGAGGAATGGAAGAAAGCACAGAAGGAATTGACGTCATCTGTACCTCTTGTCAAATGCTGCATAACAAATGTCTAGCAAAAGTCCCTTCTACTCTCATCCTAAGGTCGGTGTTCTGAAGAACATTGCTGTCCTTTCCCTTTGCTCCAGCCTCTTCTTGAGAAGGGATGGTCCTAAAGTGAATCCCTCCATCTCTATTGAATTGTTTTGGTAGCAGATGGGTACAGAACTGCTGACCCACTCATTAAAAGAAGTGGAAAATTTGGGCTGCCAAGCTCCAACCCTCAGATCAGGGAACTGAGGGAGAGAGTCAAGCATAGACCCAGAGAGAGAGAATGTATGCAGTTCTCTGTCAGAGCATCAGGAATGAGCAACATGTAAACATTTACATTTCTTGATTGCAAGGCCAAAATTCAGGTTCCTGTCCCAGTAGGCTGCCTGGGCTCTGGGGAGGGAAGACAGAGTATCTAGTGTGGGAAGAATTGATGATGGGAGGGGATAAAGCTTCTGCTGGCATCTCCCTATTTATCAGAGCTCTGCTTCTACTAACACAAACCTTCAGTTTTGCAATATGTAATTGGTCAGCTCAACAGAAACCTGTAAGGAAAGGAGCAGGAGAAGGCCCTGCCTTAAGATACCCAAAGCCCAAAGCCCAAAGCCCTGTCTCTTAAAGGAAAGCCCTAGCCCGAATCTTCAAGAAGCTTTCATTGTCAAAGGGCACAATATATCTGATGTAAACATTAGAATGATTATATTCAGACCTCAGCTCAAAAAGGAGATACCCATTTCCAGATGCAAAACAGCTGGCTCTTATTGCTGAAGAAGGGATTCCTTTGACATAACTGATAGAAACTCAGTAGATGACTTTCCTCAGCTGTTAATGCCTCAAGAGAGAAGGAAGAAGAAGAAGAGGGAGAAAGAAGATAGAAAGAGGAATGATGGGACTTGGGGCAAATGTATCTCTTCAGCTGCATGTCCTGTATTCTGTATTGCTGTATCTGCGTATCATGTATTTTCATATCCATCACTGATTTTCTGATTTTTGTGATTTGTTGCTTTGCAATGGGATATCTGTACTATTTATTCCCCTTGAGTTTTCTTGCAAAAAAAAAAAAATCTATCCCTTGCATATCTATCCACTAGCTTCCTCCCACTCTAATTTTTTTCTTAAGAGTATTCTGACTAGGATAAAGTTAGTCTGCAGTTCTCAATGTGTGCAGCAAATAACAAAAATGCAAGATGATCTACATATATACCCATTATGCTATTCCCATTCAGATAAGCAATATTATACAAAGGAAAGAAAGAGGGTTAGAAATAGTACTCTGAAAAAATTAAAACAAAGAATTAAATTGAAATTAAATAATTAAATTAAAATTGAAGACATTAAAATTTGCAAAATCTAGGATATATTAACAAAAGCCACTGTACAGTAATTCTCTTTACTATCTTTGCAAACCATTTTTGTTTCTACCATATCCCTGTGTCAATTCATACATTACCTTTTGTTCTTTAAACCTTTAATCTCTGTCTTCCATAGGATCTCATAAACTTCATTCAAAATTTTCTTGGTCTTGCCCTTGATATTTTGACTCTTTCTTCACATATTTGATTAACAATTTGAGTCTAACTCAGGGGTCTCCAACCTGTGGTCTGTGGCCCACTAGTGGCCCATGAGGGGTTTGCAACCGGGCCATGGAAACAGCCGGCAAGCATGCATGCAATCCTCAATTGGGTGAGCATGTGTGCGCATGGTCCATTTGCGTGAGCAGCAGGTGTGTATGCAGCTGCTTGTGCAAATGGAACTGTGTGCACATGCGCTTGCATTCCGCTCACACGGAACCATCTCCTCTCGGCCACCCTCCCCCCACCCATCAGTCCACAAAGCTGGAAACGTTGGGGAACTCTGGTCTAATTCATTCTCTCTCTGTGACCAAAGTACCTCCATGTACTTTTCCTGCTCTGGTCACCGACTTTCTATTCAATCCACGTTCATTCATCATCTTGTTTTATCACAAGTTATTCCATTACTATTTCATTCAACTATTTTTATGGTTCTTCTGGCACACCTGACTCCCGTGACATTGGGAGAAAGCACACTGTTATGCACAGCTGTTTCTACTTTTTTTTCTTTTTGCCAATATTTGTTAGTTGTAACACACTAATGTACTAGGAAAATTTGTGTGCTTTAAGATTTTTCTGTCCATTTCCCTTTCTTCAATAAACATTCACCAATTAACCAATTTACCTGCTTATTTTAATGTTGGGAGCCATTTTCTTGCAATAATCTATCCCATTAATCCCTCAAATGACACCAGCTTTGTCCTTGATATGTTGAAATGCAAGTTCATACTCATAACTGGATCATATGGCCTATTGTTCAATTTCTCAGCCAGCAGCATGGTATCATCTGCATACAAAAGGCACAAACATTCATGTCTTTGAACCATACACTTCTGGTGCCATAAGGACATGTGGGACGCCTGTCAGAGCTCCTGCTCCAAGGAGAGTCACAACTGTGACAAGAAGACAAACTGTTCCCCCACCCCCAAGTAGGTAGGAAATCTTGTCCACTGGTAAAAGAGCTGTGGTATCAATAGCATCAGTTCCAACCCATATCCTAGTAATAGCAATTGTTAATTCTCAAAGAACTGTTGAAAGAATTTTGTTTTCACAGCTTTCCAGAAGGATAGGTGCCAATTGAACTGGGTAGGAGGGGGGGCAGGATAGGCTGTTGCATAAAAAAGGGCAGCCATAGAATAACATTGTCTCCAAGACCCCTAGCCCTCTTGTCCCATCCCATGTGGATGGGAGACAATGAACATCCTGACCCAGAATGAGTGTAGAGGATGGGTAGGTTCCAGGGGTGGGTTCTGGATTTTCTTACTGCTGGTTCGCTCAGGGACGTGCTGTGCGGGCGGGTTGCAGGTGCGCGCGCATGCGCAGTATAAAAGAATAAGCTGCACATGCGCAGAAGCAAAAAACAAGATGGCGCCGCCTACAGCACCGCTGAGAGAACCAGCTCGGGGGCGTGGCAGGCCTGGGTCACTGCCGGTTCTAGCGACCCAGGCTGCCACGTTACTAACGGTTCTATAGAGCCAGTCCGAACTGGTAGGAACCCACCTCTGGTAGGTTCCATACTGAGGAGATGCTTCTAAAGGTTGCTGGAACCAAGCTAATGGAGGGTGTTATAAAATCAACACCTTGAATTGTATCTGAAGACTATCATAATCCAATATAATGTGCAGTACACAGGTTATTGTGGTTGTAGTTGGCTACTACCTCAATTGCTGTTTCCACATTGCCTTCAAAGGCATCTCTACATAAAGCATTTTGGAAGGAGGAGGAGGAGTGCCAAACTTCTCCCCATATGCTGTGTATCATGTCATCTGTTTCAATGACCTCACTGTCTTTAGGAAGAGGGCCTCTGCATTCCCTGTAGGGGTTTTGCTAGACATTCTGTTTCTCTGCTTATTGCTCATCAAGTTACAACTCTCATTAAAGAAATGTCTCCTGCAATAGTCCAAAGTAGGATGAATGGTGGTTAAGTGTCCCAAAGAGATCATTTAATTCTTGTCATCCACAAATTATTTTCTCTTCTGGGTATTCCTGAGTTATGACAGAAGCGATGAAGTCTTTCATGTGAACACTGTGGTCTACTAGGGGATTTGGGAAGACAGCCAAAATTCTATAAAAACCCTCCCACCAAATTCTGAATTTCATTGTACCTGCTAGAGCAGGGGTGTCAAACTCAATTTCATTGAGAGCCACATCAGGGTTGTGTTTGAACTTGGTGGGGAGGCATGGCCAGGGGGGCGTGGCTAGCTTGACGACACTCATGTCAGGGGTGCCTGTAGTGGCCCGAGCGCTCTGCCAGAGAAAGTGGGCTCCCAAGCTCCGTTTTTGACTGTGACAGCCTCCTGCAACCCTCTGCCAGCGAAAATGGAGCTCGCAAGGGCTGCCCGCGGCCCTCCCGAGCTCCATTTTTGCTGGCAGAGGCACTGCAGGCCAGTACTTTGCTGTTTCCAGGGCGGCCCCATGGGCCAGATCTAAGCACCCCGCGGGCCGGATTCAGCCCCCCGGCCTTGAGTTTGACACCCCTGTGCTAGAGTAACCTGATGCAAAGGAGATTGGAACAGATAAAAATACTGTGCCATGATTGCTCACATATCAGGTTTTCATTAGCCTCAATCAGTGCGGACAAGGCAAAGGTTTATGGGAATTGCAATCTAAGATGACTTGAGGGGGCCATGTCACTTTCACTTACTTCATTCTCTTTTTAAATCTATTTTTAGATTCTTATATTCTTAAGAGCCAAGGTGGCGCAGTGGTTAGAGTGCAGTACTGCAGGCTACTTCAGCTGACTGCTAGCTGCAGTTCGGCAGTTCAAATCTCACCGGCTCAAGGTTGACTCAGCCTTCCATCCTTCCGAGGTGGGTAAAATGAGGACCCAGATTGTTGGGGGCAATATGCTGACTCTGTAAACCGCTTAGAGAGGGCTGTAAAGCACTATGAAGCGGTATATAAGTCTAAGTGCTATTGCTATTGCTATTGCTATTGCTATTGCTATTGCTATTGCTATTGCTATTCCTGAACTAGAGGACAACCCAATTTCCATGCCTTTGTGTACTTCTTTCTCCTCACACGGTTGTATACTATTGTTACACAGAGATATTTCTGCAAGGGCAACTTGTCATGCAGAGCTGCCAGAATCATCTCTTTTTTGAGGAAACTAATAAGAGATGGGCATGTTATTGCAAACAAATGAAAACCAGTTTCGTCTAGTGGTTAAGGTATCAGCGTAGAAACCAGGAGACCATGAATTCTAACCCCACCTTAGCCATAAAAGCCAGTTGGGTGACTTTGGACCAGTCATTCTCTCAGCCCACTTGGTTGATCTGAAAAAAGCAGATCCTGCATTTGTGGGAAACCACTAGGGGTGGGGGGGAAGTTAATGCAAGCAATGATCACTTAATTACCAGGTCTTTGGTTTATTAATTAATTTAATTTGTTTGCCACCCATCTCATTGCAAGACACTACACCCATTTTAAGCTAGAGTTAGAAGAATATAAGCAGTGATAGTTTAGGGTGTTGCCATAATTGCTTTGAAGAAGAAATATGAACAACCGCATCTAGCCAGTATAAATGACAACTAGTTATTAAAATGCAAGAAAAGGCTTCTTTAGACACAGGATCACAGGAAAGTTCCGCTGCCTGAGAAAATAAACTCAGGGCAACGCACTGCTAGCAGGAAATGTTCCCAGCTTTGTGTGGAATAGACAAAACCTCAGTCAGTAAAATTCCAAACATAATCACATGCCCTGTAATTAACTGCATTTAAGTGTGTCTGTATAATTTTACATTCCATACAGATAATGGTCCATGGTCCATGAGTCCAATGGTCAATGAACTTTTTCATAGCATTGGAGGCCAATTTTTTAAATCTTCATTGCTTCGGATAGAGCCTGTGAAAAATATCAGGCTTCTGGAGATCCTTGTCAGCCATTCAAAGTTGTCTAGAACAGACTCCACAAGTGGACTAGAACTCCACTTTATGAGATAGGCTACATTAACAGAATCTTGCAAATCTAATTTTCTTCTTCTTCCTCTTCCTCTTATGCACCAGTGAGCCAGGGAGGTATCAACCTGAGTCTTTTTCTAATATTACTTTTTTTCCAAGAACTCAAGGAAAGTTTCTTCCCTTTTCATCGTTCTGATGGCTTCGGAACTTTTCCCTCAAAGCCATCTCCATGGATCTCTATATGAAGCAAGATTTGTGGCAATGGTGAAAACAAACATTTTGTTGCCTGAAATGAAAAAACAACAACCACCACCACCACCACCAGATAGCACTTAATCTACAGTAAGTAGCATGGGCCGCTAGGACGGGTTTTCCCAATTTGGTGCTCTTCAGATGTGTTGGATGTTATTCCTTCCCTGTTTTTCATAACATCTGAGAATGATGGAAGTTGATGTCTTAAGGTTGATCTAGAAAATTCAGTTGTGAAATTCCATTGAGATATATTAGAACAAGAGAAAGAACAATAAACAGAAAGGAACTAGTTATCAATAAGTGATAGAAGAAATGTATTATTTCCCTTTAGCAGCAAAAAAATGAAAGAGGAGGAATTGGAATCTGCCAGATACTAAAAATAAAAACTTGTTCAACCTAGTGGCTGAATTACATGATGACACTATCCATATGGCTGTCTTCTTTCATTTAAAGTAACAGCATTACCATTGAAACTATTCATTCATGTACCGTAATCGGTCATTTTAAAATCTCAAAGGCCTCCAAAAATCAAAATGAAAGCACCTGAAGAGCAGCATCACAGTAGATTTGCCCAGGTTAAAAGTTTGTCCTAAGCTAGAGGCCATTCACCAGCTTTGGTACATGTAATGGAATATGCCTAGCTTTGTTTCTATATTAGACAGATTGTTTCCTTTTTTATTTTAGATAAGATGGTTGAACAAGATGTTCACGGCAATTTTGACTCCATAGTAACGGTTATAACTATTGCAACGATGGAAATAAGCAGGAGACAGGACACACAATTGGAACAATTGCACAACATAATAGTAAACATACGACTGAGAGCAGAAAGGTTTTGGAGGGAAAATATTCAAGTTTTGGGGAAGAAGAAGTTTTGGCATGTTTCAGACCTTTGGTGCAAATTGCTTAGCATTTTTGCATAAAGCAAATTCTTGGATGAAAATTATAAATTGCATAAATAACAAATTCACATAAAGCAAAGGAAATCTGTAGATTTCCACACTTAAATCAATGTTCAGTGTTCTATGTTAAAGTCATAGCAACCCAGGCCAACAGACTGAGTTATTGGGAATTACCACTCTTTGAGATATCCTTTGCCAGGACTGAATGTGGTAATTTGGTTTATCTCATTGCCAGCAAAAACACAGGGAGAGGGGCCAGTTCTAGGACAGTGTAAGTTTAGTGAGGATCTGGAAAAAGTATTCTATAAGTTCAGTTGTTCAGAGCTGGATTCTCCATCACTCAGTGCTATCTATCATACCAGTATAGCCAAGCCTCCCGACTTTTCTGCAAAAAGGTTTTTATCCCAAGAATGTCATGGTTTAAAATAAGCATAAGTGATTGATTCTCTCCCTGGGTCATGTATGGGGAAAAAATTAATGGCAGCTTCAGCAAACAATAAATCCCAAGGTAAGTCTTCTAGTGTAAAATAAATGCCAATTTGTACTGTATAAATACTATCAAGAAAATAAATATGCTTTAAACTGAAATCCAAAAGGTGAGACACAAAGGACCACACATTACTTCCTTGTCAGCATGAGACTCTTTCAGCCCCTCTTCAACAGCAGCATCACATCTTATTTTTCTATTTTCTTTTTTCATATTCTTTCCAATACAGTTCTAATAAAGACGAAAAGAAAAATGGCCACTTCCCTTTATACAGAGATGGAAGTACTTGCATTCAAACACAATGGAGCCTTTATGTTCATTGGTGAAAACAATTGGTTTCAAACTAGGAGCGGATCTGGAGAGGAGAGGAGAGGAGAGGAGAGGAGAGGAGAGGAGAGGAGAGGAGAGGAGAGGAGAGGAGAGGAGAGGAGAGAGAGAGAGAGAGAGAGAGAGAGAGAGAGAGAGAGAGAGAATCTCAGAGCTATTTATACTCAGAGCTATTTACACTGGAGATTTTCCCACTGTACGTCTCTGTAAAGAGACATCCACACCATTTGTGGTCAGAGAGACATCTGAAATTTTAAGGAAATTTTATTTGTTAGTTTGCCAGAAAGTGCTTCCATTCACAAATGAGCTATTTACAAAACACACCTTTCCCAGCACCAAACTAATGAGGCTAAATGCCAAATAAATTGATAAAGACCACAGATCAGTGCAGAGGTGGCTTCGCTCCTCCCGAAAACTGCTTTTTTAAAACTGTAAATGTATGTTCCCAACAGCACCGTCCTACCTAGACCAGAACTTATTAGAGGAGTCCAAAAATAATTTGTAATAGTGCAGAATCTGTCTAGCTCAAGGTTAAAATGTTTAGATACTGGTTTCCCAGAGTTGCAAGAAGAAAACCAAGCTCACATAACCAATTTGGCCAAGAAATTATGCTCAAGTGAGGAATAAAGTCTGAGGTTCAAAATGAATTCACAGATTTGCCCCTACGAAACCGAACCGTGTCCACTTTGGCAGAGGCTTAGAGGAACACCCCACATCTTCATGTCCTTGAAGGAAAGCATAAGGTCTCGCACTGAAGCTCATCCATCTGTTTCTTTGCCTTTGTCTTGTCCAGATGTTTTTCTACTTCCTAGTCTAATCTATAGCTCTACTATTCCCTGGTAGTCTCCCATGCAAATGTTATTCAAGCCCGAGACTGTTTAGCTTTCAAGCCCCAAATAAGATCAAAACCAGGGTCTGTCAACCCCAGGATTCTTCCTAGTTAAAACACAACCAAATTAAAAATGAATAGGAGGGAAGGGAACCTAATGAATGCCAAAGGGAGTTGGTGTGGGCACATACTGGTTCCCACTGAGAACTGCAGTGCTAAAGACTTGCTTCATTTTTTCCATGGAAATAAATCTGGACATTTAGAGAATGCAAGATTTAAGGTAGGGATTTACAAGAAAACTGGTGGGGGCAAATTTGGACGCTTCATTCCTAGCAGATCCATGTTAGGAAGAAATGAAGTCTGATAGACTCACTTCCTTGCTTAAAAAGAAAAGACTGCAAAAATATATCAACTGATTGGAAGAATTCTTGAGGGTGTTTAAATGCAAAAGAACGGTAAATGGAAGACATCTCTCAGGGGATCACCCACAACAACGGAGAATGTAAGTCCGATTTACCTTCCCAAATCGTCTGTTTAATGTTTCCATCAGAAATTGTTTCTGATAAAGATTGAAACAGCAAATTTTACCTGATATGTACGGTATATTCCTACCTTAGATGAGTTTACCTGAGCATGATTTTTAGTTTCCCTTGTTGCCTTCTTTCCTTCTCTCTGACATCTGTGTTCTAGATCAGGGGTCTCCAACCTTGGCAACTTTAAGACTTGTGGACTTCAACTCCCAGAATTCCTCAGCCATGTGAGCTTTGCTGGCTGAGGAATTCTGGGAGTTGAAGTCCACAAGTCTTAAAGTTGCCAAGGTTGGAGACCCCTGTTTTAGATGATGTGCTCTTCATCTCCCAAATAGAATAGATGCCTAGGTGTACACAAACATATATTTACTTACATTTTGTTTCTTCGACTTACCATTCATTCAGCGGCCAGTTGGAGTTATGAAGGCATCATGTGGTGGTTATGACCCTCCTTTGAAATTCCCTGCCTGGACCGGCATTTCTTGCACACTTTGCTTTATGACCGCATCACATAGCAATGGAAAGTCTGGTCACAATCACCGTTGTAAGTTAAGAAATACCGTATACTTCACCCGGTAGGTAAAGACCCAGTGGCTATATTTATACAACGTGCTCATTTGGTTAGTTATGTGTGAGAGAGTGAAAAAGTTGTGAAAACCCAGCCCATTTGCCTGCTCCACAATTCAGAATATCATGTTAATGCAGAAAAAGGGTTAATTCGACAAACTATCTGGAGAGCAACAAGGGGAAGGGAACAAACTCCGTGCCTTTAATTCTTATTATAAACAGTTCTATGCCTTAAGAGGAAGCTGGAAATCATATCCTGATGGTCTGCAGTGTGCAGCACAAGGAATTTAACACTTTTTCCTGGCGCTGGCAGGACGCATGATGCGAGAGACAGACGGAGTCTGCTGAGAGGTTGAAGTCTAGGATTAGGGGGTTCTTCTCATTGCTTCAGCAAAGGACGTGGGTTCATGCAACGAAAGAGCTGGATTATTGTTTTGGACACGGAGGTGACCAGCATGCAGGTAAGACAGTGGGACATTGAATAATAGACTGAGAGGACAAGTTACACAGAAGTCCTTCTCCAGCAGTTTCAAAAAACCTGCCAATTCTCATCTATATATAGAACAAGGTTATTAATGCGGGTTATTTTTTATTCCTTTTGCTTTTTGGTTTGGAGAAGCTTTGTGTACAAGGAGCAGTGTGTCTATGCAGGAAATAATCTATTCTGTTTATTAAATATTGTGTGGTGGGATGCATAGCTGTTTAATCTTCACGACAAAATGGAATTGAGTAACATGAAACTAATTAGTAGGAAATTAGCTTTCCATATCCAAACAATGCGGACGTAGACTCAACTCTTGAAAGTGTCCTTGGTTGCACTTCCTTCCATGCCATTGCTCGTATGGTGTTGTCTCATGTCGCGTTGGTGGCAGGTTGGTGATAGCGTTGGTTGCTTCTCCCCAGTACTACATCCTACAGGCTCAATTCTCTGTTCAGAAGTAGGAATTCAAATGACAGTAAAATATTGAACTGATACCAACATTTCTACCTGAACCAGGCAGAGTCTGTCCATCTTGTATCTGCTTGTATCCTTACGATTTACATTGACTGGTTCCTAATATGATTTGATTGCTTATTTGTACCCGGACTATCATTAAGTGTTGTACCTTATGATTCTTGACGAACGTATCTTTTCTTTTATGTACACTGAGAGCATATGCACCAAGACAAATTCCTTGTGTGTCCAATCACACTTGGCCAATAAAAAATTCTTCTCTTCTCTTCTCTTCTCTTCTCTTCTCTTCTCTTCTCTTCTCTTCTCTTCTCTTCTCTTCTCTTCTCTTCTCTTCTCTTCTCTTCTCTTCTCTTCTCTTCTCTCTGTAACAGATGGGTTAAGGGGTACAGACTGATAAACCATCTTTCAGGAAAGGTCAAAGGGGAGGGAGCCAGGAATTTGACCTTCTCAATGGCAGACCCCTCACTGGGGAATTTGACTTACCCATCCATCCTAATTGCATATTGATGAAGTTACTGTATGTTGCTCTTTCTGGAAGATCTCAACACATTTCCTTCAAGGATTTGGGACTGAAGATGCAAGTTAAATGGATGCAGCCAATCCAAGTAGGGCTATCATGTGGTTTAGATGCCAATACAATGGGTTTTATTTTGATGATTTGAATCTTTGTTTTATATGGTCTTACATGTTTTTATTTTACCTAGAGCCGTGATGGTGAACCTATGGCATGTGTGCCACAGGTGGCACGCAGAGCCCTCTCTGCAGGCACGCGAGCCATCGCCCAGCTCAGCTCCACCACGCATGTGCTCGTGCTTCCCACCGGCCAGCTGATTTTTGGGTTTCTGCCGTGCATGCACAGAGGGGGGGGGGGGCACATGCACAGTGGGGGGTTGCATGTGTGCATGTGCAGTGCGGGGTACATGCGCAGTCCGGGGCATGGGGGGGGTCGGGGGCACGTGGAGGGATTGTCACACGCATTGCATTATGGGTGCCGGCACATGCATGTGCGCTACTGTGTGTGTGCACGCTTTCAGCATGCAACGAGGAAAAGGTTAGCCATCACTGACCTAGAGGTACCTAGATGCCTAAGAAGAGGCAGGATATAAGTTATTGCAGTGGTTCTCAACCTGTGGTCTGCAGACCCCTGGGGGGCCGTGATGTCATCACAGGGGGTGCGTGAAGGCTTGAAGAAATGTTATGATTTAAATCTTAAGTCTTCGGGGTCTATGACCATGGTCCATGGTCACAAAAGATATTTAAAGGGGGTGGTAAAGAAAAGGTTGAGAACAGGGGTGGGTTCCAACTTACCTCGCTGCCGGTTTGCTTCCTCCCTCCCGCGCCGCGTGGGCGCGCCGCGTGGGCGCGCCGTGTGGACGCGCGCACGCATGCGCAGTAACAAAAAATCCGAAAAAAATAAAATAAAAAAAAGCCAAAACCAAGATGGCGACCGCATGCACAGTGCCAGAAGTCGGCTTCTGCGCATGCTCAGAAGGAAAAAAAATTCAAAAAAAATAAAATAAAAAAATCAAAAATAATTCAAAAATAATTCAAAAAAAAGATGCCCATGGACCGGCACTGAACGAACCGGATTGGTGACGTCATTGTGACGTCACCAGCGGGTTGCTACCGGTTCGGGTGAACCGGTCCGAACCAGGAGGAAGCCACCCCTGGTTGAGAACCACAAAGTTATTGGACAGCAAAAAAATCTATGGGATTGCTAGAGTTGAAAACAACTTGCTAGTACAATAATTAAATAAAATAAATTTCCCCTGGGTAGCAATTCTGGGTCTGTTTAGAGTTTGGTCAGTTCATTTTATAAATATGTGAAAGAGAATAACTCACATGCATAATGGAAGGCAGATATACATAATAAATTATTATTATTATCTGTTCATAACAACGTGAAGTCACAGCTGCCAATTCTTTAGCTAATATTCATCAAATTCTTTCCAAGAACCTAAGATGTCGTAATGCATCAGCATAGTATCTGTGCAAAATCTGTGCATAGTATCTATGCAAAAACCAGCTAGAAAGGTTACAAATGGTAATCATATGACCTCAGGACAATGTAGCTGTCATAAAAACATGCCAGTTACCAAATACCCGAATTTAGATCATGTGACCAAGGGGAGGCTGCAATGGTGGTATGAAAAATGTCATAAGTCACTTATTTCAGTGCTGTTGTAACTTCGAACAGTCACTAAATGAATGGCTGTAAGTCAAGGACTTTTCCTCAAGGCCACTTGAGAAAGGTGTGTTAAAATTCTGTTTCAGACGTAAACTAAATAGTGATCAGTCCCTTCTCAACTGATGCTTAAAAAAGCTGAAGGTAAAATACATTAAATGCAAATACATATTTTTGGCTCTTATTGTGCAGTGTGTGGCTAATTAAATGTGGCTTAGAAAGCAAGTGCATAGGATTACAGCTGTAACTGGCTTGTATCTGATCTCTTGCAAGGCATATCTTGGGAAAAAATGGAATGAATTGCTTGCAATGATATTATTTTGGCAAATGGGAGATTCCCACTGGTCCTTGTGTGTCAATAACTACTAGCTCTCTAAGCTAGGCTTGCAAAGACTTTATGTTCTTTTAGTCTTTTATGTTCAAACTAAATTTTTAATACTTACAAGGACTTCCTAAGTTTTGCAAGAATCTCATGTCCTTTTAATCCATTCAGACTTACTTCTGAGGAACTTTACGCAGTAGCTGGCTGACAGAGATTGCAAGACGGTGTAATGATTTTCTGTCCTTTCTTAACCAACTTGTCTGAAAGTAGTCATGTTGGCTGGTTCCAGCTCTCCCACTGCTAACAATAAATACCCGCAGCTATTTTAATCTCTTCTTTTGCTCTTGAAAGCCAGCATGGGAAGAGGGACAGAGAGAAGGGGTGGGGATGGGGGTTAAAGAAGCTGTGATAAAATCCAGATGGAACTGCCCAAGAGGCCTGGGAGTGGATGCTCTGTTTACATAGGAACTAGAAGCCTCATCTGTCCAGGGTTTATCTCTTGCTCTCCTTCCCTCTCAAATCCCATTGCAATGTTAATCCAAATCTAAACTGGTTATTTGCCAATCGTGAAGTTTGTAAGATGGGAACACCCTTCAGAGTTTCTGTCTTGGTTGCTTCTCACTTACAGAAGAGAGATGTCTGAGAAATTGAGCCATCTCACATGTGAGACTTATATCAGTTTTGTTTTCAGTTGGCTCCAAATACTGACATGCAAAGTGGAGTTTTCTCCTCTCATGAGTTATGATAACGAAAAAGCCCAAGGGAAGGCCCAATGCAAGTTTTGTATCATTTGTGTAAACAGGTGGCTTTATTGTGCATTCTTTGCTGCTAAGGCCTTATTGGGTTTGAAGCTGTTCGTCCTCTGCTTTGTAGGTCTTCTGAGAGGAGGACTTGTTTCCGATCCACCCTACTGGCGGCTTTTGCCTCTTTTCCCACAAGTATGGAGCCTTGGTCCTCAATGTTGGTGCTGCTGTTATTGAGCCTGGCTAGGCCAATTCTCTCAGGTCCTGAACCAATCACTGGACCAAGATGTACCTACACCTTCATCTTGCCCCAGCAGAAGTTCACGGGAGCAGTATGCTGGAGCAGTGTACGTCCTCCCCCTGAACCTCCAGGTCCCAACCGTAGTGAGGTGGAAGAGCTCCATGTCCAGCTGAGCCGGCAGCAGGCCCAAATGGATGAACTACGGAGACTGGTGGAGGTGGACGGGGCCATGGTGAGCGAGGTCAAGGCATTACGCAAGGAAAGCCGCAATGTCAATGCCCGGGTGACGCAGCTCTATACTCAGCTGCTTCATGAGATCCTTCAACGACGAGAACGGCCAGTGCAGACCTCTCAGCTGGAATGGCGTGTAGCCAATGCTTCTGCTGAGGCCGCACGGGTGGCGGCCAGTTATCGTCAACTGGAGGGGAAGTACAATGCTTTGGCTGTCCTTGTCAACAATCAGAGTGCCCTCATCAGCCGCCTAGAGAGAGAGTGCCAGCAAGGAAGAGCGGGCAGTGAGGTGCCCCCACAGGTACTGGCCAGAGGGAACTGGGACTCAGGAACCAGAGAGAGGACAAGAGGGTAGGCAGGGTAGAAAGAAGCATGGTTTCAGGATTATGAGGATAATGGTAGCTAATTTTTTTTTTTAAATTTGAAACTGGAATTTTCTAAAATCATACTTTCTCCATGGAAAATTAAAAAATCCATAAAATTGCATCATTTCAGTCCTGATGTCAGCAAAATCCATTAGGGGTTAACAACATATCAAAAAATCAACTTTATATTCCTTCCTTTTACTTTTAACAATCTTGAACTTTAGTCCTATAATGTAATGTCCTAAGACTTGAATTTTATTTGTTTGTTTGTTTGTTTGTTTGTGTTTGTTTGTTTTATGTGTTTGTTTTTTGGTTTGTTTGTCTCTTTTCAGAAAACTTCTTCATAGCTTTAATAAGCCTCTTTTGTAAAACCAATATAGGAAAATTATCCAGGTCACTCTCTTGGTTTGTTATTTGTTTATCCCTTTTAATTATTAAGACATCAGCTGGTTTCTTTTGTATGTCCAGTATAACATCTTTTTCCATGTCATTAATGTAACATGTCATTTTAAAATGCAATTTCAAATCAGTCTCAGTCATGTCAGATAATTTCTATAGCACTTTTTAAATACAGTCTATGTAGAGAGACAGACACTCTTAAAATTAACTCCTTTAATTGTGATCTTAGTTCTTTCTGGCTCCCTCTACTATATCATTTTTAAAGTCTTATTATGTTGTTTTTAAAATAATTCAAACGAAAAGTATTTCCCCAGGAGAAGGATTTTTATCATTAATTTCAAAATCCTATTTCAAATCCATCTGGACCCTTAGTCTGTTTGTAACTTTCCACAATCAAAGTTCTAATTGCCCTTTTGCTGCTTTTTGGGGGGGAAAACCCCAACAGTTTAAGTCCTTAAATTTGTATTTAAAATTGTTTTGCTCAGAATTGAAGGAAACTCTCCTTGTGTTTTCAGACTTGACTATCCAAAGATTTCTAATATTGCCTGCAAGCAGTACATGCAGTTAGAGAAAACTTAAGGCTATGATACTCTATTCTCTCTGCAATTTAAAAACCATGTGGCAGCATTACTGGAAGCAAACAATGAAATGGAGATAGCTAAATGTAAATTCTGCTTCCAGAGCTAGACTGGGGAAGACTAAACTAATTGGTGCCATTAGCCTTGATATGCTTTCGTAATAAATTACTCCCATCCAAAAATCCAAAGAAGTTGTTGCACTGTGTTATCCATCAACTCCTATGAACCCACAGGAAGCCCGTGTGACAGTAATCATAGGGTGAAAGCCGATGTAATTTGCACCACCCACATTTGCAGCACTCCAAGTTAATCTGCTTTCAGACCACCAGGGTGGGATGAGCAAAAGACTTCCCCCTCCACACTTCAGATCTAGCATCTTGCTTTCATTTTAAATAATCTACTTCCTTAAATATTGTTTAGAAACAAATATACACAGCTATTCTATGGGGGCATAATGCTCTTCAAATGCACTGCTGTATGGTTGGGACCTTTTGGTTTCTTCACAAACTAGCCTTCACCAATTTCATGCTTTCCAAATGTGTTGTGGAGAGCACCGGGGAAAGGAAGGATGGACTTCTACAGATGTAGCCCCACCTTCCCCCACAAATCGAAAAGATTTGGGTTGCTCTCTGTAACTGGTTGTGTCATAGGCAGCCAACAGCAAGTCTGCCTTATCCATAACTCATCCATTTTCTGGGGAAACATTTCCCCCCAAAAACCAGCATAGGAAGAGTTGTAGAGTTCAGATGAGATGGTCTAAATTGGATGTTGCTCCCTGAGGATATAATTGTTGGATGAGATTGCTCCTCCTCTTCACACAGCCACCTTTGGCACCAGTGGTACCTCACAACCCTGCAAGCACCTCCAATGAAAGCAGAGCCCACTTTGACACCATCAATGACATCCAGCGAGACCAGACAGCATCTGCCCAGCACTGGTCTGACAAGGCTCCCTCTCCACTGGATGACACTCCTCTGCTCCCTGTTGTTGGTCCCACCAAATCTACAGGTGAGAGAGAATACAACTGCCAAGAAACACAGCTAAAGTTGTGCTTAGCAATCTGTTGCAGGGGTGGGTTCCTCCCAGTTTGGACCAGTTCTCCTGAACCGGTAACGGCCCGCTGGTGACGTCACGATGACGTCACCGAACTGGATCGGTCGGTGCCGGTCCGTGGGGGCCGACATCTTTTTTTTGAATTTTTTTTGAATTTTTTTTGAAATTTTTTTGAAAATCTTTTTGAAAATTTTTTTTCCTTCTGAGCATGCGCGGAAGCCGACTTCCGGCACTGTGCATGCGGTCGCCATCTTTTTTTGGGCTTTGGGTTTTGTTTTGTTTTGTTGGATTTTTTGTTACTGCGCATGCGCGCGCATATGAAGCGCACGCGCGCCCACGAGGCGCGCCCACGCAGTGCGGGAGGGAGCGAACCGGCAGCGAGGTAAGTTGGAACCCACCCCTGATCTGTTGCCATGCTGGGAAGTGACCAGATCCTAAGTCACCCCAATGGGGAGGTAAAGGTATTCCTAAAGAGGATGGTGCAGTGTTCCTTTACTTCCTCTCCACCCACCAGTGAGAGAAATCTGAGTTACATTTCTATATGATATTGGTATGATGATTTATGTTTCATTTTCTGTAGGGTTCAGCTATGCAATTACTCAACCCATAATTTAAAGTAAATCAGTCCAGGAACAGTTTAATGCTACTTATCTGTGTGAAATTAATTAATATTAACATTAATTAATAATGTTAATTTCAGATTAACATGTAACATATAGAATTCTTGGCATGTTCATGCAGACTGCACTGCTTCATGCTATTCCTAGTATACTTTTAGACTGCCAACTAAGGGATGTTCCATTCCGCAGATTTATAATTTGGTTTTGAAAGTTGAAGTAGAATTATAAACCACTATGAATAGCTTATTATAGTTTAGAAGAAGTATTCATACTCTCAATGCAGAGTGTTGGCTTTATAGCCTCTCCCCACCCAATACTGTTCACCCTTACTTATTCATGGGGCCTCCTGCTTCTTCCACAAAGCATCTGTTGACCAGAACCAAATAAAATAAAAAAAGATTGCAGTCTACACTGAAACTACGTCCCATCCTTTTCATCTTGGAGATCCAAGCCCTTGATCTGATGTTCTAGCTTGGCTGAGCATCAAACAGTATTTGCTAAGAGAAACCAGTGATTTGTTGGTAGGCTTTCAAAACTGACAAGGACATAAATGCCAGAGCATGGCTTCCTAGTATATAGGAGGCCCTTGGTGCAGGGGAGACATTCCCTTGTCTGAGTCTTTCTATGGAAAATGTGGTTTATGGTTAAAGGCATGCCTGCCACAAGGCAAAATATCAACAGTGGTTCCTTAGACCAAAATGTGGTGTTTGTGTAGAAGCCACAACAGCATCAGTCACTTTGGAATAAGCTTTATTTTGTTTCCTGTGCAGGGCCTTGGTCTGACTGTCAAGCAGCTCAACAGGATGGCCAACCCAGTGGCATCATTATGCTACAACCAGCTCATGCCCAGGGTATCATCCAGGTCTGGTGTGACCAGGAATACGATGGAGGTGGTTGGACGGTCATTCAGCGGCGGCAGGATGGATCAGTCAATTTCTTTACCACTTGGCAGCATTACAAGGTTGGAGGATGTGGCTCCTGGTGCCCCCACAAAGAGAGGAGCTGTGAGGTGGAAGGATACCCAAATTGTGGGTACAGTTAGGTGGAGAGAATTGCAGGATGCACGCTTACTTGAAGTTAGCATTAGAGAGCTGAAGTCACACAGCAGGGCTGAGGATGAAGAGCCATACATGATGAAACTAGGAGCCAAGTTCATAAACTGAACTTCAGTGGATGGTTATAAGTAGCATTCACGAACCTCAAAGCAGAAGACTCAGGCATATGTACTTTGGTACCTGGTTATCATTATAGAAAAATGGTTATAAATTTATATTTATCTTCAATGAGAAGGAATTGGGTTATCCAAGCTAAGATTGTTTGTACTTTTAGTTCTTGAGAAAGCCATAATGGATGGATTCTTCCATAATGTTAAGCTATAAATCATGGTACACAAAACACATTAAGCCAAAGATACACGTTTTGCCTTAGTAGCATACCAGGGATATAGGGATGTTCTCTTAAGCATCCTGATGGTTCCAGAGATACCAGACGATCTCTTTGCAAAGGAAGGAGATGGGGTTGAGCCTGGATGCCAGATTATTTTGGGTATTGACCTGGCAATGTATGAGTGCATGTTCTGTGAATGAAATTAGCAATAGCAATAGCACTTAGACTTATATACCGCTTCATAGTGCTTTACAGCCCTCTCTAAGCGGTTTACAGAGTTAGCATATTGCCCCCAACAATCTGGGTCCTCATTTTACCCACCTCAGAAGGATGGAAGGCTGAGTCAACCTTGAGCCGGTGAGATTTGAACCGCCGAACTGCAGCTAGCAGTCAGCTGAAGTAGCCTGCAGTGCTGCACTCTAACCACTGTGCCACCTCGGCTCTTATTTCCTAAATTCCTAATTTCCCACTACAGAAGTACTCCAGAGAGAGTCATCTGCCTTAATGGCACTTTGCTAATCGTTTGCTTGCTGTGTTTTTCTTAGAATGGTTTTGGGAACCTGGAAGGGGAGCACTGGCTGGGCCTGGAATCCATTCACTTGCTGACCCACCAGGGCTCATACATGTTGCGTATATTAATGGAAGACTGGAGTGGGCGACAGGCACAGGCTGAATACAATACCTTTGCTCTGGAGCCCGAGAGTGACTTCTATCGGCTACGGCTGGGAAAATATCAAGGCAGTGCTGGAGACTCTCTCTCCTGGCACAATGGCCGACAGTTCAGCACTCTTGATCATGACCATGATGCTTACTCAGGTAAGAGGGCATAACTGCTGGCAGAAACTGCTGGAAGGACGCATCAAAAACTGAGCAGGAAAGACTATTGATAAAAATAGTTTGGTGTAATGTTTAAGGAGGTGGACTAGAAGCCAGAAGGCTTGAGTTACAATCTTCCATTAGCCATGAAATCTGGCTTGGTGACTTAGGCCAGTTATTCTCTCTCAGCCCAACTCACCTCACAGGTTTATTGTTGTGGGGGAAAATAGGAGAAGGGGGCCTTATGGATGCCACTATGAATTGTATAGAGAAGAGTTTATACTCATTGTATTTTAATCCCTTTCTTTCTCCTTGGAGCTCAGATTGATGGGTGGGAGGGAGCCTTCTATTTGTTTCCTCATGAAAACTGCGAGGAAGGGTTCAGCTCAACATCAGCCAGTTGGGCTGAGGCAGCAATCAGAACCTGCTGGCCTATGGGGCATCCCATTGGTTGCTTCCACATGATGGTAAAGCAGGAGAAAGCTGTTGTGATGGGACTCGGAGGCAGAACTATACCATCTAGAATCATCAATATAAATTTGTGGCCAAAATATGGAACTCACTTCACATTGATCCCTAAGCTAAATCAACATGTGCAGATCATAAGGATAGAGTATTGTGAAAGGTAATTGTGCTGTCTCTGAAGAGAATGGTTAAAGGGTTAGCTTGTTTTTCCAAAATGACACATTAAGTGTATGTGTATGTGTTTTCCATATCTTTAATTCAAAGAAGCCCAGATTGTTAAATGTACTAAGAGATGAAACTGGCCCCAAGATCATGATTATATTTATAGTTGAATTTCAGCCAGTTTAAAAGATTTTGACCTATAAAAGCCATATGTTGTCTTATGTACATCAAGGAGACTTGGAGGCTTCTATTCTCCTGCAAAATGCATTATCTAGTTAAATATGCTGCCTCAGCATAAACTTCATTTTTAGGAGACAAAATTTTTTTATTTCTGGAAAATCAAAGATTTCCAGGTAGAAGACTCAAAAGGCCTTGTGCAGCTAATCTATCTTTTCCTCTTGAAGACTTTTTGTTGTAATTTATCTCAATCATAATAGGAAAAAAACGAGAGGGAAAAAAATAGCAAGCCAGCACAAACTGGGTTTTCCACTTGCCTAAACAGAATTTTCTATTTGGGGCAGAATGGCTGCAAAATAAAATCCTTGTCTGTTTTATGATTTAGCAGCTGACATGTACCGTACTCTAGCCCAAGGTGTATCATATTAGCTTCAGTGAGGTCCATTGGTTTTATTTCTGTCTTTAAAACCCAGTGCTGGCTCTTATTTCCCATTTTGTTGAGGAGAGGGGAGAGCAAGAATTGTGCTACATAAAAGAACACTGAGAGTCTAGAACAGTGATGGCTAACCTTTTTCTCGTCGCCGAAAGCGCGCGGGTGCGCAATAGCAGGTGTGTGTGCTGGCACCCATAATGCAATGCACGCAAGCCCCCCCCGCATGCCCCGCCCCCGCCGTGCACAACCGCCACACTTCCCCCCTGCGCTCCCCCGCACATGTGCGTGTGACCCCCCCGCCCCATTTTGGGCCTAGCAGGCCTCCTTGCAGCCTCCTGGGACCAAAAACGGGCCGCGGGGGGGCTGCCGCACCCCCCACGCCCCGTTTTGGGCCTAGCAGGCTTCCCTGCAGCCTCCTGGGACCAAAAACGGGCTGGGGGGGGGCGCTGCCCCCCACGCATGCGCACGTGACCCCCCACTCCCCCACGCATGCACGCATGTCTCCCGCAAGCGCCTTGCCCTCCACGCATGCGTGGCAGATACCCGAAAATCAGCTGGCCGGCGGGAGGCGCACGCACATGCGCGGTGGAGCTGAGCTGGGCGATGGCTCGCGTGCCCTCACAGAGGGCTTTGCGTGTCACCTGTGGCACAGGTGCCATAGGTTCGCCATCACGGGTCTAGAACGTGCAGTTCACAAGCTATTAAAGGAGAATTTAGGTGGGAAGCAAATTAATATTTCTACAGCAGTAGTAAAATTGCTTAATTCTGCCTCTGATTTCTAGAAGGGAGTCTGGACATATAAAGGATTTAAATTTCAATTGATTATCTTTCTCTCTGTCTCATTTGTCTTCCACCATTGCAAAGTTAGTTCCAGCTGTTTCTTTTTTTCCCCCTTCCAATAATTGGAAGTTATGTTCATTCCAAATGCTGCTTGATACACAAAGTAAAACTGGAGAGAAGCACACTGCAC
This sequence comes from Thermophis baileyi, assembly GCA_003457575.1. Lineage (NCBI taxonomy): Eukaryota > Metazoa > Chordata > Lepidosauria > Squamata > Dipsadidae > Thermophis > Thermophis baileyi. The sequence goes on from QLTV01002677.1 coordinate 324,028, forward strand.
TGATAAAACATCATCTGATCTATCTACAAGTAGTCCTCATTTAGTAAACCCAATTGGGACTGGCAAGGGGGTTGTTAAGCAAAGCAGTTGCTAAGATAAAAATAATCACTTACTGTGTTGTACAGTTTTGTATAGGATAACATATACTGACTGCATTGGTGAACATATGATAGAGATGGAGATGGAGATGGGGATGGAGATGGGGATGGAGATGGGGATGCAGAAAGGGAGGGAGAGAGAGAAAGGATGACTTTTGCATTAGTGCGATAACTTCCAATCGTTGCTGTCCAAGGCACTTTCTAAGCCAACCTTACCCAAATTTATCTAATCAACTGATAATTTCTCAATGCAGTATAACATTTATCTCAACTTTTGACATATGATACTGAGCAAAGTTTGGATAATATGTACAGTATATGAATATGTACACAAACATGCAGCACTACGTTAACTAAACTCCAAATTACAAGAGAGAGCAGCTCATAACTTTCCTGGAATATTTGTTAAAAATTCATAAAAATCCATTTCCCAAGGTTGCCTGGAATGAATGTAAGATAATTTCTTATGCACTCATAATAAAGATAAGCATGGATAACAGCCTTTGAAGGTCTTAAGAAATTATGGGTACCCTTTTCCCTGCCAAGGAAGGGCTATATTTTCTCAGTAATTTTTTAGAGGTTGCATTACATGCTAACACTAGATTGGGCTGAAGTCAGTGGAAGGCAGGGCCAAGAATCAGTGATTTCCTTCCTCCCTCCCTCCCTCCCTCCCTCCCTCCCTCCCTTCCTCCTTCCCTCCTTCCCACCCTCCCTCTCTCACATTTGCTGGATTTGCTTGATGTCTAAATGTGTTATCTGCAAAAGTCATTTCAATTAGGCCAAGGCACATCAGTTAAGCTCCTTGTGACACAGTGGCTGCCCAGTTTTGCCCTAGGGTACCAAAAGTTAATGGCATCTGAATTCATGGTTTGTTCTCCCCCCCCCCATATTCTTTCTCCCTAGGGAACTGTGCCCATTACCAGAAAGGTGGTTGGTGGTACAATATGTGCGCCCATTCCAATCTCAATGGCATCTGGTACAAGGGCGGTCACTACCGAAGCCGTTATCAGGATGGAGTCTACTGGGCAGAGTTTCGTGGCGGTGCCTACTCCATCCGTAAGGTGGTAATGATGATCCGGTCTACGCAAGGCAGCTAAGTTCCATTCTTATCCGCTGAAAAGATGACAAAGCAGACCAAAATCCAGATGGATGTACTTTACAAAAGAATTCACTGAACTCTGGAAACACACCGTGCTTTTTTATTAACTGACCTCAGGAGAAACATCTTTAATTGTCTGTGCAATGCACTGATTGGCTGAGAGCCTTGTACTTCAGATTCCGCCTACTTTGCAGCTTTCATAAAAAGTATTGCTTTTATCTTTCATCAAAAGAAGAAAGTGCCAAAGATATCTCAAGTAGTACTTTAAACCATTTTAAAAGTCCTTGAAATCTGACAAAAAAGAAAGGAAAAGTATATTGAGACACCACGTGGCAGAAAACAATATTGTACAGTAGTAAAAGAATTACATTTTAAAAATATTTTTGGCTTTTTCCTGATATAGTTCTCGTCACCCACCTTTGAGTTGACAAAAAAATGATAATAGCATCCAATTTGCTCTCCCTGTTGTTGCTAGCCCTGGTCCCTGCAATTGGCCCAGTCCTCCAAAAAAAAAAAAAAAACAAATTACATTTTATGCAACCTGAGGCTGACCTTGGAAAGTGTCAGGGTAAAAGAAAAATATTTTCATCACCAGAACAAGAAAAGACAACTTAGAACTGTCTTAGACACAAGGTAGAGTTGAGAAGGTAGGGCAAGAAAAAATGTTGCCAGGACAAGTTTGTCCGGTGTTTAAGTGCATGTGGGGACATAGCTTTGAAGATGCACCTTCATCCTTATCCTGGCATTGTGCAAGGCGAAATCCACTCAAGTGGAGTTCTCCAGTCTGGCTTCAACTGGGAGTCTTGCAGTGATAATGCTGTCATTTCCAACTTGCCTGCATGCTCCATATACTTTTGGACATTAAGGGCTGGTCTTCCTGCCGAGTTTTTACAGATAGAAACTGGAAGTAAAACTGGCCTTCACCCAGCAATGAAGTGGAGGTTGCTTGGGTCACTGCCTTACTTCCTGGTAAATATATTGTCATCCCAGGGTTTATTTTTGAAGGGGTGCTTTTATTGACTCTGCTGGATCTTTTAACATTTGATGCGGCTCATATTCTATTTCCCTTGCCCGCTCAGATTAAAATTCTATTTCAAAGAAAATAAAATCCTGAACATAAAAACATGCAAACACAAATCCTGCAAATGAAAACCAGATGAATTTATTATGGATAACACTGACTTGTCCACTTGTTTTTCAAGGATCCTTTTAACCCCTTAGATCTTAGATCCTAGAGCCGAGGTGGTGCAGTGGTTAGAGTGCAGTACTGCAGGCTACTTCAGCTGACTGCTAGCTGCAGTTCGGCGGTTCAAATCTCACCGGCTCAAGGTTGACTCAGCCTTCCATCCTTCCGAAGTGGGTAAAATGAGGACCCAGATTGTTGGGGGCAATATGCTGACTCTGTAAACCGCTTAGAGAGGGCTGTAAAGCACTGTAAAGCGGTATATAAGTCTAAGTGCTGTTGCTATTGCTATTGCTATCTTTATTCCATTAAGAGCTGCAATGGCTTAACAGCTGCACAAAGAAATATAGGGACAGTTCCTTCCATTCAGGTGGTCCAATCACAAAGCTGTAGCAAAGCAGCAAAAAGAAGGGATTCTCAGGCAGATCTGTGTGTCACCCTACTATGAACTCCCCTCTGCAAGTCTTCATCTCAGCTCTCCCCTAGTAAGAATGAGAGGTGACTGCATAAAACTATATTATACATACAATTGAGTCCAGATCAAGATGTTTTATATTAGAACTTGGACATCTAGCATACAGTGTCTATTCTGAGGGAGTGAGGCTCCCTGGAGTCTCCTGCAGAGGTCCTACACATCCACTGGTGCTGCCATGTGAAAATGCCTGAAACGGAATCTGGGACATTTGTCTCTTCAAACCAACCCTTATGTTTCTTAAAGAATTGCTGTTCCACTTAGTAATTGCAAGAGAATAGTTGCGGTCAAGATATTGTGAGCTTCTCAACATCCCCTCTCAGGTGGTATAAGCAGGCAACTTCTGATTGATCTTAGACTAATACTAGGATATTTGTTGGTGAAATCAGACATCTTCATAGGAAAAATATTTTAATTGGCATTTTAATATATCAGGGCAACAAAAGATACATCGGAATTTGTTATGTGCATTCATCACTGATTTAAAAAAATCTGCACAGTAGGAGACATACTAACGCTTTCCATTTCAAAATCAGGAAGTATGCTCTCAATTATAAGGCATTGTATATATTAGCTTCCCCCCCCCCCCGATTCCCTTTAAAAAGGATAATTTTCATGTCGTCACGTGACGTATCAGGACTATTTCCCCCTTCGCTAAACCTGGCGTGGGCGTGGCCAGCATGTGACGCATCTGGCCCGCGCGCCGCAAGTTTGACAGTCCTGGTCTAATATATACAGAGAAAAATGGTTTATATATGATATAACTAATACTTCAATAGCATTACTATTATTATGCAAGTACTTTGGAGGGTAGTTGCTTGCCCTTTTTAATTAAGAAAAATATTTGGTCTTTTGGTTTTATATTTCAAGAATTAAAATATATCACAATGAGAATTATTCTTTTCATCTATTGGCTTATTGCTTGCCACAGGGATCCTCCAATTCCATGATCTTTAATATTTTGGTCGCATAAAGTGCAGGTCTATGAGCTTCATGGTGATGACAAAGCTTCCCCAGTTCCTGTCATATCTTTGTCATAGTGTCCGATTGGACTTGAAGCAAATTGCTTTTCATGATTAGAACAGACAGGCACACAGCTCAGGAGAATGTAAAGTAAGATTTCATACAAATGCCACTTTCCCTAATTTGCAACCTTCTGTCCATCTCTCGCAAGATGGTTGGCATCTCAAGCCTACAGGTGGCTAATTGCTGCCCTCGCTATCGTTCTCCTCATCCTGTTCTTTCAGATCCTCTAAGATGAGGTCATCGATGTCCGAACATGCCAAGCTGCCTTGGCTTATGCAAGTGGCTACTGTGGAACCAGTGCTATCATGCTCTTTGCTGGGACACATGACTTTTGGCAAGTGATTCTTCATCCGGCTTCGTGGATGAACACAATAGGTTCCAGGAATATGAGGCTCTGCAGGAGAAGAGAAGATCAGATAATAATGGCTGACTGCTGCCCCTGTGATGAAACTGGAGATCTATTTGTTGAAACCCAAACCCTAGCTTAACTTGCTTCCCTACCCTTTCTACTTCCACCTTTTCTAGATAGCAGTAAGATCCTTTCCAAGCCCCGGTGCTGACTCAGATAGAGGGCACGGAATCCATAACCAGAACAATCCTGTGAGCCCAACAAAATTGCCCACCTGCTGTCATATTTTTGTATTTATCCCCAGAAAGTATTCCATACAGCCTTGCAGAAGGTGCTGTTTGTATTTTTTCTAAGGTATTAAAACCAGCTAAATAAAGAAAAATGAAAACCACACTTTTACTGCCTTTTTTATGACAATGACCAACATCAATTTGGTATAGCATCCCGGAAGATGACACGCATACTGCCTATTGAGCATGGCAGGGATCCTGAAGATTCAGGGCACGGTCAATCTCACCTGATCGGTTGTAGCAATCTTCTGCAAAGCAAGAATGCTGCTGTCTGCCTCGGGGTCCTGGGAACTTTCGAGGTGGGAGGATACGGCTTGGGGGTACAGGTGTATGGCACTGGAAGCAAGGAGATGGTATCCCCATCTGAGCTGATCCCCTGTATGGGGGAGGCAGAAGTAGGTCCTTTATTTATTTGATTTATATAGCCACCTATCTGACATACGTGACTCTGGACAGCTTACAATAAAACTTTATAGCCTGTTCATTCTACCCCCACCCCCATGGCCTGGTTTTATTATAATTCATAGCACTGTGTTTTACAACTTTTCCTCAGGCCACTGAACTTAAAGAGAAAAGATAATTTTTAACGACTCAAAGTGTGTTGTGAGACTGTACAGATTCTGCCACATGCAAATTTTGCAAAATAAATAAACATTGCCCAGAACAAGGAAGATGCAAACTGGCTTACAATACCAATGGACAGCATCACATCCATTGCTCCCTGTGTGATAAGAAATATTAGAACTATTAATAAAGGAGAATCTTTGTAGCTCAGGATTGAAGTGAGGGGTCCTTGGTGCTCTCTGAGCTTGCTTGTTTTCTTGAAGACATTTCATGACCCTAACTAGGTAACATCATCAGTGCTAGTCACTAGTCACCAGCACTGATGATGTTACCTAGTTAGGGTCATGAAACGTCTGCAAGAAAACAAGCAAGCTCAGAGAACACCAAGGACCCCTTACTAGAGCTATTATTACTGGATTTTTTTTCTTTGTTTGAACACTGGTAATTAGTCTCTTCATAATATTTTATGACAATTGACAAATATTTTCTTCTATTATTTTGTTTTTCAGCAGCTTACATGGTTACCTAACTCACAGCAACTACCTGTTTCCCCCCCCAACCACTTTGCGAGCTGGGTTGGGCTGAGACAGAGTGACTGGCCCAAGGTCACCCCGCCGACTTTCAGACCTAAGGAAGGCCTAAAATTCAGTCTTCTAATTTCTAGGCTAGCACTTTCACCAGACACCAGACTCTCTGATGATCATGATAATGCAAACAGATGCTTCTTAGGTATGGGAGTGTCCTATGTACAGACTGAAGCAGAGGTGGGTTCCTGCCGGTTCGGACCGGCTCTATAGAACCAGTAGCGGAAATTTCCCCCCGCTCGCCGAACCGGCAGCGATGGCCAGCTGGACACGCCCCCGAACTGGCTCTCTCGGTGGCGCCATAGGCGCCACCATCTTGTTTTTTGCTTCTGCGCATGCGCAGAAGCTGGTTTTTTAGCACTGCAAAGCAAGCAAGCGCCCACGCAGCGCGTGAGGAAGCGAACCAGCAGCGAGTTATGTCAGAACCCACCCCTGCACTGAAGATTCTAAAAAGCGCCATCCCAGGTTCTAGCTCGTTCAGTTAGAAACACACAGAGCATCCTATTTCTGAGAGGCAAACTGGTTTTTTTTTTTAATTCTCCCCAAGGAAAGAAAGCTGCTTTTCCCAAAATTCAGATAGCTCTTCTGTTCTAACTACCAAGGAAAGATTTGAAGGCCTCCACATCTTGATATGTCAACACACATCATCCTGAGGTCTAGATATCAAATGGCCTAACAAAAGATGATCAACTAACATGCTGTATATTTTTGGTTTGCTAGATTTAACAAATATGTGGCTTTCTAAGACTTGGGGATGGTAACTATACCAGGCCATGCAGGATTTGCCTCTCACCTGAAAGTATGGCCACACGAGAAACATTTAAACTCTGCTGTGCCCCACATTTTATCGTATGGCACTGGATCATAGCGGGTCCCACATCGGTGGCAACGGGACACCTGTGAAAGATACCAAAGAGCTGAACAAGCTTCCAAGTCCCAAAAGAATCTCAATAATAGTAACCAGAGCAGAAATTCTGTCAGAGTTGTGCGTTGTTGCTGTGACCATTGTGCTAAGGTTGATTAAACCCAGCAATTTCTTTCCTGGAGTCCTAGCACATTGCAATCTGTTGCATTTGCAAGCTGCAACCAAGGTCCTGTAATTCCAACCCACTTCTCTTCTTGGTGCTTCTGTTTTGGCCTTACCAATGGGAATCATGGACATTTTCAAGAACTCATAAGCACCATCTGGGTTAATACAAAATGTGGGCTGAGAAACAGGAGAAAGTTGGCAATCAGTCTATTTAATGGGGGGGGGAATTGTAAGAAAAATTTGTTGGAATATATATTTCATCCAGTGCAGTGGCGCAGGAAGTAATGGGAAAAAGCTTGTTTCTTGAGGTTGCAAGCTCCAAATGTTGGGTTAGGAGTCAGTACCACACGACTGATGGGATCTATCCAGAAGCAGATGCAGCGTATTTATTCAGTCAATGACCAGTAATAATATAGATCAGGGGTCTCCAACCTTGGCAACTTTAAGACTTGTGGACTTCAACTCCCAGAGTTCCTCAGCCAGCTTTGCTGGCTGAGGAATTCTGGGAGTTGAAGTCCACAAGTCTTAAAGTTGCCAAGGTTGGAGACCCCTGATATAGATCACATACAACACATCAGATCAAAATGAATAAGGTAAAATACCAACATGGCAGAAAGTCTCTGTACTAAAATGCAACCTAAACTACTATAGTGATGGAGAACAATAAACCATCAAATATAATCTAAAATAATAGTTTGTAAAGTAAATACACATTACTTCAAATGAAGTACGTGAAGTGATTACAAGTAGTGCTTGAGTTGCAACAGCAACTGGGACTGGGAACTGTGTTGCTGAGTGATCCAGTAGTAAAGCACGTGACCACATCACTTAGAGTAGGCAATTCTAGCAGGCAAGGGTGCCATCATTAAATGAGGACTGTAAGCTTACAAGTCATTGCAAATCTCCCTCATTTAGCATTGTCATAACTCCGAGGAGTTGCTGACCAAATGGTCATAACCCACGGACTACCTGTATAAATCTGCATATTATGATCTCTATTTAGAAATAAGGCTTTGAAGTCATAATTTTCATAATTTTTATTACAGCAATGCAAAATTTGGCAACTGTGTAGATTATGGTGGGTTTCACGTCTCATAAAAGAAGGGGGGAAATGATCAAATTAGATGCAACAATAGCAGACACAACTCAGATACTGAATCCCTATAGGAAAATGCAGCTTTGGAGTAGACCCTAGAATGGGTTCACCTCAACTAGTCCTTGGAATGACTATGAGATAAAGAATGAAAGACAGGAAAAGCTCACACACACGTCCCCAAGTTACTTATGTTACAGTTTTCCATCCCAAAGAAATTGTAGCAAGGCTGGATAATTCATGGTCCTCAGGCAACCCCCAGCCACATTTTTCTAGCTCCTGGAAGCTCTCTGGAGGACACACTGCTGATCTTTGGCAGGAAATTGCTGATTTTCAGTATCAGTGAGGAAAGCCTCCTTGTAAATATTTCTTTAAAATAAGGGCTAAAAGAGTCCAATAACTTTAATGTACCTATTTTGCTTTTGAAAAAACTCTAAAACCCAAAGAAACACAAAACACACAGGTTCAAAAAATGGGTTCTGTTCCTCTGGTCAGATAATCAGTTCAACAACCCAAGGAGCCATGACACTGCAGGAGACTACAGGTTGTTGTTTTTTTAATGTGTTTGTTGCAAAAATTTGCTCCAATTCCTTTTAAAATGAGAACAACAGGTGAACATACTAATCTCTATGCTTCATATGAATTTAGTGGAGGACTGTTTTATCACATACTTACATGGTCTTTTTCTTTTCAATTTAGGCAAGAGTAGAAAACAGCAAGGAAGACAGTGAGGCCACGAGAACAGTATAGTCAGAAGTCAGCTTTCTTGGACCACCTTCCTTTGAGGGCTAAGCAATCATTATTTATCAGATAGGATCGTGCATTAAGGCCATCACACCGACCTGTTTTCTCTCTGGGACCTGACGCCACCACATGTGGTCACAGGGTTGGCAGGAAAACTGGCGACTAACTGGAGGGATGCGATTGTTTTGGGCATTATTGAACATCTGTAAGTTCTCCTTTGTCAAGGGCATCAGCTGTTTAGCAACCTCCTAAGGAAAACACAAAGGAAAGACATGGAAGTGATCCCAAGTGCTCTAAAATACTAAACATCCAAGTATTTTCTCCATAGATTAAATTAATGTGTCTCATCAACTTGGGAAGGGAAGGGAAGGGAAGGGAAGGGAAGGGAAGGGAAGGGAAGGGAAGGGAAGGGAAGGGAAGGGAAGGGAAGGGAAGGGAAGGGAAAGGCTTTGGATATGGAAGTTCTGACTGATGCTGCGGAGAAACGTACTATGGATTAGTATGGAAGGAAGCTATTTAAATAGAGCTTCCAATATATTTCTAAATATGTTTTATTTTGCAATGTGTTGGAACATCAATAAATATTCCTTTACTTCACCATTAAATATCTAAAAGTATTGTCATGAAGGGATGAAGAATTGGCTGTTCCAACTCTTAGGTAGCTTTCCTATTTTAATTCTTTCAGTGCTCTGATATTTGGCCAGGCACTGGAGTTATTCTCCAGAGAGTAATGATCATACACATACAGGAGCCTACTAGGCCTAATTTCTGAGATCTATTGCCCAGGAAAGCACTAATGGAAACTAAATTCTCTCAGGTTGGGTTGGGGAACAATAGGGCTGATGTCAGAACTGCCACCCTGCTGCGCCAGCCATGCTTTGCCAGCTGCCAGTCCGCCATACACACTGGGGGGAGGGAACTGGGGGGAAGTATAAGGGGGAGGGGAAGAGCTGGCATAAGGGGAATTGAAACTACTTGTGCCATCCTGTGAGAGCTACCAGCCGTTCCAAGGTCACACTATAGAATGCAGTACCATACAACCCGTCAAGCCAGGACTGTTACAAAAACAATTTGTTTTAATGTAATTGGCAGTTAGAGATAACCAAGGGGGAAGGTGGGAAGAGGGGAAAAGTCAACCAGATGCTTTGGGTGCGAAAACTCAGATCTGGCTCTGCTACATTCTAACCACTTGGCTTTAGTAAAGTGTACTTTCATTAATAATGGTGTTGAGAGTCTTTCTTTTCTAATTGACCAAGTTGGGATGGCTGACATTAAGCCGGATCTGTGACTATGTCCTTACCCGAGAAGGAGTCAGAAGAGTTGGAGGACACTGGGGCGAAGGAAGAACCTGAAACCCTGGGACCCCAGTAGGGAGCCTGGGGTGGCCAGCTTGAGTTTGGTGTCCGATTGAAGGTGGCAGGAGGGAGACCAATGCCCCTGCCCATGATACCGGAGGACTGGCAGGAGGGCTCACTGGGAGGGGCAATGACCTGTTGGTTGTGGGGAGTCGCAAGGATGGTGAAACCAGAAGAACCTCCTCTGGGATTCAACATCATGTGAGGCGCCAGGGGCCAAATTGCTGGCCGCCAGATTAGGCTCAAACTGTTGAAAGAGGACCCTAAGCTGTGATATTTGACTAAGAACTCAACTATCTGAGAGGGAGATTCCAGGAGATCGGGATATGTGACCGGCCCATCCTGGTGAAACAAGCCCCAGCTGCCAGCCTGGCCATGGCAGTGCTATCAGATCCAGCTGCCCCAGCACTGGCTGTCCTGGTGGCACTGGCCGCCCAACCACCACCCGCCACTGCACCAGACCTAACTGCTACCCTGCCCCATTCGCACCCCCAGCACCAGTCATCCTCCTGGGTCGGGGAGAACACCAACCATCCCCCTTGGGGGTGACGTATGATGGAAGCCTGAAACAACTAGGCTACTTTTTGGGCCAGGTTTGGCATTATATCAATCAATCAATCAATCAGAATAGAGCTGGAAGGGATCTTGGAGGTCTTCTAGTCCAACCCGCCCCCTGCTCAAGCAGGAGACCCTATACCATTTCAGACAAGTGACTGTCCAGTCTGTTCTTAAAAAATGTCCAGTGATGAAGCACCCACAACTTCTGAGGGCAAGCTGTTCCACTGGTTAATTGTCCTCACTGTTAGGAAGAAGTTTCTCCTTAATTCCAGGTTGCTTCTCTCCTTGATTAGTTTCCATCCATTGTTTCTTGTCCTGCTCTCTGGTGCTTTGGAAAATAAATTGACCCCCTCCTCTTTGTGGCAGCCCCTCAAATACTGGAATACTGCTATCATGTCACCACTATTCCTTGTTTTCTCTAGACTAACCAAACCCAAATCCTGCAACTGTTCTTTACATGTTTTAGTCTCCAGGCCTTTAATCATCTTAGTTGCACTTTTTCCAAAGTCTCAACATCTATTTTGTAATGTGGAGACCAAAATTGGATGCAGTATTCCAGGTGTGGCTTTATTAAGGTTTTATAAAGTGGTACTAATACTTTACATGATTTTGATTCTATGCCTCTGTTTATACAAGCAAGAATCGTATTAGCTTTTTTGGCTGCTGCCCCACACTGCTGGCTCATATTTAAGTAATCATGCACTAGGACTCCAAAGTCCCTCTCACAGTTGCTGTTTTTGAGCCACTTTTTGCTTAATCTGTACTTGTACCTTTGGTTTTTCCTGCCTAAGTGTAAAACCTTGCTTTTCTCCACATTAAATTTCATTTTTCTGAATAGGGCCCATTGTTCAAGTCTGTCAAGATCTTTATGGATCCTGACCTTGTCTTCTGGGGTGTTGGCTATTCCTGCCAGCTTAATGTCATCTGCAAATTTGATGAGTTCCCCTTCTGCAAATTTGATGAGTTCCTCATCTAAGTCATTTATGAAGACATTGAAGAGTACTGGTCCTAAGATGGAATATTGTGGTACCCCACTGCTTACCTACCTTCATGTAGATGTAGTACCATTAAGGACTATTCTTTGAATATGGTTTGTCAGCCAGTTATAAATCCATCTGGTGGTGATGTTGTCTATCCCAGGGGTCTCCAACCTTGGCAACTTTACGACTTGTGGACTTCAACTCCCAGAATTCCTCAGCCAGCATGTGCTGGCTGAGGAATTCTGGGAGTTGAAGTCCACAAGTCGTAAAGTTGTCAAGGTTGGAGACCCCTGGTCTATCCCACATTTTTCTAGCTTACCAATAAGTAGGTTGTGGTCTACTTGGAACAGTCTGGAATTTTCTTCCCAGACGATGTGGCCAGGGTACACTGCATGGCTCTGGCGTTAGATGGAGACACAGCTGACTGGCTTGTGGCCCTACACGACAACGACGCAGACAAATTACACCACTTCGACCACTTCATGTGAGACTTAAGACAATGTTCTGAAGACCCTCTGGTAGACCAGCAAGTTGCCACCCAAATCAAGATAATCTAACAGAGGAAACGGCCCACAACCGCCTACATCCAGGAGTTCCGAAGCCTGGCCCCAGTCGATCCTGATGCATTACTTCTGAGAAGGGCTGAACCAGGAATTATGCTACACCTGCCTGTCACGGGGAGTACTGAGAAACCTGTTCCATCATATTCTAGCATTTCTATTATCACCTTAATTTTCTTATCATCCTTGCCCCTTGTGTCCTGCAAAAAAAAAAAGTATATATTAAAAGCTAGACATTTGTTAAACTTCATACATAGCAGTGTTAAATTGTAACTTTGGAAACAACTGATAAGGTTGCTCTATGTCAGTGATGGCTAACCTTTTTGTCGTTGTGTGCCGAAAGCGCGTGTGCGCGCAAAAGTGCACAGGCGTGCCGGCACCCATAATGCAATGCGGGGGGGCCTGCGCATCCGTGCACGAAGCCCCCCCCGCTCCCCGCATCCCCCCTGCACATGCGCACGCGACCCCCCACGCCACGTTTTGGGCCTAGCAGGCCTCCCTGCAGCCTCCTGGGACCAAAAACAGGCTGGGGGGGGCGCTGCACCCCCCACACCCCGTTTTGGGCCTCGTAGGCCTCCCTGCAGCCTCCTGGGACCAAAAACGGGCCATGGGGTGGGCCGCCGCACCCCCCATGCCCCATTTTGGGCCTAGTAGGCCTCCCTGCAGCCTCCTGGGACCAAAACCAAAAACATCCTGAAAATCAGCTGGCCGGTGGGAGGCACGCGCGCGCATGCGTGGTGGAGCTGAGCAGGGCGACGGCTCGCGTGTCCGCAGAGAGGGCTCTGCGTGCCAGCTGTGGCACGTGTGCCATAGGTTCGCCATCACGGCTCTATGTCTTCTACAGTGTAGACCCCCTGGGTGTTCTTTCCCATTCCACTTTCTTTTTTAATGCATAGGCCACAGAGAGATGTAGTTACTTATTCTTTAATTTTCCAATAATGTCTGTGTATTCTATGGGACTTCAGAGGCACACCTGGAAATAATGATGCTGAGAGACTAATGATTTGCTTTTCGATATCTTAGGTTTCCATTTTATTTCGTTTTCAAATTTAAAAAAAACCTTAGAAACAGGTGGAAAATATTAAGAAAATTGATTCTGAGCACAGGGTTGCATTGCACACCTGTGATTTAAGAGCTACTTATCAACAATTGATAAATTCTTCATGCCAAATGATTAAACTGCTAACCAGTCTATTAACTGTTAAAAGGGATTGACAAAGAAAGACATTTTAGATTTGCCTAAAAAAATTAACTGTGAGATTTTTCTGTCCTTAAAACTTCAAACTGACAGTTCAGCTTCTCAGAGAACCTGATCTAAATAAAATAGAAAAAAAATAAGTAATCTTCATCAATTGTAGCTGCCCTGTCCTCCTCCCTTAATCACCTGTTTATTCTGCTCCTCTTCTTCCTTCAGTTTATTCACTACTTTCTAAAAACACAGAGAAAAGTTAAAGTGAAAAAGTAGCAGAAATATAGACAACTATGAAATTACTACCATTCAACAAAGAACAGTTTTCAAGTCACAAAAACATATTGTCGGGGAAATTCAAATGGCAAGTAATAGAATGTGTAAACCAAACCTAGAATGTTACATCTGGAAGCTACAACTGATAGATGGGTAGAGTAGCTCAGATATAATAGCAATAGCACTTAGACTTATATACCGCTTTATAGTGCTTTACAGCCCTCTCTAAGCGGTTCACAGAGTCAGCATATTGCCCCCAACAATCTGGGTCCTCATTTTACCCACCTCGGAAGGATGGAAGGCTGAGTCAACCTTGAGCCGGTGAGATTTGAACCGCTGAACTGCAGCTAGCAGTCAGCTGAAGTAGCCTGCAGTACTGCACTCTAACCACTGCGCCACCTCGGCTCTTATGGCAGAATATAAAGCTGGTGAAGGTTTAACAGTAAAAGAATGGCTAACTAAATTGTAGGAATTTGAAGTCTAGAAGAACTTGTTAGTTAAAAAGTAAAGTAATGCTGTATATAATTCATTTCTATTTTCATTTTCATATAACAGTTTTATACATGGAATTGTGCTACATCCAAAATTCAGATTTTAGAGTTTATATCTTGACATATTGTCAAGATATAATTTACAGTATTGTCTTAATATATTAACTGTCACCTATAGCTTCTCTCTTACTCTTTGGTTTTAATGATTTGAACTATATTAATTAGATACCTATAAAGTTTAATAGAGAAATGTTTTGATTAGAAAATGGTATAAAATATCTTGTATTAAAAACTTTTAATGATATATTAGCATATATTAGTCATAGCATATTTCACATTGGTTGGTTATCCACTCATATTTACCCTTTATCTTTGGTTTTCTATATGTATTACATATTTTTATATTATTTTAAATTTGTGTACTTGAATTTATATCATCACCATCCCTTAACTATTTTATAAACATATATTATTTTAAAAATAAAAAAATATTGTATATTCCAAAGCAGGGGTGGATTCTAACTTACCTCGTTGCCAGTTCGCTTCCTCCCGCGCCGCGCAGTGCAAAAAAATAAAATAAAAATTTTTTAAAAAGCCAAAAACAAGATGGTGATGCATGCGCAGTGCTGGAAACTCGGCTTCTGTGCATGCGCAGAAGGGGGGAAAAATTCAAAAAAAAATAATTCAAAAAAAATTCAAAAAAAAGATGGCGGTGCCCATGGACCGGCACCGACCGGTCATCGTGACGTCACCAGTGGGTCACTACCGGTTCGGGTGAACCGGTCCGAACCGGGAGGAACCCACCTCTGTTCCAAAGAGAAAAAAAGATTTTGGGGAAGAGTTCTGGATAGGGCATGGGCAACTTAGGTGAAAGGCACACATGGGGTTACCCCTGCCTTACATCTTTAGTCATGAATGGCTTCAGTTTACCCCAACTTCAAATCTGGGGTAAATATTTCCTTCCTATTGACTTCAATGGAGAGGAGAAATAAAAACAAGAACTGCCTAGTAACATCAGCACACCTAAGGAGAACAATCATAAGGGCTATATGACCCTTATGGTTTTTAAAACAGTTGTTTATACCCTATACTGAGAAAATAGCAGGAAGAGGGAAAAAAGCATCTAGAATACTATATAGCATAATAATCTGTAGAATGGCAGCTAGTTTCCCTTCTAAGGCTAAACTAATTTGGTTCTTTCCCAATTTAGTGTCCATCATATCCCTTTCAATGTGGTCTTTCACTCCTCAGATTTTGCCTAAAGGAAACAGAGCATCTAAATTAAACAGATTATTATTACCAATGCTATCAGATCACCACTGAGCTTCTCTCCATCTTCTGGCTCTACACCTAAAGAACAATAATATATAGTTAGAGCAGATTAGATTTAAAATAAACAGACAGCCAACATGAAGATTTCTAGTTGTGAAACTGGGAAATGCATACTTTATGGAAATCCATGTGGCAAAGACATGCAGCAGTTGACCGGGGATGAAGGCCAAGACAAAATAAGCAAGTTGGCATAATTTGAATTGATGTCTATCTTTAATGCTCATGGATTATCCTTTCTCAGCATTATCTCTGCAAATGTTATTATTTCTGTGGTTTTCCATACATTAGATTCCTTTAAAATCAAGCAACTGCATTTTTACTGCAACATGGATAGGCAACCTTTAGGTGAGACTAAGAACTGGAGAGAATGTGGTCCTTTCTTCCTCTCTCTCATCTCATATATACAATACTTCCCATCTATTTCCCTCCTCAAAAAGGAGGAAAACTATGCCAACAGTGTTCAACAGTCACCAAGATTGCCTGTTCTGATACCAGAGGAAGCCGTAAATATAAATTTTAATATTGTAAGCTGCCCAGAGTTGCCTTGCGGTAAGATGGGCAGCTAATAAATTTTACAAACAATAATGTAAAGTAAAATAAAACAAAACAAAATAAATAGAAGAAATAAATGTCTACATGCACATATTTGCAAACCTGTAGGGTGCAATGAATACGTTAATAAAAGGATCCAAGAAACTCAAGGAAGCAAGGCAAGGCACATGTTGAATGGAAAATACACACGCCAATGGTTAGTCTGACTTGGGTAATATGCGTTTTAGATCGGTTAAGCAATTTTTTTTAAGAAATATTTTTTAAACTCCCCCCCCCAGCACTTATGACAAAGATAAGATACCTACACCTCCAGTCCCTATGAGGCAGGATAGGCTGCAGAAGTAAAAATATAAAAAATACGATTAATAATAACAACTCTGTGTCTGGACATGCAAGCAGGAAGAATAAGGATATTTCAGAGTTATAATAGACTGAAAAATCAGAAAAATCTATAATACAGAAGATACTGTCTGAATCTTCAAACAGGCTATGGAAATCCCTGAGCTTCTTCCTTCTGCTTGTTCCCTTCTCCGTGGATGTATCCCTAACCACCATGAATGGCCCAAAATGTTTGAATGCGGACTCCCCCTTCCCCCACACAGGCTAGCGTATCAGCATCAGTGCTAGATTCACCTTCTGTTTCTTTTACATCAAGGGTGATGTACTTGCAGACTAGGTCATGATTGTTGTGGAACGTCCGCATCAGAATCACAGCATCCGTGATGCTCACTTTTCCATAGAATTTCTCCCGTAGTCGGCGGACACTTTTTTCTAGCTGCATTGAAAATATGAAAGCAATCAAAAATGTAAAATTTTCAGAGACCTGACATATTTTCTTTTAGGGCAGATTTCCTCTTAGTGCCAACCCAGACTTGTTGCTCAGTAGTTGGATTAATAAATATAATTATGCAATCATTTATTTAAAACAAGATGATTGTGCTGGCTTAACAAGGGTTTAGCCTAGAATTAAGAACTGTCTCTTTAAGACATAGCATTCTGGGGAATGTAGTCCATGCCATGTAGTCCATGCCATGTGATCATAACTGTGTACCAGGGGTGAAATTTGATTTTTTCCCCTTACCGGTTCTGTGGGCATGGCTTATTTTGTGGGCGTGGCTTGGAGGTCAGGTGGGTGTGGCTTCAGGTGGACGTGGCCATGTGGTCATGTGACTGGGTGGGCATGGCCATGTGGTCATGTGACTGGGTGGGTGCGGCCAATTTAGCAGTCCATTTTGCCAGGGAGCAGGGGGTTGGACTAGATGACCTCTGAGGTCCCTTCTAGCCTTTGCTGTGCTGTTTCAAAGCATCCTCTGAAGCTGTGTCTAGTGCCAGCCAGGTTTGTGGTCCTCCCTCCCTCCCTCCCTCCCTTCTAGGGTGCACAGTGATTAGGATGCAGTATTGCCTCTGCCGACTGCTAGCAGTTCGGCAGTTCAATCCTGACCGGCTCAAGGTTGACTCAGCCTTCCGTCCTTCCGAGGTGGGGAAAACGAGGAGCCAGATTGTTGGGGGCAAGAGGCTGACTCTGTAAACCGCTTAGAGAGGGA
>QLTV01002677.1:341979-352142 GCA_003457575.1 Thermophis baileyi
ATGGGGAATGTAGTCCATGCCATGTAGTCCATGCCATGTGATCATAACTGTGTACTATTATTGGTCATTGACGTATGCCTGGGGGGGCGGGAGTTATTGAAGTACGCTATCCCAAAGGAAGTCATTTTCAAGCTATCTACCGGGAAAGGATGCCTGAAGAGGGAGATGGGGAAGCATTAATCCTTTTTTACAATATTCGTGATGGTTCCAGATTATGACTGTAGATTCAGAAGAACTTCTACATAACCGTGAGTGTTGTCAGAGGATGCCTGAAGAATAAAATATAATCTGATTGAATGTACCATTGCATCTGTGTTAAACTGCCTGATGATAGCACAACCAATCTACGCTTGATTCAGAACAATGATGGATAAGTATGAAGGTGGGAGCAAGTTTAATTCTTTCCTCACTTGTGGTTTTGACTACTATTAACACAAATAAGAGCTTTCCATCCAGACCAATAGATACCTGGGGGAGGGGGATTTCTTTATGAAGATTGTAGCAGGGAAGGAAAGGGCTCACCCACATACAGATGCACACATGTATGCGCACCCACACATACATGCAACTTTCCCCCCCTAAAAACATTTAGCATAGCTAACATAATTTCTTCTTTGGCCTTTACTGAGCAACTGTCTAGAATTTCACTAGTACTTTTTAAACTGCTTGCAAATATTCACCAGAAAGTGCATCCTTTCCAATGTCTCAATTCGTAAGTCATGCCAGAGCTCCCATTCCCCAACAGCAAGAACTGAGACCAGTGAGAAGATCAAGAAAGTTAGCAGGAAGGCTTATATACATCTCAGGGATTCTTTTGTACCTTTGTAAGCTTAAATCATGGATTGCAGAGCAAATCACTACTTGCTGTGACATTTTCACTGAGCAGGCAACGTGAACTTTGCAATACTGGAAAGTTCATCCTTCTTGGCAAACATCCAATATGTATGATTTAAAAAAAATCAAGTCAAAGCTGACTCTCATGAATACAACCATGTCATTTTTTTACAGCAATTTGGAAGTAATTTGTTATCCCTTTCTCCTGGGATTGCTTATTTCAACTTTCCAGTTTAGCCTACAGCCCTGGAATTAACTGGTGGCCCCCAATTATGTACAAACTGGGTTCAATCCTACTTAGTTTCTGGATCAGCCTAGGTTGTTCCATACATACACATATGTATCATTTTTATTAAATAGGTTTTTCCACAGAATAAAAATAATATAAAATTTTAAGATAAGAGAACTAGAGAAAAATAAGAGAAAAGTGAAAAAGAAATAACAGAATTACAGAGTTGGGAGGGACCTTGGAGGTCTTCTAATCCAAAACCCTGCTCCAGCAGGAGACCCTATACCAGCGGTTCTCAACCTGTGGGTCGCGACCCCTTTGGGGGTCGAACGACCATTTCACAGGGGTCGCCGCGTGCGCTAGCCCGCCATCTTGGTGCCACCATCACTGCAGGGGTGAAATGTTCCCGGTTCGGCCGTGCCTGTGGGTTGCCGGACAGCCGGTAGCGATGGAAGCGGGAGACTTCGCCCACCCGGCCGGACGCCGCCATTTGGGTTCTTTTACCCTCTGCGCATGTGCAGAATGCTTTGCGCATGCGCAGAGGGTAAAAGAAGCATGCGCGCAAAGCGCGCATGCGTGGGGTGCATGCACATTTGTGAGCCGGTAGGGAAGGTAAGTGAATTTCACCCCTGCTTTGTAGGGCAGCAGCATTGTCAGTGGTGTTAAATAATTTTACGTCATCGGCGAAGAGGACGCAGTTGCTTTTAATGTGATCACATAGGTCGTTGATATAAAGCAGAAAGAGTGCGGCAGCGGGGGGGTCGCGGCATTAGAAAGGTTGAGAACCACTGCCCTATACTATTCTGGACAAATGGTTGTCCAATATCTTAAAAACATCTAGTAATGGAGCATCCACAACTTCTGAAGGCAAGCTGTCCCACTGATCAATTGTTCTCACTGACAAGATATCTCTCCTTATTTCTAGGTTGGATCTCTCTTTGATATGCTTCCATCTGTTACGCCTTGTCCTGCCCTCAGGTGCTTTGGAGAACAGATCATCCCATCTTCTCTGTAACGGTCCCTCAAATATTGGAAGTCTGCTACTATGTCACCCTTAGACCTTCTCTTTGTTAGACCAAACATATCCAGTTTCCACAACCATTCATCATATGTTTTATCCTCCAGTCATCTTATCATCTGTGTTGCTCTTCTCTGCATTCTTTCTAGAATCTCAATATTCTTTTTTGTATTGCAGTGACTAAAACTGGATGCAGTATTTCAAGTATGGTCTTACCAATGTAGTATAAAGCAGTACTAGCACTTCACGTGATCTTGATGCAGCCTAGGACTGCATTGGCTTTCTTGTAGTTGCAACACACTGCTTGGTTCCTCCAAGAGGCGGGCAAGAATGAACAAGTGGCCTGGTTCCAAACAGCTCAAAGCCTGGTAGTGGGCCACGGCCCGGGGATTGGGGACCCCTGCATTAGGACACCTAGATCCCTCTCAGTTACTGTTGTTGAGCTAGGTACCATCTATTCTACACAATTAGATTTGGTTTTTCTTGCTTAAGTGTGACCTTACTTCTCACCATTGAATTGCACTTTGTTGGATAGGGCCCAGTGTTCAACTCTGTCAAGATCCTTCTAAATCTTGAATCTATCATTTAAGATGTTGGCTATTCCGCCCAGCTGGATGTCATCTGCAAATTTGATAAGTTCTCATTCTATCCCCTCATTTACATCATTTATGGAGATGTTGAAAAGTACTGGGCCTAAGACAGAACCTTGGGGTACCCCACTGCATGCTTCCCTCCCATGTAGATGTAGTTCCATTAAGGACTATACATTGAGTGGAGTTTGTCAGCCAGTTACGAATCCATCTGGTGGTGGTGGGTCTATCCCACATTTTTCTATCTTAGCAAGAAGTAGGCTATGGTCTACTTTGTCAAATGCCTTAGTGAAGTCTAAGTAAACTATGTCTACAGCATTTTGTTGGTTCACTAATTTAGTCACTTTGTCAAAGAATATAATAATGTTTGTTTGGCATGATCTGCTTTTGACAAACCATGTTGGCTTTTAGTAATAGCTTTGCTTGTTTCTATGTGTTTGCAGATTGATTATTTGATTATCTTTTCCAGGATCTTCCCCAGTATTGATGTCTAACTGATTGATATGTAGTTTCCTGGATCCATTTTTCCCCTTTTTTTGATGATGGGAACCACATCAGCTCTTTTCTAGTCCTCTGGTAGTTCCCCAATGCTCCAGATCTCTACAAGATATGATTCAGTGGTTTTGAGATCACTTCTCCCAGCTCCTTTATATAATCCTGCGATATAATGCATCTGGCCCTGGTGATTTGAACTCATCTAGAGTGGATAGCCGTTGTTTTACCACTTTCTTGCCTATTTTGACTATATTTTTGATCTGTTTTTTACAATACTGCTTTTCATAAGTTGAACTATTTTTCCCTCTTGTGTAAAGACAGATGCAAAGAATGAATTAAGCAATTCTGCTTTCTCCTTGCTGGCTGTCACATCCTTGTTACCTTCTCCCATTAATAAACTGTTTCCTTTTTTCTTGCTTTATACATGTTTTATATACATGTTTGAAAGAAACTTTTTATTGTTTCATCTTTGTTAGTAAGTCCAGTATAGCTGACCTTCTAGTTCCCTCCTCTACATTTTGGGTAACAAAGTTGTCTACTGGGTTTGTCAGGAACCTGTTTGACCTACCACTTAGTGAAGAGTTTGTCTCCCAGTTGATGTCAGGGTAGTTAAAGTCCCCCATTACTGTTGTAGTGTGCTTCCTGTCAGGGGTGGGTTCTAACTTACCTCGCTGCCAGTTCACTTCCTCCCGTGCCGCAGTGCAAAAAAATAAAAATAAAAAAATTTAAAAAGCTGAAAACAAGATGGCGACGCATGCGCAGTGCTGGAAACTCGGCTTCTGCGCATGCACAGAAGAAAAAACATTCAAAAAAAATTCAAAAAAAAAGATGGCAGCACCCACGGACCGGCACCGACCGAACCGGATCCGTGATGTCATCGTGACATCACCAGCGGGTCCGAACCGGGAGGAACCCACCTCTGCTTCCTGCACACCTTAGTTAACTGATTAGAAAAAGCTCATCTATTTGGTTGGGTGGTGTGTACTATACACCTATGGCAATGCCATTCCTTTTTCCTTTTATATTAACCCAAATGCATTCAAGAAGGTTTTCTTCCTTGTTTTTTTGCATTTCTATAGAGGTGTAGTCATTTTTTACATACAATGCAATTCCACCTCGTCTTTTGTTAGGTCAGTTTCTTTTGAACAATTTAAATCCTTCTAGCATTCCAGGCATGGGTTTCATTGGTAATGGCAACAATGTCATGTTTGCTCTCATGTACTAGGACTTTGTTCACCCTGTTTGTTCCTCATACTTTAAATATTAGTGCATAGGCATCTGAAGCCTTTTTGACTAACCCTGCATTTGCTTCCTACATCTCTTGTTTTGTATCTGAGTTCCCCTTCTTTGAATTACCAGTAGCTCCTAAAATTTGTCTCCCTTTCCCTCCAACTTCAGTTTAAAGCCCTTCAGATAAGGTTGATTTGCTTTTTGCTGTTTCTTTCAATTTTTTAAGTTCTTAAACTTATAGTTATTGGTTTTTTTTGTTCAGACACTTATTGTTCTGAAGGTCTCTAATAGCTTTAGGATGGTTAATAATTTCTGAAAGTGATTAGAAAGTGGGGGTTGCAAACGGAAGTGTCTTTTAAAACAGTAGTCCCCAACCTTTCTGGCTTTGTGGAACGGTGGTAGGGAGGGCAGAGGGGATGGTTCCGCGCAAGCAGTGGGTGAGTGCATTTGCGCTTGCAGCTCCATTTACGCAAACGACAGGTGCGTGCACCCACCGCTCGCACAAGTGCACGCACTCTCCTGCCACTTGTGCAGCCCAATTCCAAGCATGTCCCAGCCCAGTACCAGGCTGCTGCCTGGGGGTTGGGGACTTTTGTTTTAAAATGCTCCACTGCAGTTGTGAACAAGATGACCAATCCCTTTGTATCCTGGCACTCAAACCCCTTGAAGACTGCTGTCCTGTGGCGCCCACATGAGAAGCAGCCACCTGGAGTACATGTGAGTGATCTCCCATCCTATCCGTATCTGGAGAGGTTCCAAAGAACTGGTCTACTAAGTAACTCTTTGGTCTTTGATGCACTCATTGGCTCTGCTTTTGCAGAGACACCTTCAGTTTGCCATGCCTCCCCTGGAAGTCCCCATTTTATCATACACTCTTTCTCTTGTTCATTCTCCATTTCAAATTTCAGCAAGTTTATATATTCTGACAATTATATGCTCATCATTTGTACGTAATTCAACTTCAACTTCTGTCTTCTGTTGCTCAGTTCCAAATGTCCTGTTATCTACCTTGAATTTTTCACTTGTGCATACAAAAACCACTGAGAAGTAAATCCCTCTGCAACCAGTTGTTCTCTTGATTTCATCTTATATCCTTATATTGATAGATTAACCCTTTCTCTTTACCTGCTGTTTCTTTCCTATAAAATGTTTCTTGTGCTGAAACCCACACAGGCATTTTCAGGCCTGGTTCTATAGCCATAGAAAATCATGCCATCCAAACCTAAGATTCTGCCTAATGCTAAAATTCTTTTATTTCTCAGCAGCACTCTGGCTTTCATCCAAATCAAACAGCAAGTTGCAAAATACAATTTTAAACCAGGCAATTCCAATCCTCCTCATTCTTTTGCATATTGGAGGACTTTAACCCTTGGCTTTTTTGCTTGCCATTATTAATATATGTAAATGATGTACCAGTTGTCAAAATAGGCATTGTTTGAAACAAAAACATCATTCCAGCCAATACATTCATTTTTATAATAGAGATTCTCCTCAAAAATGACAGTTGTAATTTCTCCCATCTGAACATGTCCTCCTTAATTTTATTTCATGACTTAACATGAATTATTCTGAAACATCATACAATTCATATTAGTCATAGTAATAAGCAAGAATTTTATTTTTTTAGTCTTAAAATTAGTTTTTTTTCCATCAGTTTCATTTGATTTTCCATTTTCATATTCTTTATTAACATGTTTTGGTTATTAATTTTAAGCTCAGATAATACACCAAAATCCTTTAGTTTTTCCATCAATATTTTTATTCCTGCTAAAGACGCTTCAAAAATCATCAGCAATTTATGTTTCCATTGTCACTCCAATAATTCTCTCATTTTGCCTTATATTGCTATTCAATACATCTAAAACTACTTTGAATAACAGTGGTGACAGGAGACATTCTTGTCTTGTCCCTTTCTGTATCTCACAAAGTTTTGTTAATTCTCCATCTACAATGATCTGTGCCTTTTCTGAGGTACAAATCGATTTTACCCATTTAATAAAATCCTCATTGAAGCCCATATCTTCCAAAATTTTAAATAAATCCAGTTTGAATTGTCAAAGGCCTTTGCTACATCTTGAAAGATCAATGAACTTATTTTTCATTATGTTGTTCTAGGTATTTCAAGCCAAGGTTGTTCCGGAAAGTGTTGCAAGGGGCTGTAGGCTTGTGCATGAAATGCAACTTTACCATGTCTGAACTAGGCTTGCTAATCCTCTTTAAAGGTTATGTCTTCATGGTATCTCCTTTGTGTCATCCAAACCTGTCATGGAGGCTGCCTAAATTGGTTTTTAGCTTTTCCTGATGCAGAACAATATCTGATGAGGTTGGTGATGACAGAGACAGAGGGGATCTACCCAGCTTCTAATGTTCTTTTAAGCTGCTGAGCTTCCCCTGTTGACAAACTAGGGGGAGGATGTGAGGTAGATTGGATGAAAGTTCTTCCAATGAACAACAGAGCTACTTCTTTTTCATCCTGCACCCTTCCTATACCCAGGATATTTTGGAACATAAGAGCACCACACACATATTCAGAAATAGCCCAGGTGACAAATCACCAACAGGGGACAGCTCCATGCCAATAACCTATTTTTCATGCAAAGGAAAACTGGTTAAAACCTCCATCCCAGATAACGGCCCACACTCGCCCAACTCTACATTAAGGAGAGCAATTGGAGGCTGTTCCATCCACCAATTTGTGATGTTCAGTGGGAAGGGGAAATGAAGCTGAGGAGGAATCCCCCAACTACTGCCCTTAAATAGGGCCAGCTAAAATGGCAACCGCAGATGGTGTCTTTGCCAGCATCCTTTTTTTGCTAACTTAAACACTAGAGCAGTGATGGCGAACCTTTTTTGGTTCACGTGCCAAAAGGGTGTGTGTGTGCGCGCACGCTAGCGTGCGTGCACATGCCCACACCCATTCCCTCCCCCCCACGCATGCGCACAACCCCCGCACTGCCCCCTGCGCATATGCACAACCCCTGCTGCTGCCCCCGCGCATGCGCACAGGCCTCACTGAAGCCTGGGATGGTGAAAAACGGGCCAACGGGCAAACCGGAAGTTCGGAAAAATGGACTTCCGGTTTGCCTGTTGGGCCGTTTTTCGTCGTCCCAGGCTTCAGGGGTAACGCCTTGCGTGCCCTCCGATATGGCTCCGCGTGCCACCTGTGGCACGCGTGCCATAGGTTCGCCATCACTGCACTAAAGGAAAGCCCATTAACCCAGTTGCCTGTTGATGCCCCTGGTCCTCCCAGACTTTTCAAAGGTTTTTCTGAAGCAAATACCTAGAGGAAACTTGACAGGAGCAAAAAGATAGATGCCAACAATAAACAGACCACTTAGCTTGTGACATTTGTTGTGCCGTTGTCCTTTGGCACTTCTGGTAAGAAGGAACAATATTTACAGATTGCATCAGCATTACATCAGGGATTTTTTTTCTGTACCTTTGCCCCCTCCCCGCCCAGAACAATTCACTCAAGATAAACACGAAACTAGCTGACGACTGCTGAATACAAATCCATCCACTGAGCTAAAAATCAGTGTTTGGTGTCTGTGCATCTGCTAAGAATTGATTCCCCTTTTCTACAGAATATTGGTTGTGCTTGCGCCTGGTGTTTTTGAAGTTTCAATAGTAATGAAACTATTGGTCGGAGGCCAAGTGGGAGCCTGTAATTTGCATTCATTAAATTTAACTTTGCACAATTAAAAGTTCGGATACTGTTTGGCCTGTGCATTAGAAAAGAGCAAAGCTAGTCCACAGACCCAAAAGTGCTTTTCCAAAAGCAACTGGACTTTCTTCGTTTTTCCTTAAAGACGCTTCATTTCTCATACAAGAACTGAAGAAGCTTCTTGGGATGAGAAGCAAAATGTCTTCAAGGGATAACAAAGAAAATCCCGCTGCCTTTGGAAAAGCATCTCTTGGACAACCATAACCTGGATGACTGAGAATCTCCAAAAACATCTAGCTCACAAACAGTAATCTAGAGCAGGGGTCTCCAACCTTGGCAACTTTAAGCCTGGCAGACTTCAACTCCCAGAATTCCCCAGCCAGCTGGCTGGGGAATTCTGGGAGTTGAAGTCCGCCAGGCTTAAAGTTGCCAAGGTTGGAGACCCCTGATCTAGGGAGACCACAATATTTTGTTTCCTTGGCAGAGGGAACATTATCATCTTCATCCCTATCCCCCACTGCTGATCCATTACATCTTACTTCAAAATGTGAAGAGCTGTTCAATAGTCCCACTAAATCATTATTTTTTTAGACCGAAAATAATTATTTCTTTCAATCAGGCTAGTTTGCACATACAGCAATAGTAAGCCACAATTTTTAAATTTCAGATTATCAGATTAAAGCCAGAGCCAAACAACTTTACAATTTAGTGGAAGGTCCCCAAACTCTTCAGCTCATGGACCTTTTCATGAAATTGCATATTGTTCATCAACCTCCAATCATTTATATGAAAATAATTTAATAAATACTACTAAATACTAATACTAATAAGTACTACAAATAACAACAGCTAGTCCCATTGATGCTTAGGGGTTTGGAGAAGCCTGGCTTAGCATAACAGGTGAATCTAGGCTCTGCCTCCATTCATATGAAATGCTAAGAATGTATATTGGGATGTTTAAATTTATAAAAATCAGTTCTTTGGATCAGTTCTTCTTTGGATGCATCTGCTAGAAAGAATGTTATTGTTGTATTTTATTAGTACAGTTAACTGTAGTTGTCCTTAATTATTC
Organism: Thermophis baileyi; assembly: GCA_003457575.1. Taxonomy (NCBI): domain Eukaryota; kingdom Metazoa; phylum Chordata; class Lepidosauria; order Squamata; family Dipsadidae; genus Thermophis; species Thermophis baileyi. Next base: position 351,112 of record QLTV01002677.1, read on the forward strand.
TTTACTTTTTTTGAGTCCATCATAACTTCAAACAATTATTAAGCGACCAGTTGTAATTTGAGGACTATCTGCACACCCAGCTATGCATTTTTCTTTTTACAGTTGAAACACCTGTTTGGCTAATAAATATGCTCAAACTCCTGATTGCACTCCAAACATGTGCAATTTTGAAGACATATAACCCAAGCTACACAGCAAGAAGAATAAAATAGAGAGCCAGCTGGTGGTAGTGGTTGACACCAGGTAGAAACAGAGAGACTATGAGTTCTAGTCCTGCCTTAGGCACAAAGCCAGCTAGGTGACTTTGGGCTAGTTTTCTCTCTGAGTCCTATGAAGCAGGCAAGGGCAAACCACTTCTGAAATCTTGTCAAGAAAACTAGAGAGACTTGTCCAGGCAGTTGCCAAGAGTCAACACTGATTCAAAGGCACCACCACAAATTAAAAAAAAACAACCTGAAGTTTACTGGCCTGTGTTTTCTAGGTACTACTGCTCAAAACAAGTTTGTGACATGGTATTTATTCTGCAGCATGTGGATCGAGAACTACCAGAAGTACAGGCAGGATTTCGAAGAGGCAGAGGAACTAGAGATCAAATTGCCAACATACGCTGGATCATGGAGAAAGCTAGGGAGTTCTAGAAAAACATCTACTTCTGCTTCATTGACTATGCTAAAGCCTTTGATTGTGTGGATCACAACAAATTGTGGCAAGTTCTTAAAGAGATGGGAGTACCAGACCATCTTATTTGTCTCTTGAGAAACCTATATGCGGGTCAAGAAGCAACAGTGAGAACTGGACACGGAACCACTGATTGGTTCAAAATTGGGAAAGGAGTCTGGCAAGGCTGTATACTGTCACCCTGCCTATTTAACTTATATGCAGAGCACATCATGAGAAAGGCGGGGCTAGATGAATCACAAGTTGGAATTAAGATTGCCGGGAGAAATATCAACAACCTCAGATATGCAGATGATACCACTCTAATGGCAGAAAGTGAAGAGGAACTAAAGAGCCTCTTGATGCGGGTGAAG
>QLTV01002677.1:352446-363942 GCA_003457575.1 Thermophis baileyi
AAGGCGATCAAACCGGTCAGTCCTAGAGGAGATCAACCCTGACTGCTCTTTAGAAGGCCAGATCCTGAAGATGAAATTCAAATACTTTGGCCACCTAATGAGAAGGAAGGACTCACTGGAGAAGAGCCTAATGCTGGGAAAGATTGAGGGCAAAAGAAGAAGGGGACGACAGAGAATGAGGTGGCTGGATGGAGTCACTGAAGCAGTAGGCGTGAGCTTAAATGGACTCCAGAGGATGGTAGAGAACAGGAAGGCCTGGAGGAACGCTGTCCATGGGGTCGCGATGGGTTGAACACGACTTCGCAACTAACAACAACAACAATTTATTCTGCAAAACAAGACTTTTCTTTATTTCAATGCCACTATGATTGTGTGATCTTCTTCCTTCTTCACAGTAGCATTTTCCTATGTTTAAAATCATTTTCAAGGCCAGGTGGCCATAGGATACAATCAGCTTTTGCACATTAAAAAAAAGTTTATGTTTAACAGTACACTTCCTTCTCTTGGGAATGAGAGTGTGCAAGCATAGTGCAGTTCTATTAATACTTGGGGCAAACACATTTTTCCCTCTGATAAATTCCAGGCCACTGACAGAGCAGATAAAGGGAAGGAAGAGGCCCAATTTGGTGAAAATTGGGAGCATCCGGGAAATATACAGGAGGATTCTAAACTGTCTCTTTCCTTTATTTATTTATTTATTTATTTATTTATTTATTTATTTATTTATTTATTTATTTTATTTTATTTTATTTTATTTTATTTAGTTTGTCAAACATATACGAGATAACAGGTATAAGTATAAACATGGACATGAACACAGGAAATGAGTACGAATAAATGGGGACAGTAGGACAGGGACGGTAGGCACACTGGTACGCTTATGCACGCCCCCTTACAGACCTCTTAGGAATGGGGTGAGGTCCACGGTAGATAGTTTAAGGTTAAAGCTATGGGGGTTTGAGAATGTAACAACAGAGTCAGGTAGTGCATTACAGGCATTGACCACTCTGTTGCTGAAGTCGTATTTTCTGCAATCGAGTTTGGAGCGGTTTACCTTGAGTTTGTATCTATTGTTTGCCCGTGTATTATTGCGGTTGAAGCTGAAGTAGTCATTGACCGGTAGGACATTGTAGCAGACAATTTTGTGTCCTACGCTTAGGTCAGATCATAGGCAGCTTAGTTCTAGGTTTTCCAAGCCCAAAATTTCAAGCCTGGTGGCATAAGGGATTCTATTGTGAGCAGAGGAGTGGAGTATTCTTCTCGTGAAATACCTCTGGACTCGCTCAATTGTATTAATGTCCGATATACAGTGTGGATTCCAGGCAGAAGAGCTGTATTCGAGAATTGGTCTGGCAAAGGTTTTGTATGCCATTGCAGTGCAATGTTACTGGAGAAGAAGCTTCGCAAAATTAGGTTAACAACTCTTAATGCCTTTTTGGCAATGCTGTTACAGTGAGCTCTGGGGCTTAAATCGTTTGAGATGATATTCATTTAGCAAACCCATGGCTGGGAACTGCATGTTTACAAAGCATACAGCGCTCCTCTTGATGGAACATATTTATATCCAGTAGTGTACAAAACATTTTAAATGTAAACTGTTTTGTATTAAAACATGCCATTTTGAATGCCAAACAATTGTTTCAAGTGTTAACACAGCTGTTTTGCGTTAGACCCAGACGGTGCCAATCGCTTTCCCAATGTGTCAAATGTGAAGCAGCTCTGGTTTGAGCTGAACATATTTTCAAAATGATTGAAGCAGACCTCTTAGATATGAATCAAAAAGGGACACTTTGAATTTCTTGTTTTGCACAAACTTCTTTACTTAAAGCAATTGCCCCTGGCTGGCAAAATTCTCTCCAAGCCATGTTAAACATTTTAGAAAAATGTAGCGTGAGCTCAGAAATGATTAAATAAAAGTTATTGAGTAGTTATAGGAAAAGAGTGATATGTTTGGTGGTTCTGGAAAAAGAATTGAAATTTTATTTATTGATTTCCCCCCCATATCTTTTCAAACTGACTTTTAAGCCTATCCTTTCTAGCTTAAAAGATATCCATATCCATATCCATATCCATATCCATATCCATATCCATATCCATATCCATATATATATCCATATCTATCTATCTATCTATCTATCTATCTATCTATCTATCTATCTATCTATCTATCTATCTATCTATCTATCTATCTATCTATCTATCTAATCTATCTAAAATTAAATTATTGCTATAAATTATAAATTTTTAATTTAATTCAATGCATATTCAGGCATCTATACTGATAGAGTCAGAAACTCTGCAATAATTGACAGTGTGACTACAAATATTTTGGGTGGGAACTTGGACTATCCACTCACATGTAATATTCTATACCCTGTTATTTCCTGTCCTCACTCTGGCAGCAACAGTAAAAATCTGAGACTATTCCTCTGATGCAATTGTTGCTCTCTTTTCTGTTTGTCTTTTATTAAAATGTTATATTTGGTCTTTTCTTTTCTTTGTCCTTGGTTGGACAAACAGGTTTCAAAGGATGACAGCTTGAGTAAATAAAACAAAAATACTTTGTGTAAATCATCTTGCACAGTGCAATGTACAATATTGACTACTTCCTGAATGTCCTATTCCTATTGCTCTTTCTTTCTTTGTCCTGTTGCTCTTCTCTGATGGCTTCTCTTCTGCGTTAATATTTTACTATCTTTATCAATATTTTTTTCTTCAATGTGGCCCAGTATTGGAACTTTAGTGTGGGGCCCATGGAGCAGAAGGAAAGTTAGTTAATGATAGGTAGAAATGGGGTAGCAACCAACAAGGAAATTATAACAGAATAATAGGGTAATCTATTTCTCAGAGAGATAAAGATGGTTTAACACTGAATATCAAATACTATAGATAGGACACAACAGGAGAGTTATCCTGGCTATCATTTTTTTGGAAACAGGATACTGAATCATAAGGCCTGTTGATTTGATACTGAGGACTTTTATTAAAATTACCATCAAAATCACCTGTCCCTAGAACTGTAGCTGCAGAAATCTGAATGATCCGTGGGTTCCCTCTTTATTGCCCCCTCGTGCTCCTCCGGGGATTTGCAGGCGAGTATTTTCTCGCCTAGAGCTACTGTATTACATAGAAATGGCCTTCCTCAGACATGTCATACTCTAGATCGGACAGGAAAACGATTCTCTCTCTCTCTCTCTCTCTCTCTCTCTCTCTCTCTCACACACACACACACACACACACACACACACACACACACACGGATCTGATGCTGGTCAAAGATGAAGGGTGTTGCAATCTCCTGCCTACGGGGGACCATCGACTCGGAGGAAACTCCTTCGCAGGCATCGACCAAATGCTGCAAATTCCTCCAGACCCTTTCTTTAAAATAATATTGCCTTCTCGCTACCGTGAAGAGTAGCGCCTACCTCCACCTCATCCTGCCTTTCCCTCTGGTACATGGTGCTGAAGGCGAGGGTCAGTTCCTTCTCCAGCTTGAGATCGGTGCTCCGTCCCACTTGGGCAACGGAGGGCGGCACAGGAAGCCCTCCAGGCCAAGCCAAGGCCAGCCCAACTCAGACGGCCGCTGCTTTCACTTTCAATCCGCTCAAAACAAGGGGTCCGCCCGGATGTTTAGTTTAACCGGACTTCCTCCTTCTTTCCGGCGAGAAAATTCGCCATAGCGACGGCTCGTCTACAGACGCGGTTCGGAAAGTCGCTTTTCATTCGGAGACACCCCCCCTCTTCCCCAAAATACAATTTTGCCATTTATTTGCTTGCCATTTGCAATTTCATCCCAAGGCATGGGGGGATTGTCAGCGAACCGGCATTCAGCAGGTGCTCCGTCTCCACCTGGCTCTTCTGAAACTTTACGCATAGAAAGTTGGATTGGCATTTGTCCTGCTGACTCGGGAGAGCGGATCTCCGTGCGTGTGAATGTGTTTTGACGTGCGAAGGTAATGATCGGTGTTTCGGTACAATCGCCTTTCTATGGCGATTTTCTGTGAACAGAGTACACTTAGACTTCAGTAGGACATTTGACAAAGTACAGGTAGTCCTCGACTTCCAACCACAACTGAGCCCAAAATTTCTGTTGCTAAATGAGACATTTGTTAAGTGAGTGTTGCCCCATTTTACGACTTTTTGTGCATCGTTTGTTAGGTGAATCAGTGCAGTTGTTAAATTAGTAACCCAGTTGTTAAGTGAATCTGGTCTCCCTGTTAACATTGCTTGTCAGAAAGTGGCAAAAGGTGATCACTTGATGCCGGGACACTACAACTGTCATAAATATGAATCAGTTGCCAAGTGTCTGAATTTTGATCATGTGACAGTGATGCTGCAATAGTTGTATGTGTGAGAAATGGTCACAAGTCAGTTTTTTCAGTGCTGTTGTAACTTCAAACAGTCATTAATGAATTGTTGTAAGTCGAGGACTACCTGTACCAATGTTACCTTATTTTATGAAAATTCTTGTTAAGATTATAATTCTATGTACATTTCAAACCTTTCTTCCACATACTCTCCTAGTGATTCAACTGTTTATTATCCAAAACATCCAAAAATGTTTTGCTCATTTTATTGTACAATATTTAATGTTTTGCCTTCTGTTTCCCTTTTCAATAAAGGTTTGTACATCTTAGCAATAATATGATCATCATTTGTACAGAGCTCTACAGCAAATTCAGTTTTACCGTTTTCAAATTCATAAGCCTTCTCATTCAATTTAAATACTTTCATTAGCTCAGCATAGGGAAACCAATTCCATGTAAAACCTTCAAGCTCCAAGTTCTCCTTGGGAATTTTCAGCAAATCAGCATAGATAAACCATTTTTGTCTAACCATCATTTCCTTTTTAAAAAGGGTTTCTTGGGTTGACAACCAGAAAGGGATTGTAGGAGACAATTTTGTCTTATACCTATTCCAAATTCTCAATATAGCGCATCTAATACAATGATTATTAAAATTTACATAACTTTGTCGTACCACAATAACATCCTATTTCACCCATTCTTTCATCCAAACTAAGCCTTTCAGCAAATCAGCATAGATAAACCATTTTTGTCTAACCATCATTTCCCTTTTAAAAAGGGTTTCTTGGGTTGACAACCAGAAATAACATACCACAATAACATCCTATTTCACCCATTCTTTCATCCAAACTAAGCAACAATCTGCAAAGTACAATATCATATTTGGTAGTTCTAACTCCTTCTTTCATTAGCATCCTGCAGGACTGTGTATTTAATTCCTGGTTTCTTAATTCTCAGAATTAAATACCAAGAATCACTATCTCTTCTTGATTTTTTTAAAAACCTCCATTTACTTCTTTTAATAAACATTTGTTCATTTCAAGAGACCATATGCTTTATCAGTATTTGAATATTCTGATTTTCCCCCTTGCATTTCTCCATCTTTAATAACTATTCTAACAAGGTAGCCAAATTCATCTCCATTCTCTTAATTTGTAAATATTTATGTACAACTCCCAATAATTCACTTCCTTTTGTCAGTGAAACTACCTTGCATTTTTGATGGATTAAGAGGGCCATAATCTGATCTAGAAGGATCATGGCAAACATCTCTGAAGGGACCTTCCCTAGTTTCAAGGGCTGAAAAAGTGATGGGGGAGAAATATACTTTCAGCCTTGCAAGTTTCTGTTAATATAAAATTTACAATAAAGTTAGTGCTACCGGTAGTATTTTGGGGTGTGCTTCTTGTCTGGACCACCTTGTAAGGGTTAGGTTACGTTTAGGGTTAGGGTTAGGGTTTGAGATATGCCAAAAAGAACCTTTAAATAGTGCAACCACAACACCCAAGTACGGTTTTGAACAAACTGATATTTGAATTTCATCTTTTTGAAATTGAAATTCAGAGACATTTTGGAGTCAGTAACCCATCATAATTCTGAAGGATTCTTGATCTAGTATAAACGTGATTAATAGTGACAAGTATTTGACTGAAAAGGTATGCAATTTTTGGCTGTGTGCTTATAGCCCTGCCTGGAAACTCTTAAAAGGTGACTATAATGAAACTTATGGATGTGGGATAGTAGTTTGCCAATCCTGAAAAGCTATGTTAGATAGTCTGGTTAGTACATAGATGAGAAACCATCAGAAAAGCCTGTGGACCAGACTTCGAAATTACAATCGCATCTCAGAAAACTATAATGGCAAACTACTTCTGCCCTGTGCAAAGAAAACAAGACGAATTGTGTCATTAACGTTCTTGTGCGGTACTAGAAATCTCCGTCTCGCGTTTTTACGCCAAACGATATTCCACAGGTACATATTGCCCTCGGTAAATTCAAATCGCGTTAATTGCGCTCTAGATTCCAGAAGGATTAAGGGAGAAGAAAAAAACAAACAAATTTTAATTCATTGTCTGGAACGCCCCCTCCCACGCTGCCCCTGGTTACAGTTTAAACGTGAACCTCCGAAAGCGTCGTCCCTCGACGTCTCGCGAGATTTTTCCTCGGCTAGAGAACAACCCGCAGGCGGGTGAAGGCGGAATGCGTGCCAGCTCTTCCCCCGCCCTTAGTCTGAGGACAACCCCCGCCCTGCCGAGCGTAGCTTGGCGAACGTTTTTTTTTTCCCCTTGCCCCAGTTCTCGCGGGGAAAGAAGCTTCTGCTGTGGATCCATCATGGCGGCGGTGGCCGGTTCTCCCTCTGCCACCCTTCCTTCGTTGGCGACAGCCGCCGCTCCAAGTCCCGCCGCCCTGCCGCCCGGGCCGCCCGGTTACCGGCCGTTTGAGCCTGAGGCGCTGGGTCTGAGCCCGGGCTGGAGGCTCACCAGCTGCGGGGAGCTGCGCGGATGAGGCTGCAAAGTCCCCCAGGAGACGCTGCTCAGACTCCTGGAGGGACTTAGCACTTCCCATGCTGGGTTGGCCGGGGCCGGGGATACGGGGGCTGCCGGGAGTCCTCCTCCCACCCTCGGTAAGGCTTGGCGGGGAAAGCGTCGAATGCGGCCTTTTAGGTGCTACCACGCGGGGATGTTTCAAAACTGATGGGAGCGCTAGTAGTGAATGATGGAAGGAAGGAAGGAAGGAAGGAAGGGGTAGTACAAAAACTCGAAGAGCGGGTTAGGAGAGGGCGATACTGTGCCGTGGGTGACGTCTGGGCTACAGATGGAATGGGTGCGCTGTTTAAAACTTTTTATTTTACATAAACTCTGGAAGTGATTTTAAATAAACCGCATGCGATCGATTTTAGTTTCCGCTCCCACATAATCTTACCCGTGGATAATATGCCACATTCCGTCAAATAAAAATCTCCCTTGATTTGAACTTTGTCCGAAGTCTTGGACGCTTTGTGGACAATTCAGTCTTGCAGAACTGATTTGCCGTTGGACTTTGGGATTGTTTTTAACTGTAGCCTACTGGAGGTTACAAAATTCACTCTTAACATGGTGGGTGCATGGCTCTCGACTGAGAAGTGTTCACCCCTTTTGCTGCTTGTCCATTCTGTAACCTAGCCACTGCCTCATCACATTCCCTATTTTATCGCATAAGTACTGAAAATGAAGATACAGACTATCAACTACCAAGTAATTGCTTGAATTGGAAAGAATTCCAAACGTTCAAGAACGCTGTGATCCCTCTTCTCTACAGGCATTGGAATGGACTCCTGTGTGATTCCTTTGAGGTATGGGGGTCTATCCCTGGTGCAGACTACAGACTTTTTTTACCCACTAGTAGAAGACCCTTATATGATGGTGAGTTGGCATGCTGGTGAGAAGGTGGAGGAAGTATTGGTCAATTTAGAAAGGATTGAGCTGTGTCATTGAAATTAGATTTCCTCCTCAGCTGATTATAATAGTTGCCTTGCCCTTCTTGCTCGGTTCTAGTCCTTTCATTATTCTGATTTAGGGCCGCATTGCTTGTGCTAATGTGCTGAGTGACCTTTATGCCATGGGCATCACAGAATGTGACAACATGCTTATGCTGCTGAGTGTGAGCCAGAAAATGACTGAGGAGGTGAGAAACATTTTATTTCTTAAAATAATTTGAATATGTTTTTTTTATATGCTGCCTGGGTTCAATGCAACAAGTTATAATACGGTTCAGTGATTTTTGTCTTAAAATGTGCAAACCAGAAGTCTAGCCCCTTGAATGAATAAAGGAAACATTGAGTGGGTTAGCCTGTCCCCAATTTATTGTTTCTAGGGTTAGGGTAGCACTGAGTTATGTTCCTACACATTGAATTTTTTTGAATCAAAAGATGAAATTAAACAGTTTTTAAACATCATTAATTACTTTCATCATTCACAATTCAGAAAGGTAATGTTTAATTGAATAATTAGGCATATTAATCTGTAATTACAAGTAGTTTTGTTTCACAATACACTAAGTCATCATTTGTTTAAATAAGTTTCACTGAATAGACAATAATTTCATTCACCTACAGTAGCATAATTAACCAAAACTGCGTCTTAGTTAGTTTTTTTAATTTGCTATGACCTCTGTGCTGCTTAGTTCCCACAGGTTTTTAACAGTTTACATCTACCAACATAAGTTACAAATGGTACAAGGAAATTTCCCATTATAATTTCAGTGCAGAAGATTCCATGTTCAATCCTTGCACCCCATTTAATTGGATCCAGTAGCAAATGATCTTTGATGGTTACAAATGGTTCTTAAATCCTTTTTTTCATTTGTTTCCTAGGAGAGGGGAAAAATCATGCCTCTAATAATCAAGGGTTTCCGGGATGCAGCAGAGGATGGTGGCACTTCAGTAACTGGCGGACAGACTGTCTTGAATCCTTGGATCATTGTTGGCGGGGTTGCAACAGTTGTTTGTCAGCCCAATGAATTTATTATGTGAGTATTGAACTCTTATTAGCAAGTGGGAATTTGAAAAAGTAGGGTACAGCATTTCAGATATGTGTATAGATGAGGCCAACATGTTGCATATATAATTGCTATGAGTATTCTTGTTACTAACTAACTCAGTCTTTAGAAAACTTTAGAAAAGTGATTAGTAAATTGAACTTAGGATCTTTTTATGTAGTTTAATAAATTTAAGCTACAGAATTATTTTAAAAGAAGAATTAGATAAAGTTGAATAGAATTCAAAGCAAGTAAATATTATGTTTGAAGCTAAACTATATTAATATTTGTGCTGTTGTGTGGGACACCAAATCATGTACAAAATGAGACTCCATTATGTGACCTCACTGGACTTACAAGCTCACTTCAGCTTCCATCATTAACCAGGCCATCATATGACAGCAACTTGGGATTTCACTTCTGTGTTCTCCATGGATTCTACTTGTTGGAAGGCAGTTATGAAGCACGTAAATGGTGATTACATGACCATGGGCCATTGCAATGATTATAAATGTGCATCAGTTGCAAGTATCTGAATGGCAGTCATGTAACCACAAGATATTGTGAGGTCATAAATGTGAGGATTGGTTGCAAACTGGGTTTTTTTCAGCAGTCGTAATTTCAAACAGTTGTTAGAAAAGGCAGTTGGTAAGCGAGGACTACCTGTATACTATTTAGAATCAATATTCTAAATAATATTTTAAATCTGCTTAAACTTTGAGAATGCTAATTCAGAGGGTTAGGGTTAGGCTGAGAGATGGTTAGAATTCAAGTAGAAAAAGACTAGCAGTTATTCTGATGACACACAGCAAGCAAACAATGGTAAGCCTATTATGTGATGTTGAAGGTGGCACAGATCATTTTGCCAACAGTATCTGGATTCATACATTGCATTAAACAAATTCATGCATGTTGAGATACAAATGGATCAGTTTATATATCATTCCAGGCCAAAACAGTTACACCCAGTTTTCTCAGAGTCATCCAGGAATGTTTTATAAATTATTTGCATCCACCTGCAGTTTGGCTCACTAGAATACGTTACAGCAGATTTCTAATCTGTTGATACAGGAAGGTGATTACGATACTTTTGTTCTGTTTGTTGGATGACCTTTGGTTACTCCGAAAGAAATGAAGATGCTTGATCAATTCTGGGAATATCCCTTAAAGGATTTTCCAAGGTTGGGGATTTTTAAAGCACCAACTGTGGAGGCTAGTTACGAGAGCAATTTAAAATCCTATTTCTTCATTCCCAAAGCTAAATCAATAGAATGCTGTTGTACATTCTTGTTATTACTGTGGGTACAGGTAATCCTTACAGGTAGTCCTTGATTTACAAGGTTTGTTTAGTGACTATTCGAAGTTACAACAGCACTGAAAAAAGTTATTTATGAGAGTTTTCATACGACTGTTGCAGCATCCCTGTGGTCATGTGATCAAAATTCGGGTGCTTCGCAATGTCCCGGGGTGATGTGACCACCTTTTGTGACCTGACAAGCAAAATCAGTGGGGAAGGCAGATTTACTTAACAACCATGTTACTAACTTAATAACTACAGCGATTCACTTAACGACTGTGGCAAGAAAGGTAGTTAAATAGGGCAAAATTCACTTACAAAATGTCTCTTAGTAACAAATTTTGGGCTTAATGTCATAGGTCCAGGACTACCTGACTATTCACTCAGGAACCATTAGAAGTTATGACTGCACTAAACAAGGGGCACTTACGACATGTCTCATAGTTGCAGCCATCGTAGCATCCCTGAAGTCATGGGATTGTGATTCAGGTGCTCAGTTCACAATTGTGACATTGCAGCATCCCATGGTCACGGGATCTCCATTTGTCACCTTCGCTGCTGACTTCTGACAAGCAGTCAGTGGGGAAACCAGCAGGACTTTGCAAACGGTGATCAGGTGACCAAGGGACACTGCAACCTTGCATCATCTTTAGTATGGCCATGCTGAACAGAAATGCAAGTAACCAGAACTGCTGTCAAGTCCAGGGAGACGTCATGCCATGCCTTATAACCGTGTTACTTAGTGAAGTTCCCAATCCCAATTATTGTCAGTGAGGACTACTGTATTTTTTTTCTTTTGAACTTGTATTTTTTTGATTCCGTGTAAAATATGTAAGCTTTGTAGGTTATAGATGAAGACAAAATAATAAGGCAAGACTTTTTTTTTTATTTAAAGTTGGGATTTTTATTCCTTTGATTCTAGGCCAGACANAAGTTCCCAATCCCAATTATTGTCAGTGAGGACTACTGTATTTTTTTTCTTTTGAACTTGTATTTTTTTGATTCCGTGTAAAATATGTAAGCTTTGTAGGTTATAGATGAAGACAAAATAATAAGGCAAGACTTTTTTTAAAAAAAAAAGTTGGGATTCTTATTCCTTTGATTCTAGGCCAGACAGTGCAGTTCCAGGAGATGTCCTTGTGCTTACCAAACCTCTGGGGACTCAAGTGGCTGTAAATGCTCACCAGTGGTTAGATAATGTAAGTATTTATCCATGGGGAAATGGGCATCTCTTTCTGTGTTTATGTATACCAATAGAGAGAAAATTAACCCCACTCCCATACACACACGGAAAAGTGCAAAACACTTTCTGAGAACAGGCTCCAAATTGCAAGGCGACTTTAGAATACTGTATTCCCATCCAAAATATATCAATTA
>QLTV01002677.1:365500-375663 GCA_003457575.1 Thermophis baileyi
ACGTCTCTCTTCTCTTCATGAAGCATCTCCCTGAAAACCTTACAAGGTCTTGGAGGAGCGGAGGAATCCTAGAGGAGCAGTGCCAAGCTCAGCTTCATGGATTGTTGCTTTGGTTGTAAATTATGGGTGATTGAGTTAATAAAAAGTTGATTTCTAAAGGATGGAGTGCTAACACATTATTGACCTAGAAGGGAGGTAGGTACCTGATGTAAGTAGGAAAATCACTGATTATCTTCATTCTTGCTTTAATTGACTTAAGGTGAAAGAGTCATACAGTACCTTTTCAGCCTAAAGATTGGTTGCAAGCAATTTCATTTGGAAGCCCTCTTAGAAAGCAGAAGAAAGCAACCCCTCTATCCTTTTTATTTTATAGATAAAATAATTACCTCATTACGGCTTGAACTGTTTAAGGCATTTAAAATCTTACTGGGATGTGGGACAAAGAGGAGCAGTAGTCTTTATAGGGTGAGAGATTGTTTCCCCCATCACCCATGAAATGAGTTACTGATAGATTACATAGGCATGTGACTTATTATTCTGAGGGAATCACCTACCTTTCTATTTTATAGATAAAATAATTACCTCATTACGGCTTCAGGAACTGTTTAAGGCATTTAAAATCTTACTGGGATGTGGGACAAAGAGGAGCAGTAGTCTTTATAGGGAGAGAGGTTGTTTCCCCCATCACCCATGAAATGAGTTACTGATAGATTACATAGGCATGTGACTTATTATTCTGAGGGAATCACCTAATCCCTGGTATCCCTGATGCACACTGAGTCAAAAGCACTTGAAAAGATTGCTTTACACAAACCTAGAATAGTGCAACCCTTGCCCCCGCTCCCCGTGGCTATAATAGCCAGGCTTGGGACAAGGTCAGCAGTAGGCTCAGCCATTATTATAAGAGGAAGAAAGTTAATGACATACAGGGGAGCAGGAAGTAAACAGTCCACGCTTTTTGCTCCAGGATTGGCAGCTGAACTGCTGGTTCTGTTTAAAGCAATGCAAATGTACATCAGCCTGGAGCTTCCCCTTCTTCTTCACTGTCACTGGATACAATCCATGACATGGATCTGTAGGGTGTCCATGTCTGGAGCTTTATACTGGCATTTGGGACAATAATGGATAGGCTGTTCTTCTAGAACATTTTGTCTTCGCCCTGTTACAAGCTGGGGATGGAATGGGGTGGTGCCCATCAAGAAAGCTGGAAAGGGAAGGAAGAGTAAGTTAGCAAATTGAGCATACTGTATAATCGCTCCTTCTCTTAACAGTGATGGCAGTGTTTAGTGAATTATGAAAAGGAGCATTATCTGGTAAAAATGCAAGAAAAAACACGGATATTAGTTCTACACTGAATTAATAGAGGCAGTGATTAAACAGTCCAAAGATACAATTGCTACAATATACCATGCTGTAATGATAGAGAAGTGTATTTTTTATTTATCCTTTCTATGGAAAGATTTTCTGACCAAAAAAAAAAAAATCTACTGGACTATATTAAGCAGCTAGCAACAGTTAACATGCAATATAAAGAAAACTACTTTTCAGAGAAGAAAACAATTTTAAAAGGTTCAAGAAATTACAGGCCATTGTACTTTCCACTAGGAAGAAAAAAATAGATTGCTAAGTATATAGAAAATCCAGCAGATTCTGGAGCATTCAACATATGTGATTTTTGATGCAAAAAGATTTATGATCTGTGTAGTAGAATGTGCTAATAGAGTATCAGAAACAATTTGTTCCCTCTCCAGGCTTATCGAACTCTCAGAGTGTGTCTGAGTTTTATACTGATTTTGGTAGTCAGCATAAGAGGACTTTGAGGAAATCCCACGAAAGGTTTCATCCAGTATAAATATAGACATAAGGAAAGTGGATAGCCCATCTTAGGTAAATGATTAAGTAACAGCAAGCAAGAACTGGTTTAAATATTTAGTTAAGAAAAACAAATGGTTCCCCCAAGAACCTACTTGGAGCATAATTATTACTTTGTTATTGTTCTTGGGTTGACCTTAAGCTTCTAAGATGGATGTGACTATAATATTGCTACATGGCTGGCCATAAAACATCCGAAAGCAAACTGGCCAAGATGGATGTTTACCATCCTCTTTAACACCCCAGAATACTTTCTACAATCCAGTTTACTTTTCTGTTTCTTTCAGGATAGCACTGCACACTTCCAAAGCTGCCCACAGAAACTGGGGCAGCAGCCATGCAACAATTTTTTTCTCAAGATTGCCAGTGAGGCTCAAAGGTATTTGAAATAAAGATGATGCTTGGAGGCAAGTACTTCCCTTCAAAAGATAAAATCTTTAAAATTCTAAAGGAGGCAGGAGCCTACTGGGTGCACAGGAGCACCACACTGCTTGACCCAATTTTCTGAAATTAAAAGTTAGCAGTAACCTAACAAGGTCTATGGGGATATCAAATTATTAGAACATATACATCCTTCACTTAACGTGGAAAAGAGGGTTCTCTGGTGAACAAAAATGAAATTTTATATATGGAAGTGAATTATGTCTCATTTCCCACGTATGTCAAGCTCCAAAGTGCCAACGACAAGAAAAATAATACCTCAATGAAAATATTGTCTGTGGCAAAAATTCTGCTATTGCAAGAAGATTGAAATCAGATTGCAAAAGAAAGAAAAATAGCAAGAAGTTTCAGTGCTGAAAACATTACTGCAATTTAGCTGCAGAAGCTTCTATTTTCCATTTGATTTATTGATTTTGCTTCCAATGAAAGCAAGAGTTTCTCCAAGATAGCTACTATTTTCATGTATATCAGAGCAAGTGGCAAAAAAAAAAAAAGAACTACTGTAAGCAAAACTTCTGTTGCAAACCTAGTAGCAGCAAAAGATTTGTCTGCAGTAAACCCCAGTCTGAATCTCTTCAGTTTTATATTTGCCATATGCCCTCAAACTACTGAAATAGCACCCAATTTTTCAGGAAATTTAACTTGATTTCCTTACAAAGTATGACAATAGATTTGGACCTTTAAGTTGAAGAGAAAAAGTAGGGCAAATTCAAACTCACAGATAAGATTAATTACTGCATATAACAGTAAAAAGATGAAATACACAGCTCAAATATACTGCCCAAAGATCAGCCTTCTTTGATTCTTAAGAGCATCTATTTCCTACGTTCAAGTGTCATTTTGCCTACATTGCGAAGTGAAAAATATACATCCTTGCTGAAAGAAACAAACATCTAAATCCTCCAGTCCTCTCAGGTTGATCTTTGTGGAGGAATGGTCATATAGCCCTTAAATCCTTTCTTGCGTATGTCTCCCAGGAGCAGGAGCAGCAGTTTGGGGCTGTATGGTTGCCTTCTGCTGCTCTAGCTGATCCTGCATTTGATTGAAAGAATTGTGGCCACGTGCTGCATCTTCACTGCCAACGTGCTAGCAAAGCACTTTTTTTTTTTTGCCCTGTTTTATAATTATGCCAGCCTCTGAAATCAGTGGAGATTGTTGCAAAATAATCAAGTGCCAACACTTACTCGGCTGAGGAGGCGGACGCATTTCTGAATGGCGATTTCTCATCTCTTCCATCAGGGCCCTAGATAGACAAGAAAGAGCACCAGAATGGCTTTCTCTAGGAAATGGTGGAGGAATAGTGAGCTGTATTGCCTCTGACTACAGACTTAAACATGAGTTGGGGTAGAAAAATGGCTCTATTCCAGATGCGTAAGGGTTTCTTTCTTTCCATCCTCTAACCTACTCACCGGCTGACTCCTTCAGAGTCGGCTTTCAGCTTCTCATTCTCAACAAGGAAATTATAACAGAATAATAGGGTAATCTATTTCTCAGACAGATAAAGATGGTTTAACACTGAATATCAAATACTATAGATAGGACACAACAGGAGAGTTCTGGCTATCATTTTTTTGGAAACAGGATACTGATTCATAAGGCCTGTTGATTTGATATGATGACTTATATTAAAATTGCCATCAAAATCACCTGCCCCTAGAACTGTAGCTGCAGAAATCCGAATGATCCATGGGTTCCCTCTTTATTGCCCTCGTGTTCCTCCGGGGATTTGCGGGCAAGTATTTTCTCGCCGAGAGTTACTGTATTACACAGAAACAGCCTTCCCCAGACATGCCGTACTCTAGATCGGACAGGAAAACGATTCACACAACCACCGCCCCCAGATCTGATGCTGATCAATGATGACGGGTGTTGCAATCTCCTGCCTATGGGGGGACCATCAACTCAGAGGAAACTCCTTTGCAGGCATTGACCAAATACTGCAAATTCCTCCAGACCCTTTCTTTAAAATAATATTGCCCTCTCGCTACCGTGAAGAGTAGCGCCTACCTCCACCTCATCCTGCCTTTCCCTCTGGTACATGGTGCTGAAGGCGAGGGTCAGTTCCTTCTCCAGCTTGAGATCGGTGCTCCGTCCCACTTGGGCAATGGAGGGCGGCACAGGAAGCCCTCCAGGCCAAGCCACGGCCAGCCCAACTCAGACTGCCGCTGCTTTCACTTTCAATCCGCTCAAAACAAGGGGTCCGCCCGGATGTTCCTCCTTTCTGGTGAGAAAATTCGCCATAGCGACGGCTCGTCTACAGACGCGGTTCGGAAAGTCACTTTTCATTCGGAGACACCCCCCATTCCCCAAAATACAATTTTGCCATTTATTTGCTTGCCATTTGCAATTTCATCCCAAGGCATGGGGGGATTGTCAGCGAACCGGCATTCAGCAGGTGCTCCGTCTCCACCTGGCTCTTCTGAAACTTTACACTTAGAAAGTTGGATTGGCATTTGTCCCGCTGACTCGGGAGAGCGGATCTCCGTGCGTGTGAATGTGTTTTGACAGAGTAGACTTCAGTAGGACATTTGACAAAGTACAGGTAGTCCTCGACTTCCAACCACAACTGAGCCCAAAATTTCTGTTGCTAAATGAGACATTTGTTAAGTGAGTGTTGCCCCATTGTACGACTTTTCGTGCGTCATTTGTTAGGTGAATCAGTGCAGTTGTTAAATTAGTAACCCAGTTGTTAAGTGAATCTGGTCTCCCCGTTAACTTTGCTTGTCAGAAAGTGGCAAAAGGTGATCATGCCGGGACACTACAACTGTCATAAATATGAATCAGTTGCCAAGTGTCTGAATTTTGATCATGTGACCACGGTGATGCTGCAATAGTTGTATGTGTCAGGGTTCCAAATAGCATCCAATTTTAAATCGGAGTCCGAGGCAAAGTAATCCTCAAAGTTCCAATTTATTAACAGAGCCATGTTGGCACATCTAGGAGAAACCCGAATCTGAAGTCCCCAGGGTTTCTCCACCCAGTTGAAAGTTCAAGCCCTTGTCCCCACACCCTCAAGTCCATCACGTGAACCAATCTTCGTCTGCCAACTTGGCAGCTACTCCCATCTGCTTCCGTGCAGGTGCAGGACAAAGGATGACCTTGACAATCTAGAAGGAATTTGTTATGGCTACATGCAGACATCCCTCATGCAATGACCCCTCCCAAATTCCCATAGCAAAGAATACGTTTTAAAATAGCATAAAGTGTGGCAGGCCAAAGACCCCAAGAAAAATGGCTTCGGCCTGACAGGCGGCCTCCCCTCAAGAAAAGGCCATGTCCTACAAGAAAAGAAAGAGAATAACATGGGTTAATAAAACATCCTTAACCACCCCTTCCCCCCCCCCAGGGGGACCCTTTGGCTTGTCTGGGTATTTGCCGTGGAATTGCTTAATTAATCTGTCAGCTTTTACATTCCAACTTTTCACCCAAGTAGCTTCTGACAAAGGGTATCCCTTCCAATGGATTAGATATTGTAGTTGACCCCTAAACAGTTGGTAGTCTAAGATTTTCTTCACCTGATAGTGTGTCTCTCCTTGTATTACTACAGGGGGAGGTGGTGGTTGGGTTTGTGGTCTTATGTTTGACCCAACCACCGGTTTTAATAAGCTGCAATGAAACACCGGGTGAATTTTCCCCAATATACTAGGCAATGCAAGTTGCACAGTGACTGGGTTTATAATTTTAACTATGGGGAATGGACCCAAAAATTTTGGCCCTAGCTTTTTGCTGGGCGTTCTCAATCGAATGTATTTTGTGGACAAGAAGACTTTATCCCTCAATCGGAAGGGGGGCTGGAGCGATCGGTGCTTGTCTGCTTGCTTCTTATAGGCTTCCGCTGCTTCAGCTAGTGCTTTCTTGGTGTTCTCCCATCCTTTCTTCAATGTCTCCATCCACTCTGTTAGAGACACCGATGTGGGGGCCTCCGTAGGCAGTTCAGGCATGGGAACGAACTCCTGGCCGCTGGTAACCTGAAACGGAGTTAGTCCAGTGCTGCTATGGACAGCGTTGTTGTACGCTACTTCTGCAAAAGGCAACAGCTCTGACCAATTGCCTTGCTGGTAATCTACATAACAACGGATGTATTGTTCCACCATTGCGTTCGCACATTCCGCTGCCCCATTTGTACTCAGATGAAAAGCCGAGCTGAGTCCTTGCGTGGATCCAATCGCTCGCAGGAATTCCCTCCAGAACTTGGTGGTGAATTGCATGCCTCGGTCGGAGATGACTCTTTTTGGGACTCCATGTAGACGGTAAATGTGCTTTAGGAACAGTTTTGCTAATTTTCTGGCCGACGGTAGGCCTGAGCACGCGATGAAGTGGGCTTGTTTGGAGAATAAGTCGATGACTGTCCAAATCACTGTGTTTCCATTACTGTCTGGGAGTTCTACGATGAAGTCCATGGCTATCTCCTCCCAGGGCTTGCTGGGGTTGGCCACTTGCTGCAGCAGTCCAGGCGGCTTTCCTGGCCGATGCTTCCTGGTCACGCATGTGGCACAGCTCTTTACGTAGTCCTCCACCTCAGCTTTCATCTTTGGCCACCAAAATTGCCGCCGGGCTAGGTGGAGAGACTTTAGGGATCCAAAATGTCCTCCCAATTTGGAGTCGTGACTTGGAGCACCTCCAATCTGAGGCTTATAGTTTGGACCCCTTTCATGCCAAGCCTTCCCTCATCGTCAGGATCTCCTTGTTGTCCTTGAACCAGGCATCCCCAGGCAGGGCTGCTTTCAGCTTTACAGTCCACGTGTCCTGGCTAGGATCGTTTGGTCGTCTGGCTTGGCCTCGGGTAAGGACTTGCCCCACCGTGTCCCCCTATGAGGGGGGGATTACGGAGTGCACTTCTTGCTCTCTTTTGCTGTCGTACTGTGGTTTCCTTGACAAAGCATCAGCCAGTAAATTCTTCCCCGCGGGGATGTGCTTCAGTTCGAAGTTGAACCTCCTGAAGTATTGCGACCAGCGGACCTGTTTGGGTGAAAGCTTTCTAGGGGTTTTCAAGGCTTTGAGGTTCTTGTGATCTGTCCAAACCTCGAACGGCACCTTGCCCCCTTCCAGGAATTGCCTCCAAGTGAGCAGCGCCCATTGTACTGCATAGGCTTCTTTCTCTCATATGGCCCATCTCCTCTCGGTGGCAGTAAGTTTCTTCGAAATGTAGGTGCACGGCAGGAGTTGGCCTCTCTCGTTCTGCTGCAACAGCACCGCCACCACCGCTACATCGCTGGCGTCCAATTGGATGATGAATTGCCATTCTGGGTTGGGGTGCTGCAGAATCAATTCCTGGGCAAACAGCCGCTTCAGTCTTTCAAACGCTTTTTGGCATTCCATAGTCCACCCGATCAGCTGATTGGGCTTTGGCTTTGTGGGCGATGGGCCGGTTTTTAGCAGCTCAGTTAAAGGCAGTGCCACTTCTGCAAACGCGGGGATGAATTGTCGATAGAAGTTCGCGAAACCTAAGAACCTCTGCAGTTGCTTGCGAGTGCGTGGGGACTGCCAGTCTATCACCACTTTCACTTTTCCTGGGTCCATCTCTATCCCCTCGCTGGAGATGCGATATCCTAGGTAGTCTAGAGAGGTTTTATGGAACTCGCATTTGGAAAGCTTTGCATACAGCTTGGCGGCCAGAAGTTTCTCTAAGACTTGCCGCACTAGCTTCACGTGCTCCTCGAGCGTCTCACTAAAGATGAGAATATCGTCCAAATAAACAAGCACCCCCTTGTACAGGTGAGGGTGGAACACCTCGTTGATGAGTTGCATGAAGACCGCGGTGGCCCCTTGCAGTCCGAAGGGCATAACTCTGAATTGGAAGCTTCCCAATGGACAGTTAAAGGCGGTCTTCCACTCATCCCCTTCCCTAATGCGTATGCGATAGTATGCTTCTCTCAAATCCAGTTTGGTGAATATCTTGCCTTTGGATAAGTGGTTCAGCAAATCCTTCATGAGAGGGAGGGGATACGTGTTCTGCACGCACACGGCGTTGATTCCACGGAAGTCAACGCACAGTCTGACACCACCACCCCCATCTTTCTTTTCCTTAAACAGCACAGGGGCTGCGACCCTCGACTTTGCCGGTTGGATGAAACCCCACTCTAGGTTGGCATCGATCTATCTCCTCAACTCCTCCAACTCTTTTGGGGTCATTGAGTACATCTTTGGTTTTGGGAGTGTGGCCCCTGGCTCAAATTCGATTGCACAGTCTGTAGGTCTGTGAGGGGGTAGGTAGTTGCAGTCCTCCTCACTGAACACCCCTTCCAGGTCTCGGTATTCTGCCGGCACCTGCTGGGATCCTGGGGGTTCGGCTTCGAGCGCTGGGGCTGCCGGCTGGGGCCGGTCTGGGCTCGAAAGCTTGGGCTTCTCCCGGTTGTTCTGTTTCTCTTTGGGGAGTGAAGGCCCAATGCTTATGGTTAGTTTTCGGTAGCTGTCCTCCCATTTGATGGTGGGAATCCACTTGTCCAACTACGCAAGCCCCAAAATGATTGTTTCTGACATCTTGGGGGCAACTATGAACCGAATGAGCTCATGGTGACGTCCTATCTGCAAGTCTACCAATTCGGTGAGGAGAGTAGCGGGCCCCCCCCAATCTGCGATCCGTCCACTTGTTCGAATCGGATGGGGCTGGCTAAGGGCCTGGTGAGGATCCCTAGCTTCTCTACCACAGCCTTGCTGATTAAGCATCGCAAGCAGCCCGTGTCTATCATCGCGTCTATCTCTCCTTCCTTCCCCATCTCTGGCACTGTGATTTTCGCCTTAATGAGAAAAGGGCGGACGGCTTCACTCACCATCGGGTCATCCTCGCTGCTGCCTCCTTCATCCCATCGGGGAGATGGTTCCTCTCCCACCTCGTCAGACGAGGGAGGGGATTCTTCTGCATGTAGGGCCAAGCGACTTCGCTCCAGCGGTTTTGGGGGCTTCTTCCGGACCCCCGGAGTTGGCCTGGCTCTTGGTTGCGGAATTGGGGCTGGCACCAAACACTCCGAAGCTCGATGACCAGTTTGGCCGCATCTATAGCATTTCATGGCTCTTGTTGCCTCGGGGCCCGGGGCCGCGGCTCGCTTCGTTTGGGATCGGCGGGCCAGAGGCCTTTTGGCCAGTCTTTCGGCCGGAGGCTTCTTGGGGTCCTGGGTCGCATGATCCAGGACGATGGCCATGGATCAGGTCTGGGACTCCACGGATGTTACACGACTTTCTCAGTTCTGGGTCCAGGGCGTCTCGGAACGTGTGCACCAAGAGTCGCTCGGGCCAGTCTTGCACCTTCCCTGCTGCCCTTCGGAATTCCCACACCAATTCCTTGGCTGGGCTGCCCGCTTGCTTCATCCCCTTAATCTGCTCCTTAGCTTCCACTTCCTGTGCCGGGTCATTAAAACGGACCCGCATCAGCTGGACAAACTCGTCAGCGTCATCAAGTTCGGGGGCCGCTTCGTCGTGGAGTTCTGCCACCCACTCTGCTGCTTCCCCCTCGTTCATCCCCTCTGTTATCGCGTCAATCAGTTCTCGGTCCAACTGGAATTGGTTCCCAACTGGTCGACGTACACCCAGACCCGATGTAGGAAGTAGGCCAGTTTCTTGGGATCCTCATCAAATGTGGCACGGAACCGAGGGGGCTGTGCCGGGGCTGGCTGGGCAGCAGCTTGCACTTGTGCGGCCAGCGGGACGATCGCTTGAGGTTGGGGCCCTCCCAGCTGCGGCCCCACTTGTTGCCATGGCTGGGCTAGTCCTGGCGCAGCGCCGTCGGCAGGGAGGTGTCCCGGCTAGAGATGTGAAGGCCCGGAAAAAACCCGGAAAAATTCGGAAAAAAACCGTGTTTTTTTTTCGTTTTTTTTCTGCAGGCTTTTTTGTTTTTTTTGAAATAATTGTAAAAA
>QLTV01002677.1:396968-409965 GCA_003457575.1 Thermophis baileyi
TGAATGGCGGCCGGAGCGGCTCAGGTGATCCAATTAAGGGGCCGAGAAGACCTGAGGTGACCAGAGAAGGGAAGGGCTGCCTCCTGTGCTGGCCACGCCTACCCCTTCATAGGGCTTATTTTCAGGGGAGGGCGTATATTTACGCCCACCCCAAAAATTAGCCTTGACCTTATTTTCAGGACATGTCCTATTATTGGGGAAACACGGTACCTTATCTGATACTTAAAATATTGCCTGATTCATTTATGGAAATGTCTATTATAGGAGACAGGGACTGAATATAAACTGAATGACAGGACTCAATAAGAGAATATTGAATTTATCAACCTTGATATCATTTAAACATGATAAGTGGAGGTCACTCCAATATGTCCTCACCTTTGAGGTCTCTGTTCTCAGCCAGGAAATATTGTACAGCTTCATGTCCTGCTAGCTCAGCTGGCAACTGAAGGGTACCAGCTTTGTCCAGGGAGGAATCATCTCCCATCATGCCATAGTCACCAGCTGGGCACCCACTTGGCTGCACCATGTTGCAGCTCCAATCCCCTTGGGCTATACTCATCCAGCCAGATCCTGGAAACAGAGGAAGCATACCATCAGCGCCTTCATCAAAGCACACACATGACAATAACCACACATTTGCCTCAGTTTATGAAAATGAGATAAATAATGAGATTTCACTTTCTTTCTCATTTACAGTATGCCTGGTCTATGCCGAGGTGGAGAGGCTTTTTTCACTGGTCTCAAGATCCATTAAACTGAATCTAGTGAAAAGGATATATAATTAAAGAACACTATGCAAGGAATTTGTTTTGATTCCCAGTTCATAGTTCATTTTAAAGATTTTTTTCCCCATTTCAACAGTATAATTTATATATGAATGGTGGTGGTGGTGGTGGTGGTGATGGTGGGGGAAATAATACAGATTCTGCTTTTTCTTTCAAAAAATGAAGCCTCAAAATATTGCTAATCTACTTCAAATTCCCAGGGAACTAACGGCAGGTCCGGAACTATTATTTGTCTACTTCCAGGCAAGAGCTAACAGGTTAAATCATATTATGATTCATTGTGATGTGTGAAACCTGTTATGAAGATAGCAGGATAAAAGGAGTGGGGTTTAGTAGCTTACCCTAAGCTCTTTAGAAAGGGAATGCATGAAAATGCAATAAATGAAATAGGAAGAGAAAGAAATAGGCCTATCATTCACTACTAGACAGGATAGTTTACAAGTACCATAAAATAAAATTAGCAGTTATTCCCTCCTACCCACTTGCAAGTTTCCCAAAACCTTTGGCTAACAGCTGTTTAAAAAGACTTGCTCTAGACCAGTGACTTTTAAACTGTTTGTCCCAATTACCTTTTTTTCACGTCTCCAAAAACATTATTTCCCTTTTTAAAAAAACAGACTCTGTTGCTTTACAGAAATGCCCCGGCAGTGACGGTTCCAAACTAGATCCTTGATTCACAAGCAAGCAGTTACAAATTGCTCTATTATCCCCAGGATATGCCCAAGTTACCCCCTTGGGTAATTACCTCCATTCTAGGAACTTTTTTTCAATCTTGGCAACTTTTAAGATGTGTGGATTTCATGCCGGCTGGGGGTTTTTGAGAGTCTACAGTACTGGCACTCTTTCCCATCCTAGCATTCAATTGTTTGACTACAATTCCCAGCATGATTGACTCAGCCTTCCATCCTTCCGAGGTGGGTAAAATGAGGACCCAGATTGTTGGGGGCAATATGCTGACTCTGTGAACCGCTTAGAGAGGGCTGTAAAGCACTGTAAAGCGGTATATAAGTCTAAGTGCTATTGCTATTGCTATGATCTGAGTTTGGGGGTTAAGATGATGGAAATCATAATCTAATGTATCTGGAGCGCGCCAGCAGTGGGCAAAGGTTCTCCAAACGCCTAGTGCCCCGGGCCGGACGAGGGAGCCCGCATGGCTCTCAGACCAAGCTGGCGTGGAAGGGCCAATTGCTGGGGCCAATTGCCAAACACAACCCCTCCTGCAAAGCGCAGCCCCCGTCCAAAGAGGGATAAAAGGAAAAGTCGCACCTCTACTTCGAACTCCAGATTCCACACACCTTCCTAAGGGTTTCTTCCTTCCTGGTATGTTGTTTTCTTGTTTACCGGAAGTGACATCTTAGAAAGAGAAAGCGGATCGGGAAAACGAAAGAGGCCGGCCTCGAGTCTAGGAAGGGCCCGGAAGCAACGTCAATAAAGGCGGTGGCCGTAGGTGTGTGTCTGTCTTAAAGCTCTAATGTGCATAAGAATGCTTGACTCTGAGTCCCAGAACTTCCGGCGGCAGGACGGGCGGAACATCGCGGCGAGGGAGGAAGAAGTGAACGCTTTTTCTGTACCTCTTATGTGACTTCCTCCCCCCCCCCACCTCCCGATTTTTGCAGTTGTTCCCCATTAGTCCTTCTCCTTTCGTGGAAGAAATAGCGATGAATCCTTTTTGAAAGACAAAAAACAAAACCTGATTAACAATAATATTTGGGATGTCCGTATGTGATATTATGCATTCACATACACGCGGACCAACAACCACTAACATCTTGAAAACAAAGTGAGGTGTGAGTGGAAGAGATTGTTAAACTTTAATCCCTGATGATAAATACTAGATAAGGCTACAGTCTCCTTGAGCCTGCCCCAAGTTGGGACTCACTTCTATGTCAATACATGTAAAACGGCACATCGTTTTATGCTGTCCTTCAAGATTTGCTGCTGGCCTTTCTTAAATTCCTTGTTGGACTAGTCCTGAAAACCATTTTTAGTCACCATTTTTTTCTACAATGGTAGAGAATTAAGACACTAGTTTTCTTAATAGTCCATTCTTGCATTTTCTTGCAGTATGGGGACGACGTTACAAGGGGATGAACTGAAAATGGGGGGGGCATTTCAGTAAATGCCCCCACAACAATTGTTAGCAGCATTACTGGGCTTGACAGGAGAAAGAACTACACTGTGCGGTTGCTATTAATCTCTTTGTGCTATTGTATCCCACTAATAGTTTGAAAAAGGCATCAAATCTCCAAAAAACATCTATTATTGCTCAACGGGGAGTGACCAAAAAAGTTTCAAAAATAACCAAGAATTCCTGTCATTAACTCCTTTTCTCCCAAAACTGTCAGTCTCTCATTTTTAATGAAAATTTATGGTGGGTGATAATTATAACTATATGTGTTCTGGTTATATTAATTGCAGCTAAAATGATCTGCATTTTCTTTTGGCTATTGAATGTATTTAATCTGAATGAAAACAATTGTGGGAAAAGAATCAGAAAAAAATACATCACCCAAATGTGTAACTTTTAAGTTGTTCATGATTTATTAACAGGTTGTAAACAGAATTATCATGCATTTTTTAGCTCCATCAGTTTGTAGAATTATATATACTTGAGTATCTGCCTCCTTGGAAGATAAACATAATTTTGCATACATTTCACTCTTATATCATTCAATTTTAAGCACATTTTAATCACAAGTAGCTCCTGCTGTGTGTACTTGTTCCATCACAAGTTTATTTAAGATTGCTTCAGTTTACTCAAAAACAAAACTCATTTTTGGATGGAATTTATTTTCAATCAGATTGTTTAGGATTTAAATCTAAACATATAATTTATTTAAATTTATATTCTTAGTGTGGCTATCATTTGAATCCAATCCTCCCTGGCACTATTCTCAGGCCACAAATTGTTATACATAACACATTTAAATCAAACATTATATTTGAAATGTGTCGTGTCATCTCAACTGTTGTGGTGATGAACTGTGCCTCGTAGCTTAGCATGTCATGTAAACCTAATAAATTATTGTTTTATTCTGTCATTTATATTATCACTAAAGCTGGAATAAGGCCGCATGATGTTCCCTAGATAGGCAGACCACCCTGCCCCAACTGACTTGAGTAAAAAAGAAGATACAAATGGAAAAAGAAGCATGCTGCCTAGCAGAAAATTAGCCTTTAGCATCAGTCTTATTTTTAAGAATATAATCTGGACTCTTGGAGAATGTCAGGCCCAAAACCAAGAATGAAACATAGCAATTCTTCCTAGCTGAGTTTTTATTGTTTCACACCTATAGACAAAACTTTGCCAGGCTGGGGATCCTACTATATGAATGCATCTGCAATATATTCTATGAACTATTAGGGGAGAGAGCTGACTTTCATATAATATCTGGGCTAAGTGCCTTTTATTTCTCTGGAATGCATCCCCTCCTGTGGATCCATCTCTCTAAATTCCATCACAGGGAGCCAATAAAGTGTAGAAGTGAAGGTACTAGACTTGGACAGATTTAAGTCTATTTTCATCCATCAAAGTTCACAGGGTGCCTATAGGCTAGTCTCTCTCTCCGTTCATTCTGCCCTGCAGTTAAGGGTCTTCACCAGGGTGACACAAGTCAAAAAAAGGGCAAGGTTTTGATTGCATTGTCATGTCCACCTTCTTGACTTTTTTTATTTTGTATCATGGATGCCCCTGCTGACGAAGTGGTGGGGAAAAATTGGAGGAGACAATGGCTAGGTATGCTGCCCTAAGCTCCTAAAGAAAAGGTGGGATTTATGTTTAACAAATGCATAAAAATTGACATTATTGTAAAGTAAAGGTTAGCTGGATAAACTGGATTAATCAAGGATCATCCTGAGCAAGATAGAAGTTGAAAGAAAGAATATATCATCTGTTTGACATCATAAATGGAAGTTTTGTGACATAGCCATCATTGCAGCCACTCTGGAACAGTCCCTGCAAGTGCAACATGCTTTCAAATTTAAGATGTTCCCAAAATGTTATCTCCACTAGCTGAAATCCTGAACAGGAAATTTGTTCTGCAGAAATGAAGTGAACGGAGTGATGATTTAAAACAATGTCTAGCAGCTGTAAGGCTAGAGATTTACCCTGGTTGCTCTCAAAGTATTGGTTGACTGTACATAGGTGCTAGTGCCTTTTCCCTTTTCTCTGCTTATTTTTTTTTTAAATGAAATAATTATCAAACTATCATCTTAGCCTCCACATTTCTTTCAATTATACTGTGTAATGTTAGTTGAGGTTTTATGTTACTACCTTATTCTACTGCACCAAAAGGAGTTGGAAGTCAATGCTTTTCTCTACACTTTTCCTCCCTAATTTTCCCATTATTTTCTTTTTTCTTTGTATCTATGGAGATTCTCAGTCATCCAGGTCATGGTTGTCACAAAGGTGCTTTTTCAAGAGGTAACTGGACTTTCTTGTTTTTCTTTGAAGACGTTTTGCTGAAGAAGCTGAAGAAGCTTCTTGGATGAGAAGCAAAACGTCTTCAAAGAAAAAACAAAGTCCAATTTTTCTTTGTACTTCAGTATTTTATATTTTGATAAACTAGTAAAATACTAAAAAAAAAATTATACTGTGTAATGTTGTGCCCAACACTTCTCAATGTGCAGGGAAAGGCGTAATAGTGTGTAATCCATCTTCAGGATGACATTTTGAACCTTCTGATCTCTAGTTTATTTTTATTTATTTATATTCATTTTTAAAATTATTTTGCCGCTCATCTCCCCTGTAAAGTGACACTGGGTGGCTAATATATAGTTATGTAATGTTAATAATTAATATATGCCCTTACCTGGCAGAATACGTATGCTTTGCACCTGTTGGATAGTTACCTTAAACACAGAAAGAGAAGATGTTACATCGCTGTCAATGGCAGTTTTAGGATGACCAGATCTGGGCTACAAAAATCTGGAGTACTTCTAAATAATTCCAAAGAGGTATAGAAAACTCTTAACTCTCTGTTCCTATCTAGTGGTTGTCCAGCGGTTTGCAGTCCAGAACTGGGAAACCTAGGCAGTGTACAACTTCAATCTGTAGCCTGGCCAAAGGACGCTGCGTTCCATTGGAGACAGGCACCGTCTGGCCTTGGACACAATGGGCTAAACCTTAAGAACAAGGAGCCCTTTTATGCTTCCTGGAATGTAACTGGTAGAGGGGGGGGTAAACGGTTATCCCAAGGTAAGACTCTGGGATTATTGGTGGGGTTGCTTTCTTAACCCTCCTCCGAGTGAGGAGTGGAAAAGTGTAACTGGAACCACAGAGAAATCTCAAAAAGAGTTATGCGTGTAACTTGCCTATGTCTAGATGGGGGATAGATAGGCGTCCATGTCCAAGATTAGGCTTTTAATGACTGCCTTACTGCATAAAATCTGGGATTTCCACTACTAGTTTATTTTTGTTTCTTATTTTGCTAGTTTGGCTCAGTTGCGTTTATTTTTTGTTTCCTAATTTGTGCTCTATTTTTATGTGTTTTGGAGAAGACATTTGGCCCGAATGTGAGGGTTTTTCCCCCCCAGTGCTGCTGGTGCCCTTATGCAAGTAATGTGGAACAGAAGAACAGCTAGTCAAAGTGAAGAGTCAGAGATGTTAAACAAGATAAGCTCACTTCACTTACAATGGTTTCTTATCTCTACCTGCAAAGGACTTGGGGAGCCAAGTATAGTTACTCACAGACACTTCTGCTGCTGAATACCAGATATTCATGATAACAGAACCTGGGGAGTCCTATGGGATCATGTCAGGAACAAGCAGAGACGAGGGCTGTTGAGGCCTGCCTAACATATTTAGTTCTGGATGGGGTGGTACTCCAGAGTTCCTGTGCTCAAGTCATTCAAGCTCTGGTCATCTCTTGCTTGGACTATTGCAATGCTCTCTACATGGGGCTACTCTTGAAGAGTATCAGGGAGCTTCAGCTGGTGCAGAACGCAGCTACACGGGCAGTTCTTAGGGCCCCTAGGGTGGCCCATGTTACATCATTGTTCATCAAGCTGCCCTGGTTATCAGTTTACTTCTGGGTCAAGTTCAAGATGTTGGTTATCACCATTAAAGCCCTTCATGGCATAGGTCCAGGTTATTTGAAGAACCAACTCATCCGAATGGGACTAGCTTGCCTACCTGTGCTGGCAGAAGAGGCATGCTGCAGACCTGTCGGTCAAGGAAATTTCTTTCTCCCCCCCCCCTTCAATTTCAATTGGCTGGGTCCAAAAGAAAGGCCTTTTCTGCCATGGCTCCCTCCCTCTGGAACATCATGCCACCCTGCACCCATGTCTTCAAGCTCTTTTAGCCTTCCAAAAGAGCCTGAAGACATGGCTCTGCCATCTGGTCTAGTGGGCCAATGGGGAGGGGTGGCATTCTGGAGGTGGCTAATGGATAACACCCCACATTCTCCCTGTGCACACTTTGCTCCCTTCCTCTCCATCTTGGTCAATTTAATTTTAACTAAATTTTAAATTTTAATACTTCTGTTTAATATTTTAATGTTTTACATGGCATTTTTATTGAATGACTGTAAGCCACCTAGAGTTGCCTTTGGTGAGATGGGCGACATACAAGTTTAATTAAATAATTATTAAAAATAATAAAAAAAATTAATACCCTTATGGGCTTTATAGAACTTATTCACAAGGCAAGCCATTCCCTTGATCTGGTGTTTGTCTTGAAGCGACACCTTTGCTACCTATCATCTAGAGAGAATTGTGCTGTTGCAACATGTTCCCATCTGCAGAGGTGGGGACCAGATTAAATTTATCACCTCTAAAGGCTGATGAGTCATGCTGGAGTCCAGTGTGTTCTAGGAAATGGTTTCTCAAACTTGACTGGCTATCATATCAGTGACTTGATTGAAGAGCAGAATACTAAAGTCTCCTGGATTAGTAATAGAACCTTAAGCTATCAAGCTGCTGTATGTAAGGAGCAATGAATGGTGACACATAAGAACAGGAAGCTTTAGAGGCCACGTTCAGAGGCAAATCTGATAAACAATTGAGACAACATCCTAAAATTTTGTGTGATACCATCAGAAGAGGCATCTAGTCATATCCTTGATCCCATCTGTGGAGAAATTCAAGGAGTTTTTTCAAGTTCTTAGATGATTTAATTTTTAGAGGCTCCAGTCAGTATCCAGGTTCCATCTGAACTTTGTTATGAATAAGTTGAGCAGCTTCTTTGTGGACAAGATAATCTGCATTTGTGCTGTGCTTGTTGTCATTTTGAACAATGTTACATCCAGTACAACCACAACCTTAACAGAAATGGTCTGAGTCAGTTCCATAGCTTGCCATTTGATAAAGTAGGTAAGATTCTTGAATATGTTTATATTCAAGATATATATGTTTACAAGTAGCAGTTCAGTCTAATGGTTAAGGAACCAGTCTAGAAACCAGGTGAGTTCTAGTCCCACCTTCTGCATGAAAGTCAAGTTGGGTGATTTTGGGCCAGTCACTCTCTCTCAACCCAAACCACCTCACAGGGTTGTTGTTGTGGAGAAAATAAGAGGAGGAAGGAGTATTAGGTATGTTTGCCACCTTGAATTATTTATAAAAATAATAATAAAGTGGGATATAAATAAATGTTTAGGTCACTATTTGAATGTAGGATCCTTCCCCAGCTTGGCTTAGAAAGCCCATTAAAGACTCCAATAGTATGTCCTGATCTACAGTATCAAAGGTTGCCATGGAATCCAGGAGTATTAGGCCCAGACCAATGATCATTCAGTTTATTATTCTTTCTTGCAGGTGGAATTTCCTACTACCTTATGGGGTCATCGGTGAGGTCTATGATCAAGAAATCCATCTTTCAACAACTATGGGCTAGTGTCACATTCACCTAAGCTAATAGAAAAGATAGTTGCATTCCAGTTCCGTTAGCTCTTAGCTTAAACAAATTATCTTGATCCTTTTCAGCCTATGTGTAAACTGGAAGTTAGCATGAAGATTTCTTCTCTCATCCTAAAGGAGGCTCTTCACTGGGAGGTAGATAAGTGTGACCTTCTGGATCTGTTGGTAGCTTTTTATATTACTGACTACACTACAGTGTCTTCTTGAAATACAGTTAAGGGAGAGGGAGGGTATGAGGGATTGCTTTCAGTTTTTCTGTTCCTATTTCTATAGGGATGATTTTAAAAAGTGATACTGGAAGAATTGTGCATGCCACTGTTGCCCCCCTCATAATTGTACTGGAAGGACCAAAAAGGCTCTATCTTGTCTCTCATGTTGTAGCTTACAACTACAAATTAGGACTAGAATTTCCATTTTAAGTCATTGTGGTTGCAAGTCATCACCTGACTGGACCCAATTTTGCAATATTTTTTACAATGGTCATAAGTCATGCAATCATAACCGTGCAAATGCAATTTGTCCTTTAAAATTTTTTATTTTCGATTCCATATAAACACTTCACATATTTATCATCTCCTTTTACATTTCATTCTTTTATACAATCATTGTACATATATCTTATATTTATCTTATTTCTTTATTTTGTTCAAGGTTGCTTTCTTTACCATCCCCCTTTCCTATCTTACAGCCCTTCCTTCCCTTTCTTCTTTCCTTTCCTCCTTCTCCTCCAAAACTACTTCCCTTCCCTCTCTCCTCTCCTCCTCTCTACCCCCCCCCCTCCATCTTACATTTTTCATATTTATTCCATATATATTCCTTTAACCTATTTCTTCTATCTTTATGTGTTTGTCTATTAATAACCTCAAATTTAAAGTTTCCCTCCCCATCCCCTCCCCATCCCCTCATCTCTTTCAAGTGTTACATCTAGGATACATCATTCAGTCCTACTCAAAACTTCATTTATATTCAGTTTCTAACCATCCATAAAACTTCCCCCATGTCTTGTAATACAAAGAATCCTCTTTATCTTTTACTTTTAATGTTAATCTATTCATTTCAGCGCAGTCCGAAATCTTCTTTATTATCTGCTCATCTCTGGGAATATTTCCTGCTTTCCAATTCTGCGCAAATACAATTCTAGTCATCTCAAATGCAATTTGTGATCACACGACTGCAAAACATTGCAACCGGTCATAAACGCAAGATAGTTGTCAAGCACCCAAATTGTGGAATTTGTGGGGGCAGGATGACGATCATAAGTTCACATTTAGGTCATAACTGATTTTTTCAGAGGCCATTACAATAAAGTCTAAAAAGAAAGAAGATGGCAAGCATGATGAAGTGAGGGGTCTCACTCTCCCTTGTCTTGGGTAAAAAGCCTGGAAGAGCAGAGGTGGGGCCACCTGGATTTTGGGGACAGGGGAACCTCATGACAGATGGTAGGTGCTGCTACAGAGAAGGCACCCTTCTGGGGTTCCAATAGATGACCTTGTTTAATTGCCATCTTGCAGTATATTGGAATACTAATAAGCACACTGGAGCCTGAAATCGACAAATTAGATCCATAGGATATAGTTCCAAAGGACATGGTCCTCTGCAAAACCCTTGAAATTAGATGCAGTCAAACACTTCTTCCCTTAGGCACCAAAAAGTTAAACAAACTACATTCCAGAAATAGAAGTGAAGGTTGTGCAACAAAATTACACTGAAAGAGAAATTGAGAAAAGACCTTCAGCAGTTTCCTGTTCTACTGTTTTACTTTGATATGAGGAAGGTTGCTTTACAAGATTTCTCAGAGTTCACAATATGGTTCCTTCTAAAATCTGAACTTCCCTGTAGAATTTGCTCTCTCTTTTCCAGGAGAAATACAGAGATACACCCCAAAACATCTTTGCCAGTTATTCACCTACCTTTCTACACAACTTGAGCTATATACAGCACTAAAAAAAAAAAGCAAAAAACCTATGGTCAGATGTAATTACTATTTTACTCAGTTTTCCAGAAATACTACAAGACAATAATGATGTCCACATAAAAAGGAGGTTTATTTCTGAGAGAGAAGAAAATAATTAAGAATAAATAATGTACAAAATAAATTCAATCCTGTTTAGGCATCTAGGATTAATCTTGCTTTTGGGCACATAATTTAGGGACTATTCATTTCCTTACTTTTGTAATCTTATTCAAGTTAAAATAAATTGACCTGAATAAACATTTTCTGTTCTATTGCCCTGAATAAAAGGAAGAAGATGATTCTACTTCATCAAATAACTGCACATACCTCTGTTATCATCAGAAGGCAGAACAACTTCATAAATCAAGTGATGCAGTGGCAACATGTCTTGAAACAGGAATTATAATCAGTTTCATGGATTATACGGTACTATGGGAAGCCTGTTGATCTAGTGTCTAAGGCACCAGGCTAGAAACCAGGAGACCGTGAATTCTAGTCTTGACTAAGGCATGAAAGTTGGTTGGATGACTTTGGGTCAGTCACTCTCTTTCAGCCCAACCCACCTCACAGGGTTGTTGTTGTGGGGAAAATAGGAGGAGGAAAGAGCATTAGTTATGTTCACTGCCTAAGTTATCTATTAAAATAATAAAAGGGGGATATAAATAAATAAAATAAAATGGAATGGGATATTTTTAACCAAATTACTTTATGAAAGACACAATGACTGTGTTTACATGTTGTGCTAGACCAGGGGCCCTCAAATTCTTCAGCTCAGCAACCCTTTCATGAAGATTCAGATTGCTTATTGATCCCCAAACATTTATTATAAGGAAATAATGTAATAACTACTACTTTAACTTATAGTACTACCATATGAG
Source organism: Thermophis baileyi (assembly GCA_003457575.1). Classification (NCBI taxonomy): domain Eukaryota; kingdom Metazoa; phylum Chordata; class Lepidosauria; order Squamata; family Dipsadidae; genus Thermophis; species Thermophis baileyi. The sequence goes on from QLTV01002677.1 coordinate 408,443, forward strand.
TAATAATCATAACCAATAATCCCACCAACCCCTGGGGTCAATACTGACCACTTTGGGGAACTTTGTGCTGGATCACAAAACATGATTCTTCTAAACCATGCTATCTGGGTTCACAAGCTAGGATAAGTACTGGGCAAACTCTGTACTAGGCAGATGTGAAAGTAGCTTGATATTTAATCATCAGCAGATATACTAAAATACAAGTTTACAACACAAAAGATGGCTAAGTTTACACAACTTGTTAAACTAAATCAAACCCCCCCACACACACACACTTTCTGACTCAATAAACCCAGGCAAGTTTAGCTTGTTCAAAAAACATTTACCGTACTTGGCATCATGTGTGAACCCTTGAGGTACAGCCTAGTGATTGCTACAGACAGATCCAATTAGACCTCAACCTAGGACCACGATTGGGGCCAGAATTTCCCAATTGTTAAGTAGGGCAGTTATTAAGTGAGTCATGCAGGATTTTATGACCTCTTTAGCCACGATTGTTAAGTGAATCACTGTAATTATTAATTGAATCCTATAGTTGTTAAGCAAATTCAGCTTCCCCCATTGACTATGCTCTTGAGAAATCAATTGGGAAGATCGCAAATTGCAATCACCTGACCCTGATGTAAATGCATGCCTGTTGCCAAGCACCCAATTTTTGATCAAGTGATGGTGGGGAAGCTGTAACGATCACAAATGTGAGGAGCAGTTGTCATTTCTTCACTGCCACTATAACTTTGAACATTTGCTAAATGAATGACATAATATACTTAGACTTCAGCAAGGCATTCGACAAAGTAGACCATAACCTACTTCTTGGAAAGCTAGAAAAAAGTGGGATAGATAGCATCAGATGGGTTTATAACTGGCTAACAAACCGTACTCAACGAGTAGTCCTTAATTGTAATACATCTACATGGAGGGAAGTAAGCAGTGGGGTACCACAAGGTTCCGTCTAAGGCCTAGTATTCTTCAATATCTTCATAAACAACTTAGATGAGGGAATAGAAGGGGAACTTACCAAATTTGCAGATGATACTAAGCTGGCAGGAATAGCTAACACCCTAGAAGATAGGCTCAAGATCCAGATGGATCTTGATAGACTTGAACACTGGGCCCTATCTAACAACATGAAATTCAATGTAGAGAAAAGTAAAGTGTTAGATAGTGGGTAGAGATGACAAAAGTACACATACAGACTGGGTGAAACCAGGCTTAATAGCAGTAACAGTGTGATGGATCTCGGAGTCTTAGTGGACAACCAATTTAATATGAGCCAACAGTGTGCAGCGGCAGCCAAAAAAGCCAATGCAATCCTAAGTTGCATTAACAGAGGGATACAATCAAGATCAAGTGAGGTACTTGATCTTGGATGAGCCGAGGTGGCGCATTGGTTAGAGTGCAGCACTGCAGGCTACTTCAGCTGACTGCTAGCTGCAGTTCGTCGGTTCTAATCTCACCGGTTCAAGGTTGACTCAGCCTTCCATCCTTCTGAGGTGGGTAAAATGAGGACCCAGATTGTTGGG
>QLTV01002677.1:413992-497947 GCA_003457575.1 Thermophis baileyi
CCGGACGCCGCCATTTGGGTTCTTTTACCCTCTGCGCATGTGCAAAGCATTCTGCGCATGCGCAGAGGGTAGAAGAACCGAAATGGCGGCATCCAGGCGGGTGGGCGAAGTGTCCCGCTTCCGTCGCTACCGGCTGTCCGGCGACCCGCAGGCACGCCCGAACCGGGAGCATTTCACCCCTGGTGCCACGCCCCCTTTGTCACCTCATCGCGCGTGGGGAGGGGGCAGGGGGGGTCGCGGCATTAGAAAGGTTGAGAACCACTGGTGTAGAGTCTCCTGCTTGGGCGGGAGGGGGGTTGGACTAGATGACCTACAAGGTCCCTTCCAACTCTGTTAATCTGTTAATGGTTGTAAGTCAAGGACTACTTCTACTGAGCAACTGTAGCTCACACTAGTTTCCTACAAAAATGAAACTCTAGAATTTCTGTTAAATGCTTTCATGGGGGGAATTTCCAATGGGAGAGCAAGCAGTCCACTCCAGTCTTTCCTAAGGGGAGAGCACATACTAGCTTGCTCCTCCCTAAAGGGAGACAAAGGTGGTTTTTCAAAAGGCAACTGGACTTTCTTTTTCCTTGAAGATGTTCGGCTTCTCATCCAAGAAGCTTCTTCAATTCTGACTGAAGAAGTTTCTTGGATGAGAAGCGAAACATCTTTTTAAAAAAACAAACCCCAGTTGCCTTTTGAAAAAAACACCTTTGGGACAGCCATGACCTGGATGACTGAGAATCTCCACAGACACTAAAGGGAGACACATACCATAGTAGCTTTTCATTAGTCCACTTTCTCGGTGGCAGGCTTTCTTCTAAAAATACAACTAAGTGATTTATTGCAACAAACCCAAGACTTGGAGGTTGAAAGAATAATCTATTTTGGGTTGGAATTCCTAACCTCCTTTACGGTCAGGTACATATGATCTCATTGCACAAGCGGATGCTTTTTATGTGTCTCCTCTAGGTCCTTTCTCAAATGTAAGGAGGTGAGTCCACAAAAGCTGATACTGTACTGTAGCAGGCGGCCCTAGCCTCTGCCTCTCCCACGTGCTGGACTTCCTCCCAGAAGCCCCAGCCAGCAGCATGGTCTTTGGAATACTGCCCGGGGAGTTCCGGGAAAGGAATTCCAGATCTCTCGAGGCTGCTGGATCTACGCCTACCTCAAAGGGACTAAGTCTTCGGAGGGGGGAGGGAGGACAAGACACTTGCTCGCGTTGCCTCTAGCGCAGACTTTCATTACCTAAGATAAGTTCCCTCGCCCGCCCCATCCCGCGAAACAGGCTCGTTGAAAAGAGCTCGGCCCACCGTGCGGAAGAAGCTCAGCGGCCAGCATTTGGCGGCTCCCTCGATTGGCTCCGGCGCTTCGAGCCGGCAGCTCCGACTAGGAGGGGTTGGACTTGCAAAGGCAGGCGAGGCCTCTAGTCAGCACCGAAGGAGCGAAGGGGCGGGGGATGGGGAGCTCCGCCAGCGGCAGAAGTAGAGCAGCTTCAGCCGAGACTGGGAGCAGGTACTTGGGGCTGCGGGGGGGGGGGGCGGAAGAGAAACCCGGATGAAAGGGGTGGGGAGGTGAACTGAGCTTCCAAGAGGTTTGCAGAGAGCTGCCCTGTAGAAAAAAGGAAAAGCCCGCATTTATTCCCCCTTCCCTGTCTTCGGTCCCCGCCGCCGGTTTTCTTCCCTACCTATAGAAGGCGGAACGAGACGAGGAGAGGGCGCAAGAGGAGGTCGAAGGAGTGGATAGCAAAAGTTTCCAGCGTGCGAAACTACCGTACCCCCTTTTGTGGCTGAATAAAAAACGCGTTTCCCCCCCCCCCCGCGCGCCCCTGCACGCACTCCACCGAATTTGCGCGCAATGGACAAAGCGAAGCCCTGGAGGCGAGGAAGAGAAAGGATGCTTGGCTTCGGGCAAGATCGGGCTGAAGAGGGAGGGGTTAAGGAAGAGAAGGAACCAGATGGGTGATAGTCGCCCTCAGACCTGAAAGTAATCCTCTGTTCTTCACTTGTGGAGGAACGCGATGTGGCATCTATGAGGTTCCCTAGGATCTCTTTGCTAATTTGCTTGAAAACATTGGCCAGAGTCTGAGCTCCAGGAAGCTGATCGTTCCGTGCATTTCATGGTGCGCTGTTGTGCTTTCTATCTTACCGGGAAATTCAGTTACTTCCTCGTTTTTCTTGCATCCCACTGCCTGTTATTTAAAAAAAAAAAGTTATGTAGTAGTAGTCTGTAAGTATTTTTTTTTAAAAAAGAGAGTAGTCACTCAGTTTATACAATTAGCATTTTGTTTTTAATTTTCTTGGATCAGCCTGCCAAGCAGCAGGACTTCAGGCCAAGGTATGTACATGGGAACCTGTTGACAACACTTGCACAATGCATCCTGCCAGAATTGCGGTTGGCGAGCTAAGCTGAACTTCCTATTGCAAGTTGAGACTTGTGTCTTGGATATCAGCCTAGCATTCAACTGGACTGGCATGTACCACTGAGGAATGGAGAGGGTTGTTCACCTGGGTATAACACTTTTTGGATGGGGAGGGCATGAAGGTGGGAGGAGTTTTACCTGACCATCCCTTTTCTTCTCAGGAAACAATACTACCAACATGAGTCGCCGCCTGCCACTCGCCGAGCTGTCGGAAGCTGACATCTGTGGGATGCTCCGTGAAGAGCTCTGCCAGGGGAATGATTTCCTCAAATTGGATACCCACATCTTCATCATCTTTGGAGCTTCGGTGAGTTTCTTTCCTTTGGGCTGAGCAGGATTTCATGGAGCGTGTCTGTTGTATTATAAATCCAAGAAGTTTAAGTTTACTAAGTATGCTATAGTTTAGTGACATAGGCATTTTTCTGCTAACTCAATCCTGCCGTGTGGGTGCCAGAAATATAAGTGATTCTCTCCAATTTTTAGGGGAAAAGTGAGGATTTGTCACAAAGATTCTGCTTTGATGACAGTTTTGTAACTGGTAGTACATGTAATTCTATCCCCTGCTACAAAAGGACTGCACTGGAAAAAACAATTCCTTTTAATTAATTTGGCCATCCTGTAATTCCAAAATTACACTCCTCTAATGTATTGATCCTTCTTTGTCCTGCTTGTACACTCCTGGCCTCAGGTCTAGCATCACTCCTTCCAGAAATGGAAGGTGGTGGTGGTGGTGGTGGGGTGATGCAGACTTTGTGCCTGCTGACTTAAACTGGCCTCAAATTAGTCATAGGTAAAACAGCCAAACTGCTCATTAGTACATAGCATCTTGCCTTTCTGCCATTTATAAGGATAATTGTAAAGACAGTGTGGTTGTACAACTCAGCACATATGAAGTGTGGTCAACAGCCTTGTTGTTGGAAGGGTGGGGGAAATGTTGAGTATACTTAAGGGCCAGGTAATTAATCCAAACACGCTTTGGGTTGGATGAGATGCTGTAAAGATCAGCCCAATCTTCCTATAAAGGTGAATGTGCTTCTCAGTCTTTTAATTATAAATACAAAATGTTCTGTACTTATAGTGCACAGACATGTTCCAGCAGGGGACAATCTTCTCTTTTTCTTCCATTTCCTTATTTTTTGGGAAAGCAACACAAAAAGGAAAAAAAAAGGAAAAGGGAACACAATACACACCTTACAAAAAATAAAATTTATACTAGACCAAAGGTTGAAATGAAATATAATCATTAATTTTAAAAAGACAAACCCAGAAAAAAGTTTTTTAAGAGCCCCCTCCCCCCATCTTCCTCACTCTTTTTCCCTCAAACACTAATTGGTATTATAGTATAGTTTGGATACCTGCAATTATGGCTCATTTCTACTGTATTAGATTCTTTTAATTACTTTTAATCACTTTTCCTCTTCATTCAAAATCCATATTCTAAGTGTCTTAGCTTGCCTGGCTGTGTAATACTATTCAGGAGCAATTTCAATAAGAATAACTATTACTCTCATGAAGTAAAATTCTTAAGAATGTACTGTGAGTCTTTTCATATATTTTTCATATTTTGTAGTTGACTATTTATTTATTTATTTATATGTTAGCCAAGGCTAGATTATTCTTCTCAATGAGAAACTAAAAATGAACATGATTAAAGACAATAAAATAAGAGTAGTAATTAGAGTTTAGAGATGCTACAAGGATATTGCTAGAAAATACACAAAAATTTAAACTGTTATGGATGCTGTAGGACACATTTAATGTAAACTAATGAGGGGGAGAGAGAAACATATAATAATCCTGCCATAAACCTTGGAGAGCCTCTTCAATTTTGTAAAGATAAGATGAAGTTGCTCATGCAAAAGAAAAATATGTTGCACATGCTCAGAATTTAAGTATTATGTTACAACCCCCAAACTGGCTCTCTATTGCACTACAATTCCCATCTTGCCCAGCCATGTGACGATTACAGCTGTAATTCAACAAATATAGCAAGTTCCAGATTTGGGGCTAGGGTTAAAAATCATGCTACTTTAATGGAGAAGGTAATCATAATACAAAAGAATGAGGGATGGAGCTATTAAGTAAAGCCAACAGTGTCCTGAAGATAACTTTGTGTAAGCCTTGAATATCACTGTTGAAGGTGAGTGTGACTGGGCTTTATTCTGTCCCTAGGCACTTCAGTTATTCAATTGGACCTCTGTTTAATGCACAAACTTTGCTAGCTGTGGTAAAAAAAAAGAAACCTACCAAACAAAATGGAGACTGCATCCATTACTCCCCCCCCAACCCCCACTTTTTAGATATGACGGGGGGGGGGGGTCAAACACAAATTCCATTCTTTGCCTAATCCCATCAGACCCAAATTGTCCCTTTCTGCCCCAGACAAAGCCCCTGCAATCCCATCAAACCAAAGAATAGAAGCCTCACCAGTGCAGCTCAAAAAATCCCTTACAAAAGAATTTCAATCTTTCATTCTCCATCATCTGATAACCTCAACAGGCCATCACCTTTAACAATGGACTTCCTCAACTCTGCTGCCTCCTGAGAGGCCCATTTTGCCTAACAATAGAATATACTGGTATACTGACAAGGATCTGCCTAGCTTCCTCAAACTGGCCAGCCAATGAAATCCTTAGGATTCACCGCCTTCTAGCCCTTAACTTCTATTAAAAAAAAGTTTGTTTTTCCATTGATCAGGGTCCCTCTTTCTTGTAAAGTAGACACCCAATGATCATGGCAATCAACGTGATTCTTCTGAGTGTTCCACAGCATTCCACAACAGTGGTTCTTCCTGAAATTCTTCCCTGCCAAATACCACCTATGTTTAATATAATTTGAATTGTATCTGAACCTTATGGTTTGGTAACCTGCACAATATGTCTAAAATGGCCCTGTGCTTTCTTTGAACTTTATAATGGCATGGGTGTGGTTTTTTAATCTTCCTTTTTAAATAATAATTATTGAAGTTTAACAATACAAAGATTAAAAAATGGTATGCAAACTAAATAGAATATCAATACAGAAAAAAGTAGGAAGTGCAAAAAGAAAAAGGGAGGGCAAAAGAAAAAAAAATCTATAAAAGGGGGGAACAAAAAAAATGACTTCCCCCTTCATTACAAGTTTTTTAATCTTGTAATGGTGAGGCTTGAGAATTGCAAGATTGCAGCAGATTGGAAGGGTGAGAGGCAAGACCACTGAGTAGTGAACTAAGCAGAAGGAGAAACTCTAGTCCATGCTGAGTCATGAGGAAATTAAAGTGTGCCATTCTCCTTAAGTCAAAGAAGGAAGTTTGTCTTCTGGGCAACTTCATCTGTTTCTTTCTAGTGCCCTTCTGTTTCTGATTTGGTGCAGTAGGGTGTAGCTGGAAGTATAGGCCCTACTACCATTTGTTCCTGGACATCTATGTATTTACCAATTGTCAACTTCATAGCCACTTGAGCTATACCGAGTGGCTATGAAGTTTGAAGGTCACACTTCACAATGCGTGGGAAGGCATACAAAGCACTACTTTTTGAGTGGTGAAGCGGCTGTGTTGTTCATCAAGCTTATGCGGTTGCTATGGAATCTGCTCTTGGCTGTTTTTATGTGCAAATTGCATGCACAGCCATTTTGCAGCTGCTTTAACCATTCAAAAGAAGAGGCTTCATGCCTGTATTGCAAAGTAGCTTTTAAAAAATATTTAGTATAGCCTGAAGAGCCACCATGCACATGTCAGCCTTGCCAGGTAGACCAAACAATAAACAACCAAATGAGCTAAATTCTACTTTATTGTAAGGCTACATTAATGGAATCTTGCAATCTGATAGTACAAATCTCCTGTTTTCTCTTTTGCAACCTGTTAAGTTAGGGAGGAGCTTTCCAGGGTTTCTTCCTTTGCTTCCACCTTTTATCTGATTGTTCCCTAGACAGCATGTCTTTCCCGGTCTCTCGAGGTCATTCCCACATTCCATCACATCACATAAATCTATTTTATGTCAGCTCCTATCAGACGTTAAGACCAGCTGGAGATTAATGTCTGTTCAAGCATCCATGTTTGAGTGAAGGCACACTGTCTGTGAGGCTCAGTCCCTGAACATAGAATCACCTGAATGTCAGGGCAATTTCCAGAGTCTATTTTCTCTTTAGTGGTATTTGTGAGAGTGATTTCAAGAACTAAAAGCTCACAAATTCTCTTGGATAAAAGGCACTAAGCCCTCTTTGGATTCCCTCTAGAATAGATTGTAAAGAGAGATATAAGTGCAGCCTAGCAGTTATTGTGAGTTGAAATCTCAGTAACTGAAAATACCTGTTCAGTTATGTTCTTCCTGGCATTGTAGTCTTCAGACTTGATAAGAACCAGTCTGGTGTAGTGGTGAGCTAGAAGGTGGGAGGCTCAGTTCTAACATTCTCTTAGGCACGAAAGCCCGGTGGGTTACTTTGAGTCAGTCTCTTAGTCCAACCCACCTGACAGTGCTGTCGTTTTGGGGAAAATAGCATTATATAAGTTGCTTTGAATTATACAAAAGTAAATATGGGATAAAAGTCACAACCACCACTGCCATTTTGCTGTTTACCACTTCAGTTAGGGGCAGCACACAGGCCACACTCCATATTTTATAGATATCAGAGCTGCTTCCAAAATAATGTGACAATATTTGGAGTCCAAAACTGGTTTTAAGGGACAAAATGGTTTTCCTAAGCAACCCATTTGTCCTTAACCCTAACCATTCTCTCCCACTAGATATGTATATCAGTGATTGCATGACCTCCGTAGATGCCATACACTAAATAAATAACCATTCTCCCCTACAGAAAACCCCAAAGGTGGCAAGATTTTTTTTTAATGTCAGTGCATGTCATGGGAATGCAAGAGAAATAAACACCAAGTAAAATATGCAATTAGTTTGCAAAATCACTGATGAAAATTGACACCTACCCATTAGTTAACATTTAAGCTGATTAATGGCAGTTAAGCCTTTTAAAGTGTTTAGCTTTAGTATCCATCTGCTGAACTCCAGGACTAGATAATATCTTCTTAGGGAGAAGGGCAATGACTGGCTAGACTTAGGAAAGAAATTAGATCACCTCATCTACTGGTGAAAAATGACCTAGAGAGAGCGAGAGCTGTATTTGAACTCCATCCAGCTGTAACCCTCATGTGCCCCAGATGTTTCACATCTTTTTGACTTAGATCAAAGCAGAATAGTTGATAAATCAATGTTTGCAGTAGATAAAGAGCTTCCAAAAAGCTGGAAGCTTCTGAGGGTCAAGGCATCTTGAGCAAGAGCAGTAGAGCGTGGCTGCAGTTTGTTAGGAAGGCAAAAGGGAAGTTAAATGAATCAGGGATATGAGGGAAGATCAAGAAAGGTTTGCAGTCTACAGCAAAGAACAGGCTGCACGGACAAATGATATAAATATGCGTATTTATAAGACATCCAATATAAAATGAGGTAGAGATTTTTGACTTGTGGCAATACATCCTATGGCTGCAAGTGTGTGTGGAAGAAGGGGATATAAATGGCAAGCCTGTCAGCAGATTCAGACATGAACAAATGTTACCAAAAATCAGATTTGTCAGCATAGATTCCCCCTGGAATTCCTAAATGCTTGTAGATATAACATCTATGAATTATCTTCCAGGGAGAATTTCTTCTAATTAAAGAAGTACTCCCTAGAGGAATAATTCATAAATATTATGTCCACAAGAATTCAAGCATTCCAAGAGGAATTTATACTGACAAATTCATTCAATCTTGATTATTCTACACATTCAGTTATTTGTTAGGACAAATACAATCATTCTGGTAGTAAGCGTACGCATTATAGTATTGAAATAACAGTGTCACACATTTAAAGCACAAAACTGATTTATTACATTCATAGTTTAAAGCAACTAACAATATTAGTTAATATTTAGGCTGCTTCTAACAATAATTACAGAGGCAACATTTCAATCTACTTGGAAGACTAAAGGCTTTTCTTAAATGGAGCATTTTAAATAAAGATACACAGCACTTTAGATCTGAAGCAAAAAAAGGTGCTTGGCCTTACATCCTGCACCTGTTGCTATCTCCTCATACAAGTTGTATCCTTTCATGTGTTCACCTGACTGAGTAATCCCAGAAAAATATATGTTTGAGATAAGAAGCTAGTGACAACACATCCTTGCTTGCTCCAAAGCAACTTCTCACTGTATGTTAACCTCTCCTTACCTCAAACGCCTGTTTTCTTAGCACAACTACCTATGAATCCAGGAAAAACATGGCTGCTTTAAGGAGGCACCAGCAGGTGGGGCATGCATGCCCATACTTACTTCAAAGCATACCGCATCCCTAATTTTACACTAGACTTTTAGAAACTAGAAGAGAGTGAAGCAGAGTGATTTAGGCCAAGTGCCAAAAGATAGTGTCATTACAGAGAAAACCCTAAACGGCTTAAATTTGGGGGGGGGGGGGAACACTTTAGCTTATGCAATTTCTAAAATTTCTGGAAATGTAATTTAATGCTGGACTTCATCTTAGGCCAGCTTTGTTTTTGAGATATTGGGTTCCTGTCAATCTGAGGCTATGTTGTTACTCCGGGGAAGTAAAGATAAAGTGGAAATATCATGTGCCATCTCTGCCTTCTTTTTCTTGTAATACCTGTTCTTTGTTTAGCTATCAAGGTGGATTCCTACATAAAAACTATTTTTCTTATTTCTCCTCCATGAAAAATTGTAGCTCTTAACTTTTGTTGTTAAGCCTGGCCATATACACGTCCATTACTGCATTATTTCCTTTCATTTGAATTGTTGCTTTGGGTTAGTAATCCAAAACTCTTTTAAAATGCCTGATTCTAATCAATTGAGCCCTAACTATATTTCTGCCCAAAATTTCTACTAGCATGCTGTTTTCTATTATGACGATGAGTGTATAAACGGACTATCAGTGGTACAACACAAATAAAACTGCTATTAGTGGACCTCGTACTCACTATGTTCTGTCCTGTTGGGAAGAATTACTAATTCCCTCTATCTCCCTATGATAAATAGTAAGAAGAATGGTATTTAAAGATCATAAATAAATCATCAAGAATTTGTGTGTTTAATATTTTAAACAGAACTTTAACTTAGCCATATAATGATTTTAATGCTATGTATAACTATCTAGAACCAATATTGTACTATCAGTTTTATGCTCTACATTTTTAAACTTTGTATGAGGAATAAATGGTAGCAGATCACTCCAGAATAATCTCTGTGATCTCTTATTACAGTAGTGGGTGATAATATAAATGCAGGACTAACACAGAACCCTTGGGGTTCCTCTTCCTCTTGGAATCCTCAGACACTCGCCACAAAATATTTTAGTGGCTTCATTTCTTGTAAGGGCAATCCTCCATTTTTTCTATTCTGCTAATCCCCAAGCAATTGTGTAATATATAGTAACATCCCACTGATAGCTTTTCATAATATGAAGAATTTCATAATGCAAAAGAAATATATACCCTTTCCCAACCTAGAGGCTTAGTTTTTAGAATAGAGTAATAGAATGAATATAAATTACAGAGGATAGACATGCCAGACATTAGATGAATGTAACCAAATCCAGGTGCCCTTGCTCAGGCTGTATTCTAGTTGAGGGATGAGGATTAAAGGGCTTGATCCAAGAGCTTTGCAGAAAAAGGTGGACTTCCAGAAACCAGACAGACAACTTTCTGTTGACAGCAATTGGGGCACCAGCACAGACCTAGTAAGGTCCCTTTGCATGTTCTGAACTATTGCCTCTCCCCCAGCCTGGGTGGCAGTGGCGAGATCCTGCCTTTGATCCACCTTTGAACTGGCCTCAGGTGCCCTAGTTAGTGCTGACACAATAGAGCCCTGGCTAGGCTTTATTCTGCCTCTGGCTTTATTCACTAGAATATTCACGTTCTGCTACTTAGCAGCCTGGCAGCCAATTGACAGCTGAGGGTGTGATGGATCTGGCCTAAGAGCCCACAGCGTGGGTGGCTGCATGCTGAGAAGTCATGACTAGGCATCTTTGCAGCCAGCACCAATGGCCACCAACCACTGTGCTTGCCATCCAGTGAATCAGTAAGGCAAGTGCCAGGGCCTTTTGGAGCAGTGTGGTAGTGCCAGGCGCAACACAGGAATAAAGGGCTTGTGTTAGGGAGGTGCAATACAATGAAAAGCAGGCTCTTCTCCAGCTCCAGGATGCTGCAGCATTTCGGTCTTGCAGGCACAAAGTAGAGCATGGAATTAAGTCAGTATTTTGGGTGCAAGCATTTCTCTTTCTCAAATATTCCCAAAAGTCTGGATTGCAAAGGAGTCTTTGGAAAACAAACAAAGCTTTACAGAAGGAGAGAATGTGGAAAAGGGAGTAATGATTCCTGTTTTATACTCTGCTTCAATACACTAATTGCTGACTGGTTACCATCAATAGAGGAGTTGATATGGACATACAGTATAATTATTCTCAGTGTGTGTATCATAGGATGCTATGAGTCCTGAGATTGAAATACACAGATTTTTTCTCAGTTTTTCTTGCCTCTGTGATCTCCAAGGACTGAATCCAGGGCGAGAGTAGGTGTTCACTCCTAGCCACTTGGTTTCCAATCTCAGAGACATAAAATCAGTTCTGCGCACGTGTTCATCTCTTCAAAAATCAACCAATGGCCTTTTCCTCTGTCTTCTATCTGCAGGGTGACCTAGCCAAGAAGAAGATCTATCCAACTATCTGGTAGGTTCATTTTGCTGCTCAGGAAGATTCCTCATGCTTCTTGTACCTGGCTTGATTTCATGACTAGCTTGATTTCCTGCACAGGTGGTTATATCGTGATGGGCTGCTTCCTGATGACACGTATGTGGTGGGTTATGCCCGATCCCAGCTCACAGTTGCCGATATCCGCAAACAGAGTCACCCGTATCTCAAGGTGAGGCCTGCCTCTTTAGCACCTCTGGCCTTCCTGGGACGATAAGCATGTGCTTGGACTTTGCTGTAATGCTGCTAAGAGCCAGAACTAGATCCACTCTGCCAGATGAGCATTGATAGACAGCTGCTGCCATAGGCAGTGGTAGGGGAGAAAGACATCTATAGGAAAGAGGAAAAGAATTACGTAGTACTCATTTTTTTTTGCAGGATAACGAATCTTGATCTTGTTTTAGGCCAGCCCCGAGGAAGAAAAAAAACTGGATGATTTTTTTGCTCGCAATTCGTACATCTCAGGCAAATATGATGACCAGGCCTCTTTTGAAAAGCTAAATGTCCACCTGAATGCCCTTCACAATGGAGAGAAGGCAAACCGTCTCTTCTATCTGGCTCTCCCCCCCAGTGTCTACAAGGAAGTCACTACGCACATCCAGAAGACCTGCATGAGCTCTATGTAAGTTTTGGAGCCTGGGGTTACTTACTGAGAGATAACAGAAAGCAGTGAATCTAAAGAAAAGCTCGCTTGTATGCATTCAGTGTCAGAGGAGGCTGTATTTGACAGGAGGCACAGGAAACGGAGTTGACGCCAAACTCTGGCTAACATGTAGCATAGTTAAAGATTCTGCCGGCATAAGTGCCCTTTAAGAAGAAAGGGGACAAGTCACATCAGGAGAAAATAAATGGTCCTTCCTTGGAACCAGTTGTAAATCTTCTCCTAGGAATTGACAAGCCATTACTTGATTGCAGCCATCCCTCCCCCACTAGACAAAACTCTTGCTATTTTTCTTACGTTTCTTAAGCTCAGAGGACATAAGTAGGAAGAATGAGGAGTCTGTCAATGTGTCCTTATATTAACTATTTTCGAGGGGGAAATTGCTTGTTCTTATACTAAAGGAGTAAAATAGAAGAGAAAAAAAGGTGGTTTGTTTCTGTTTAAGGCTGCAAAAAATACAAGCAGTGTCTAAGGACTGAGCAAGACTTATCGTGATATAGTAGATTTTGAGTGCTCTCCAGAGCACTTTAAGACCTGCAAGGCTATTGGAAACAGAAAATGCCAACATGATAGCATCATATACATATTCAAAGAAGGTATCTTGATCTTCAGAGCTTTTCAATGATGTTTGAAGCAGAATGTGGATGGCATTTATTTGGAGCAGCCTCCCTTGGCTTCATTCACCTGTACTTATATGGTTCACAGACAAACTCTGTCCTCTTTCTGTCCCAAATTTCAAGTGGCTGGAATCGGCTGATTGTGGAAAAGCCCTTTGGCAAGGACTTGGATAGCTCCAATGATCTGTCCAATCACATGTCGGCACTGTTTAGAGAGGACCAGATCTATCGCATTGACCACTACCTGGGCAAGGAGATGGTGCAGAACCTAATGGTGCTCAGGTAAAGTAAAAAACCTGGGAGTAGTGAAGATAGATCACGAAGTGGATCTATGCAGATAAGCAGCTACCCAAATCAGATTTACCTTCACTTGTTTACCCTGAACCAAACTTCTTAAAACTTGACTCTTGCTGTGTGGAAGCTTTCAGTAAGCTTAATATCAGCAAGGCATCATTTTTATAGGGTGTGGACAAGAGCATTTTTGGGTGGAGAGAGCCCAGCCTATAAAATTAGAGGCCCTATGGTTTCATTGTCTGAGATACCTCTACTTTGCAGCTTCTGACTCAGATCACCTTCGGTTGCCTTTATAGATTTGGAAACCGGATATTTGGCCCCATCTGGAACCGTGACAACGTGGCCTGTGTCATTCTGACTTTCAAAGAGCCATTTGGCACAGAGGGCCGAGGAGGCTACTTCGATGAGTTTGGCATTATTCGGTATGTTTTGGGGCTGAGATACAGCAAAATGTGTTGGTATGGCAGAGATTTCCTGATATTTTACAAGGACCAATTTTATTTATTATAGTATACTAGTGTATGCATTAGTAAGCCAATGACTATAATAAGTATAATATTAAAGGTATTTTTTTTCTTTTTTTCTTTCTTTGTTTCAGGATGTTTAAAAGTCTTTTGTTTGGTTTCTTATTATTTTCTTTGAGTTTAACATTTGTTTTGTTAATTGTGCAGGTTAAAACCTTTTTTCAAAAAAGTATGTGCTGGAGCGGAGGTTGGAGAGTTGCAATGTGATGCTCTCTTTGGGTTACTGGGCATATTTTGGCAAACCCGTGTGTTAATACAGTAAATGACCCACACAATATTTGGATACAAGAACAGCCTTTTCCTTCAAAAGCAGAAAGGCATTCTAGAACACACCATTGCAATCTGTAGAGGGACTTACAACTGTTCATTTAGTGATCGTTCAAAGTCACAATGGCACTGAAAAAAGTGATTTATGACCGTTTTTCACACTTATGACCGTTGCAGCATCCCCATGGTCATTGATCAACATTCAGATGCTTGGCAACTGATCTATATTTATGATGGTTGCAGTGCCCTGGAGTCATGTGATCACCTTTTGCGAACTTCTGAAAAGCAAAGTCAATGGAGAAGCCAGATTCAATTGACAATCGTGTTACTAACAACTGCAGTGATTCATTCAACTGTGGCAAGAAAGGTCATAAAATAAGGGCAAAACTCACTTAAATGTCTCGCTTAGCAACAGAAATTTTGGGCTCAATTGTGGTTGTAAGTCAAGGACTATCCGTACGTACCTGGGAAGAAAGAATCCTTCACATGGAAAAGTAACACAATCTAACTTTCTCTTTAACATGCTAGTTTTCAAACAACAGGATACCAGAGGAAAATGGGTCACTTGATGGGAAAACATCAGTAAAAAGGAAGGGGAACAGTTGCAGAAGTTGCTTGATGACTTTCTCAGCTCCCCAAAGTCCCCTCCTTTATTTTTCACTTTTAGAAATTAGCTGAAAAATGGGATAATTGAAAAACAATTGTGGGGGATGTTTCTCCCACAAACAATATGGTGGGATGTAATTTACCCAAACTCATACCAATTAGTCATTGCCCAGGTCAACAAGGATTATGCCAGGTGTTGGAGTTCCTGGACATCTGATGACAAGTGGGCTACACAACTCAGGGCTGTTAGTGAGCAACCAGGGCCAGCAGCTGTAGGACTTACTGAAAGAAAACCCAAGTTTCTTTGCATCTGAGTAGACATGCAGTGGCTAACGTGCAAATATGATAGCTGGGAATTCAAATTGCAGAGCTAAATTACAAGCTATTGGGGGATATGTGGAGTTTTCAAGAACATTTAATGTATCTGTACCTAGTGATAACCTTCTTCAAAACATCTTCCACAATTGTCCATTTTTCAATTGTCTCATTTTTCAGCTAATTTCTAAAAGTGAAAAATAAAGGGAGGGGTTTTTGGCTGGCTATGAAAGCTTACCAAGCATTTCCTCTGCAACTGCCCCCACTTTCTTCTTTTTTTTTAACCGATTTTTACCCATCCAATGACCCATTTTTCTCTGCTACCCTGTAGTTTGAGAACTAGCATGTTAAAGAGAAAGCTAGATTAACCATGTAGATTTTCTATGTGGAGGATCCTTTCTTCCCATGTAGAAGCATTGCCCTCCTCTACAGACTGCAATGATGTGTTCTCAAATGCCTTTCTGCTGTTGAAGGAAACTGATAGTATGGGATGAGATATAGAAGATTCTAACTGCAGACGGATTTGATATACAAAGACTAAAAACAAATGGTGAAAGGCAGCTTTGCTTGGAAAAGCTTGCAGCCTGCAGATACTTTTAACAACATCAAGCATCTGCCTATCCCAGTCCTTGGGAAGGACTCGATAGGTGAATAAAAATACCAGTCTAAACATCTGGCTGATTGTGTAGCAACCATAATAATAATAATAATAATAATAATATGGGATGACTGTACACAGCTGTAATCAAAACATGTTCCTGCTACTTCTGTAGGGATGTTATGCAGAATCATCTTCTTCAGATGCTTTGTCTGGTAGCTATGGAGAAACCAACTTCTACCAACTCTGATGATGTCCGTGATGAAAAGGTAGGATCCTGGTTCTTCTGACTCAGTGCCTTTGGGCAAAACTGCATTTTGTTGCTTAGACTATTGAGCCTTCTTATATTTCCATCTGCTGACAATGCTTTCCTTGTACCTCAATTTAGGCCCAGAGCTTCCTAGGCTTAATTGTTCTAGATTCTATTAATTACAAAACCAAACTAAATATAAAGCAATGTGTTTACTTCAAGGATCACCTTTATTTCCAAGGATCCCACATAGATCCCACGAGTATTAGATTTAAACAAACGAACAGGGATGGCTGCATCACAGTCCCTTGCATAGGTGCCCATCTGACCAGGAAGAAAGACAAGGGTTATCTGGGCTTGTATGGAATATCTCCACAAGAGGGAGCTATAGGAGATGGGAAGGAGCAACTTTACTGGTCCGCCTTAAAGTAACTTGAATATTTTGTGTCTAGCCATCTATGCCATAACAGCCATTTTGTCAGAATACTTGCAACATGTTCTCAAAGTTTAGACATTGCTTAGTGGCACAAAGGGGGAGGGGGACTGCTGATCTATCTCTAAAATAGGAATGAATTACTAAGCACCTAGACTAGATCTTCCTAAAGCCTTTCCATCTCTTCTGAAAAGTGTCTCATAATGACCTGAACACCAATGCTGACCAAACCAGAGCAGTTCTTTCTATTAAATTATCTTCCCTTAAATATTTCTTCTGTGAAGGTAAGTATTTAGAGTTTTATCATTTTCAGTTGGAGACTCTTTTTCTGAGAATATAAGATACACATAAGTGTACCTCTATGCCAGTTGGAAAGCCTGCATGTTGGTCATGTGGAATTTCCGCTGCTACCTTGACTGTAGATATAGTCGCCTCAGTTCACTTCTGCTGATGTGTGATCTTGAGTCTCCCCATGTTTTTCCGTTAGGTGAAGGTTCTGAAGTGCATCAAAGAGGTGAAAAGTGAAAATGTAGTCCTTGGGCAGTATGTGGGCAATCCATCTGGAAAAGGAGAGGCTCAGAAGGGCTATCTTGATGACTCCACAGTTCCAGCTGGCTCTACCACCCCTACCTTTGCTGCTGCTGTGCTGTATGTGGACAATGAAAGGTGGGATGGTGAGTATAACCATACAGCAAGAGGACCAGCCAAAGAAAAACGTGCTTTGAACTGGGGGGAAATAGTGCGTAGTGGACAAGTGTCCTTGTATCTCATTGCCTATTTAATACTCTCCCTGTAGGAGTACCATTTGTCTTGCGCTGTGGCAAGGCGCTGAATGAGCGCAAGGCAGAAGTACGGCTGCAGTTCCGGGAGGTGCCAGGTGACATTTTCCAACAGCAGTGCAAACGCAATGAATTGGTGATCCGTGTGCAGCCTAACGAGGCCGTTTACACCAAGATGATGACCAAGAAACCAGGCATGTTCTTCAACCCAGAAGAATCTGAACTGGACCTCACTTATGGCAACCGCTACAAGGTACCTTATTTTATCTGCCATTGAAAATACAAACAACACAATTTTGCATTTGTGAGTGTTCAAGGTGTCTGCTATATACAGTGTGTTAGCTGAATGTCCATGGTTGTGCCTATATAAAATGCTAAACTTGGCCAAATAAAGAATTCAACTACAGTAAGCCAATTTATATATACAACATGCTAAGCTTTATTAGCTGATTTGGAGGGTGAGGTGGGATGGAATTGTCAGATTAGTGCATTTTATAAGCCTAGCCTGTTTTGGTTAAGTAACACTTCTGTGTAATGTTTGAACCCAGAACCTTGTTCAATAACAAGGACAGATGTGTAGTGTGAACATGGGTAGTAAATGGCTGCATGGTTTGAATACCAGGGTAACAATATGTAGGGAGATAGGGAGGTAATGATTTAGTACTGTATAGCCCAAAACCCCAGTAAGTCTATAGTTGGTTTCCCTGTTTTTTAGAAAGTTAAATTACTGCTGGCATATTTTCAGACATACCTCTATCTCACACAGAGGGGTAGGAATTTAGAGCATCTTTATCATGTGGATATCATCTTTATTGTTTTTCAGCAGACAGATCAGATTCCCAATTGCAATTACTTTGATTTTTAATAGGCATAGGAAACCCATAGTAAATTGTGGTCATGTGATATGAGACCCTGCAAATGGCCATAAATGCAAGCCAATTGCCAAGCACCAAAAATGTGACTGCTTGGGGGGGGGGAGGCAGCCATCAGAATCTCAAATCTGGGTTGTAAGTAGCCCTGGGGAACTCTGTCATAACTTCAACTGTTGCTAAGCAACCGATCATGAGGACTCCCTTTATGTGAATCCTCGCATGTTGCAGTGACCCTTTCAGCCATGGAAGTCATCATTTGACACTGTAACATTAGATTTTAGGTATCTTATCATTGCCCTTTCGTAATTAAGGTGTCCTATCTCCTTCTAAATGCTTCGTTTCTAAAGCTAATTGTTAGGAATAGACCATCTTATAGCGTACAATGCTTAACATCTTTTTTTTTCTGTTCTTTTCCACAGGATGTGAAACTCCCAGATGCTTATGAGCGCCTTATCTTGGATGTTTTCTGTGGCAGCCAGATGCACTTTGTGCGCAGGTGAGTGGGGGGGAGGGTCATCAGGGCACAGTTAGGAGAAAAACTAACTTTTCCAAGCACCTGATAGCAGTTGGCTGCTGTATTTTCCAAGCTCCTGATAGCCTATTGATAGCCCCTGTTGTTTTCTTCCATGGGTTATGCATATCTGTGATGTGCATAGAGCATTATGGCACAGTTCCTTTTAGTTTGAAATCTTTGAATTACAGTTACAGATTGAAGACTCAGAACTCAGCACTTAATGAAGGCCATACCTAGCCCTCCCTGGTCTGGTAACAACTCTTTTTCTAGTGTTTCTTTGGATTTCTACAACCCATCCTAACCTTGCTGCCTTCTCCCTCAGTGACGAACTACGAGAGGCCTGGCGTATATTCACTCCGCTGCTCCACAAAATCGAGACAGAGAAGACAAAACCGATTTCCTATTGCTATGGCAGGTGAGGTTAGAAATGATTGCCGGGCTGTTGGGAGGGCAGCAATACTTCCTTTGAAAAGCAGGCTACAGAAATGGCAGAGTAGCCCAGCCCTTTGGCATGTGATCTGTTCATGTGCAGAAATGTCACTCCTAGCCTTTTCTGGCTTCTAGAAACAGTATTGCTCTACACTCACAGGGCAGGGTTCTCTTTCAGCTGACATGCTGGGGTGTTTTTTGTTTTTGTTTTTTGCAATAGACTTGATTCTCTTTCCCATGCCACCAAATACCTAAGACAGCTATATTTCTACGCACTTTTCAAGGTACCAGGCACTCATCTCCAGTAATGATTACACTAGGGCACATTCACAGATCCTTGTCACATGACAAAGTTGAACAAAGGCTTGGACCCAAGGCTGGCCCACTGGTAGAATCAAATAAAACAATTTGACAGGTATTAAACTGCCAGGACTGCCTGGCTCCTCTGCATTCATGTTCTCTTGGATCCTGAGAGCACTCAAGAGCTGGCCGGGGAGTGGGGAGATAGATAGATTTAGGCCAGGTAAAATGAAAAGGATTTTTAATGAGTTTCAGTCACTTCACGGAAATGAAAACAGCACACCAGCCATTTCTGGATCATTAAAGAAACCATTACTATTTTTCTCAGCTTCTCAGGAGGTGAGAAGAGCGGCAGTACAGAATCGTAAACAGTCATTTGTTGAAATCCATGAGTATATGTGGGGCTTGCTCATAGCTGTGTTTCTAGAAATATTAATAGGGGTGGTTTTTTTTAATCTTATAGCCGTGGCCCTGCCGAGGCTGATGAATTGATGAAGAGAGTTGGATTTCAGTACGAAGGCACCTACCGGTGGGTCAATCCTCACAAGCTCTGAATCCTGTCAGCCTCTGCCTCTTGGAATGGCACCTGCAGCTCGTCTCCACATCTCTCCAGAGAAACTGAGCCGGCCTGTGTCCTACCCAAAGACTGTAACGTGCCCATCTTGTCTGAGGGAGCAACTCGTTGGGCTTAGGCGTTCGTGCACTTCTCCAGCTGCAGTGGGATGTCTTCAGCATGAACAGCATCTTCTTCTGCTGACCTCTTGGTGGCCCTCGTGTACACTCTGTCTCTATCCCATTCCAGTTTCTGCTGCTATGCTGGGAAAGCTGCTGGAGGCATGGGAAAGCTGCAGAGGTTTTTTTGCTCTCACACTCCATACTCCTTCCTCATCTACGTATGCTGCTTTATTCAGTTGCTTTTACTTGGAACTACTTCTTACATTCCTTTGGATTTTGTACATGATGCTGTTCTGTAAATGGAAGTTATTACAAAACCTCCCCCATTTTGTGTCTCTTGAATATGTGTGTTTGAGGTGTCTTAAGTCTAGTTGTAACACTGAGCTCTGCTTAATCTTCACCTGTTTGGGCAACTGAATCTCAGTATTGCACAATTGCGGCTGGCCTGAAGGCTATAAATAAAATACGGGAGCAGGGGGCCTTGGACCTGTATAGCCAACCTGGCATCCAGGCCTCTGTGTTTCCAAACCAGGGCAAGGCAGCAGCCTCAGTCAGATAAGAGCTGGAGCACCACCTCCTTATGGAGGAAGCCATCTCTGATAATGGAACTTTCTCTCAGGCTCAGCTTAGCAATAGCAATAGCACTTAGACTTATATACCGCTTTACAGTGCTTTACAGCACTCTCTAAGCGGTTCACAGAGTCAGCATATTGCCCCCAACAATCTGGGTCCTCATTTTACCCACCTCGGAAGGATGGAAGGCTGAGTCAACCTTGAGCCGGTGAGATTTGAACCGCTGAACTGCTGAACAGTCAGCTGAAGTAGCCTGCAGTACTGCACTCTAACCACTGCGCCACCTCGGCTCTCTATCCTTGAACCTCTTAGATTCCATTCCTAATTCATACATATATTAGGAAGCGACTCTCTTGAGGCTGTGGTCTGAAGTTCTCAGCAGGAGCTTTGCCTTTCATCAGGTTGCCTTTCATCTGGCAGAAAACGTCTAGGATATGCTTGGTTGCTGTTCAATTCCACGAGCAAAGAGATGGATGAGACTCCCGTGTACTCTTAAGGGGAGAGAAGAGCAGAACAAGCACTTGAAGAATAAGGACGGCAGCATCATTTAAAAACCAAAGCTGCTCCCTCTTACACCTGTTAAGAATCTTGGCTACCTTCCAGTTGATATTTCCTCTAAGCCAGGGCTGCACAACTGTTTTCAGACCAAGCATCGCATTTTGGCCTTTTTAGTGGTATGCTGCAATCTGCGTACTAAGGAGTCGATAGAGCCTGGACAGCAACTCTGATTTAAGGTGATTGCTCTCTGTGCATTTAATGACGTCCTCCTCCTGTTACCTTAAACATTGCAACCCAGTGGTCAAATCTGAGCCAGCAAGCAAGAATTGCACCTTTTTTGGAAGCCCCCCCCTACCCCTCCTTTTGGGAGATTGCTAGTCAGACCAAGTCTCCAGAGCTTTTCCCCATCTTCTTCCGGTGCTCTGCCTTGTTACTGCTATTACTCATTTCTTCCCAGCACTCTTCAATCTCATTCTGGGTTACCAGTTATTGCTGTGATCTTTTTAGGATCCCGCTGAAGGAGTCCCAAATTTCATACATGTGTTTTACATTAGTCCAAGTTGGCCAACTGTGCTCCCTCCTCCCTGTGCCTTTGTGATTCAGTCCAGGAATTTTTGACCCACCCCATCAGAGGACCTACCGAATGGTGATATCAGTGTGGTTCAACGTCTCTCCATCGCAGGTCCAGCAGCTGACCAGCGGCTGTCCTTGGCATATTCCCCCGCAGAGTATGTTCTGTTCTTGTGCAGCTTGTTGTCTTCCCTCCCAGTCTTCCCCTTTGGGGGAGGTGAAGCGAACAGCTCGAACCCGGTACACACTCACAAAGGGCAGGTCAAACTGTGGAACACAATTGCATCTCCTGAACAAAAGCAGCCCCTTGTCTCTAGAGTTTGGAAGGAGCTGTTACAAATATCTCTGCTAATAGAGCGGAGAAGAGCAATATTTGCAAGCACCTGGAACTTGGAGGTGGTGGTCAACATACTGCAATATTTAATTTGACAAAACAAAATAGACTTATTAAATTTATTAATTGTAATTTAGTATGGTTTTTAATCCAAAAAATGAAACTTTGTGGGTTTTCCTTAACCCAAGTGTGCATGCTGAGGCAAGAATGTACAGTAGAAGCAATCAAGCAATGTCTTCAGGGCACTGATATTCAAACAGTTGATGTCCCTTTCCAAAAATGTATTCCTAAGTAGCCTTTACTCTCCCAGCAAACCTGCTACATATTTAAATTAAATTAAATCACAGCTTCTCAACTAAGGAGGTCCCTAACCTTAGCACGATTCAGTACACTCCCTTAAGCAGTTTTAGAAGGGAGACACAAAGGGGTTCCATTTAAATCCAGAGTCTGCCCATATGGTAAGGTATAGAAACCACCAAATGTGGCTTACTTTACTATCCATTTTCTCTTGCCACTCATACTGAACTGTTAATTCCACATCTAATTAAATATCCTGATCACTCAATTCGGTTCTATTTAAATCAACTCTCAGATTCAAATAACACTATTTCCTTAAGCATGGTCAAATTCAGTTAGGTAAGATGCACATCAGTTTGACAAATGTGTTTAGCTATCTCTGCGGAAGGATGTCCGCAAAATCTAGCTGCCCTTGTCATAAAAATCCAATTACATGCATTTTTGGACAAACGACCTCACTAGAACTTGTGAAGTCTCAATCTGGATATAGGAAATGAGCCTTCCAGACAAAAAAAATAATGGCCAAAGGAACGGACAGCCTAAAATGAACAGAGAAAAATGGATGGCAGCAGCTCAAAGAAAAGGCTGTCTACTGTATGTGCTATCCCTTTCTGCATAACTCCACTCCAAAGTTCTACTCACAAAACAGGAGGAGCCTGGAGATTAATGTTCCAAACCTATTAATAAATACCCCATTGCAAAACACATTTCCTAAAAGCCACGTCTTCAAGGCCATTTAAAGGATGGCAGGGTTGGGGCAGTTTGAATCCCAGATGGCTAGCATCACAACCGAGAAGGCATTATGTCTCTCAGATGATACTGTTTTAAAAATGAGACCTGGAACACGCTCACTCCCAAATTTAACTGGGTGGGCAGAAGCAATGGCAGTCCCTCGGGTAGCTAGATGCCATGCCAAGAAGGGCTTTAAAAGTCAAAACCAGCACCTTGAATTGCACCCAGAAGCTTAGTGGTGACCAGTGCAGCTCTCACAGCAGAGGTGTTGCCAGGCTGTGCCAAGGTGTGCTCAAAACTACCCATGCGGCTACATTCTGGACCAGATGCAGCTTCCAAGTGATTCAAAAGCAGTCCCAGGTATAACACACTTCAATAATCCAAGCACAAACTGATTAAAGCATGAATGACTATGAGAAGGCTGCAAAGTCTGCCATTTAGGCACAACTGCCACCCGCTGTTCCATCAGGAGCTCTAAATTGCACACTAATTCTGTCTGGGGAGAAGTGTTATCTCATTCAGAAATAAGATGGAAAGTGCTTGGTAGAGGAGAATTTGAAACGCATAGCCACTCAATTTTGTCAGAGTTGATTGTCAGTCTGTTCTTCCCCATCCAGACTGAAACCGCCACATCATCACTTAATTGGCCCAACATCCATGGATATAATCTGTATATGTATATCTGGCTTTGTACCAACAGAAGACCTTCCCCAGTAGCTTCATGTAGATCTCAAACTAGAGGGGTAAGAGTATTGAACCTGTGACACCCCATATGTAAGGGGACTTAGGCTCAACCTCTCCCCCCATCAACACTGATGGGAACTGGCCCTGAAAAAAGGAGAACTACAGAAAAGCCATGTCTCCCTCTTCTAATGCTCACAGTTGGTCAAGAAAGATACCATTGCCGGTAGTACTGCTTAGTACTGCTTAGAACTTAGGGAGAATCAGAATGACTGCATCACTACTTTGCTAGACGGACTAGGATGCTGAGCCTCCCTCAGACCTGTCTGTCCATCCACCCCTGCCAAAGCCCTCTCTCCTTCTCAGTTGCCCTCTCCTTCAGAATATGTAGTGATTGGCAATTCTACCCTCCAATCAGCACAGGGCTAGAATAAATGCACTTATTTTATCACATAACTCTTTGCATGGACACGTGCAGCAGAACCATAACCATGAAGACTTAATATTCTGACACACACACACACCCCAAATCTATAGGAAAGCAGCAGGTCACCCATACCTGGTCTGAGCAGTTTGTGTGCCGATTCAAATGCTGCAGGAAGGAGAAGACCGAGCATTTGTGCACCAAGATAAGGTCGGCAGTTCCGTCGGCCAGGTGGGCACAAGGTGAGAGACCCTTGGGGCTCTTAGGACAGGCACTGCTCATGCAGGTCAGGTTGACTGCCAGGAAGCTACCATGAACCCGCTGCCATTCACTACCTGGAGGGGAGAAACAGGTATATCTTGAGCATCTTCACCCAGGAAGCTCCTTAGCTACTCAGGGATCCAAGTAAGAATGGTTATTACTAAGAGATAACAACACTTTGTTGCTACTTTTTGTCTACTACAAGCCTTTTTCTGGGGACAAGTCCTCCTCATTTTCTGAAATTATGCTGACTAGACCCAGCAGTTCCATTCTGAGATTGCCAAAAGCACAGGCAGAAGATATGCCCGGTATTTTATTTCTGCAGAAACTAGGGTTCTTCAGATGCTCCCTCTTCTATTCCACCTCTAAGAAAGAAAGCAAAGCAGCTCAGACCGGTTGTGTTTGTGTTTGCTGCTGTTTGCAAAATAGAGGCATTGAAAAGAGAAACCGCCTGCCAGGCCTGTTCTCTTCAGTTTGCTTTTCCAGGAGGGACCTTGAGGAAGCTAGTAGTCACTGAAGCACAAGACAGACTGCATGGCAAGTTGTCAAGAAACAACAGACAAAGATGCCCCCTAATAACCTTTCCAAATGCACTAACAGGATTTCTGTTTATCACTTCAAGCCCTCCGAATCCGTTAGCTATGTAAGCATTACGACGTTATAAAACAAGTTACTAAATACTATTACTAGTATTAGTATTGTTCCTTGTTATATATGAGAATCCTAAATTTAGAAGGCTGGAGCTTGCTTAAGATCACCCAGCAAGCTGGCAGCAAAATGAAATTAGAAAGATTTTTATTTCAACAGTCTCTTTTTTTTTTCCTTTCGACCAGCTTCAGATAAGGGAGACCTACTTCCTAAATCAGATTATTTGGCCAACCTAACAAGACATGAGCTGGAAACATAATCTGACCTGTGAGTGTGCATAGCTTGCTTTTTTAAAAAAAAATGCTAGTAAAAGCAGATTCTTTGACAAGTAGTAGCTGGATTATATGTAGATTTTGCGTCTCTCATATGTCCCTCAACTGGCTTGTCAGATTTGAGGCCTCATTGCCCATGCACCTCAGAGGACTGGTGCAGCCAAATGGACTAAGATTAGATTTGCCAGTTTAGCCAGTGACCCAGGGTGAGATGCACACACTTGACCCCAGGCTAGCCCCAGTATGGAGGGGGTGGGGGTGGTGAGCTACAAACGCTTCCTTAACTTATAGCAGTATTTCTCAACCTCAGCAACTTTAAGATGAGTGGACTTCAACTCCCAGCATGCTGGCTGGGGAATTCTGGGAGTGGAAGTCTAGTCACTTTAAAAGTTGCTATGGATGACAAACACTCACGAATGAAGGCAGATATACATGTCCCAGGATAATGTTGCAGGATCCAATTTGTGTCAGTCACCGGGACCAGAGGTTCTGGCATCTGAGCTTTCAGACTCGTGCTGGAGCCCATCCTCAGGGAACTTCTGTCCTGTCTGTTCCCGGTGACTGATCCAGATTGGATCCTGCATGAGAAACACTGCCTTATAGGCTTCTTGTCACAAGGATTACAGCAAATTAATTTTCAGTTATTAATTAATTTTCAAGATTAATTTACAGCAAGATTAATTTTCAGTGTCAATCCTGTGTAATTAAAAAAAAAGTGTTTTGGTGCTTTTACCTGCCTGTTTTGTGAATTCTGAAAAATGTTCTTCCTTGCTTCCACTCAGAAGGTTTTTGCTAGACTCAGAACAGACCATGCAGCTGAAAAGGAGAGCTGGTGTTATAATTTGTATTCTTCCCCACTTGGCCCTCTTAATGCATTGCAACCCAATTTTCATGATTCCTAGCCAACTGGGAATCATGGGGTCTGTAGTCCATAATATTAGAAGAATTGGAGAAGATTGCTCCACCCCTTTACTGCAGTTGTGTTCCTGGACTTTGCCCGTGGTTGTAAATCCCATTGTGGCAGTTTCCCATCAACGTACCCTGACCGGCAGCGTGACTGATCCCGCGGATTGGTGTCCTCTGACTCTGCTAACTGGAATTCCACAGTGCCTTCATAGCTGCGGTTGCTTAGCACTGCTTTGGCTCCTGAAAGAGGAAATAACTGAAGGGAGGGTTTGGGCTGGGTGTGTTCTCACATATACACAAGCACACACCACCACCACTCTTATTGGAAAAATCACAGAAGGTTTAAGTTCTTTTGTTTTTAATAGCTTTTCTTTCATTCTGGAGCATGTTTTAAGTCAGTAGGTATTGAATAGTGAAGGATACAGAAAAGAAGATAATTTGTAGTATCGTGTGTGAATGGTTTTGGAAGAATCAGACAACTGACAGAAATCACAGCTGTTGTTGCAATAAACGGTTTTTGTGCCTTTTCAAAAAGACTGAGAAGGGGGGAACTAAAGTTATATCATATTTGACAGTGAGATATAGAGTAAATAAATAAAAATAAATGATCATGTTTTTTCCTGAAACACCACTGCTCAAATAGCATCATGCGTATTTCAAAAACACTTCAATCATTCCTGAGAATTGGAATTTAAAACTGTCCGGGCACAGAGGAGTACTTTCTTACTAGGACTCTTGAGCCTGTATTTCTTTCAAACCCATCAAGAAGAATTTCATTTTTATGAGTCTGCGTTTTCCTTCCCCTCTCCCAGCTCCCTTTATCCAGCTGGTTTCTTCTTCTGCCGAACGATACCTGCAAAGGTGTAGCGCGCTGGCCCCATCCAACGGTGCTTCTCACTGATGCTCACTACATCACCGTAGAAACCGTAACCAGCCAGCGAGACGGAGTAGCGTAAAAGCATCCCATCATGCCAAATGCTGCAGACATCCAGAGGCTGGCTGTCCCCTGGGAAGGAAAAAAAGGCATGGAAAATAGATCAGAAGGAAAACACCCACACTTTCTCATTCCATTTTAGGTATGGGGCTGGGTATCTACAGGTCCGCAGTCTTTTCCCAAGGAAGCCAATGTTTCTGTTCTCAAGCCCAAATGCAAAATAGCTAGCCCTACTCTGAAGTGACCCAAGCAGGCATTCGAGTTTTTTTTTAATTAAGGGTATGACCAGTGATGAGTCAGAGACCATTTTCAAGCTCGCCCTGCAGATGCTTTACTTCCAAACCTGGCTTTCCAAAATTCCCTACTCAGGGCAGTTTTAAGGACCATACTCTCAAACAGCCACAGATGGATAGTGCGTGCTGGCTAAGCACCTATAATGATGTGCAGAGCAGAGGTGACGGGGTCATTCGTTCCCACGGTTGCAAAGCAGACACAATCTGTAGAACCTGGAGTAGAAACAGAAGACATCCAATCACCCGACTTGCTGGAAAATAGCTCAGAAGGCTGTCTGCTTCCCCCCCAAGACTCTTGGATTAGAGTTTTAGTCATTATTTCCCAGCTCTTAAAGAAAGCCTCAAGCCTTAGTTTTGGGGAGCTACTGGCCTTACCTGCAGGAATGATGCCAATGCGAAGTCTTGGGGACAGAAGCTCCGCATCAAAGTCCTCTCTGAGCTTCCCTGCCTTCTGTTGGGTTCGGTTGATTAAGGCGTGCATCACTTCATTGAATGTACCGTCGCCTCCCACACTTACCAGCCTGGAATGGGATGGAGATAATAAGCTAAGTTATAGGTAGTCCTCAACTTCCAACTCTAATTGAGCCTGGTAATTAGGCTTGTAAGTCATGATGGTCGTAAAGCAAATCACTACATGATTGGACCCAATTTTACCACCTTTTTTGTGTCAGTTGTTAAGCAAGCACCACAGTTGTTAATAGAACCAATTGTTCACTATGGGCTGGTTTTTGCCAGAAATAAACATTGGCTTCTGGCAAAAAGCCAAGGTCACGTGACCGTGCGATAGTTGCCATGAGCCCAAATTGTGGTCATAAGACTGTGAGGGAGGGGATGCAGTGTCAGAACTTCAAAACTGGTCGCAAGTAGCCTTCCAGGGATCCATCATAACTTTGAACAGTTGCTAAGCAACTGATCATAATTTGAGGACTATCTGTAGTCAGGATGTGAAGCAACTCCCTTTATGGACCCCTTCTAGGCAAATGATGGGGATTCTCCCATTTCTCCCCACTTCCATGAGGGGCAAGGACACTGCTGTGCCTGTTTACATAATGTTGAATGGCACGGAGCAAAAATGTCCTATGGAGTTGCTCATGACCCCTTAATACTGTGAGTAGAATTAAATGGCGGAAGCTATTGGTCTGTCTGTAGAGAGCTCTGATGGGGAATAATATTCAGCCAAGCCAGCTCTCAGATATTTTATTTTTCTACAATGTATTCTTCTTTACTTCCTCTTACACTGTTTTATCTCCTTTCCGCTGTATGAGCTGCATTGGCTTCCAGTGTTGGCTGTGATTCAAGGTGCTGGTGGCCAACTTCCTACAACTTGGTTATTTGTGGGACTGCTTCTCCCTGAGAGTATCTGCCTGTCCTACCAGATCAAATAGGATAGGTATCCTTCGGGTCCCTTCCCTGAAATGCTGCCTACTACCGGGACCTCAGAAGCATGACTTTTTCATAGCTGCCCCCCCCCAGTTATTCATCAGGCCCCCAGTATTTTAGCTTTCCAGAAGGCCATTAAGACCTAGCTTTTTTACCCAGGTACAGTGAATGTATCTTGATTGCTGGGGCCCACCAAGGACCCTTTGGTTTTGTTTTTACAGTTTTATGATTTTTAAAATATACTTCTGGAGTTTTGTTGCTGTTGTAAACAGCCCAGAGTGCGTTTTAAGATGGGAGGCAATACACTCCCCTTTCAAGATGGCTGCTGTACAGTCAGAGATTCTTTTTTTCTCTTACAAATGATCTGCTGATTTCACTGCTAAAGGTGGTTCTTTGACAGTGCTGCTCCCTAGTTTTGAATGGGAGCACTTAAGAGTGACCCAAGATGACTTTTGGACAATCGTGGACCCAGTGGATAAGGGGGAGGGTCTTGAAGATTCCAATTTCTTCTGGAAGCAATTGAAAAGTCATTGGGCATATCCATGTTCCTGTCAAAGAGTTTTGTCTTCTAAGCATGCCGGAATTTTAACTTTCACTTTTTTATTTCACTTTTTTATTTTGCTCATTGTTTTAAAAGTTGATTTAACAGTGGGTGCTGATTTATCTCAATCCCTTGCTGGACTCTAATTGCTTTTTCTTTTCTTTTGGTATATGTTGTTTTGGATAACCTCTGTTCCTTCCATATGGAAAGCACGGTAATGTTCGGGGGTGGGTGGATGAAGAGTTCACAGACTCCTACTGCTGGATTCTGTATTTTTTGAATTTGAAAAACACCTGGAGTTTATTTCCATTGAACTTTTCTTATAATCTTGGATTGAAATATAGAGGCAAACATACTTTTTTTGTTTTGTTCTTTGTTTCCTGGCTAAATTTCACAGATTAAGATGGCTCTGAAATCTAAGAAAGGAAAATGGGGAGATGTGCAGCTTCTAGCTGAGTTCATCTCTCAAAAATTTGATCAAACTTTAATGTTTGTTAAAAGAATGTTAAGATCTGAAGCTTTATCTCTGGATGTGGATGAAGGTACGCAAAAGGACTTTGATCCAGTTCCAGATCAAAGAGATAATGTCGCA
Source organism: Thermophis baileyi (assembly GCA_003457575.1). Lineage (NCBI taxonomy): Eukaryota > Metazoa > Chordata > Lepidosauria > Squamata > Dipsadidae > Thermophis > Thermophis baileyi. Next base: position 443,184 of record QLTV01002677.1, read on the forward strand.
GCTGGAGAACCAGCAAAGTGGATTTCATCTGCTGTTCTGAAGTTTAAGTCTGCACATTCTTTCAATGTTATGGCTTTGACTAAGAAGGAAAGAGACAGACTCCAGACCTCTGCGAAGTCTGAGGGAGACTGGATGGATTTATTACAGTTAATTTGCAATTACTTCTGCTTGCACTTTGATCAGAAAATAGACCTATTTTGGAAACTGGTTTTACTACATTTAATTAAACAGCAATTGACCAGAGAAGATATTAAGAAACAAACATGGATATTTGACCCAGGATGATTTGTTTATAACTTTTGGGATATTTGGGATAGATAAGATCCTGTGATAAATTTTCTAAGAGTAGATTACAATAACCACCTGTCAACAAGTTGCAAATAGATTTAGAAGTTTAAATTTTTTTGGAGGTGGGAACTAATGTTGTAGTAATATATTAATCAGTATTCAACTAGAGGGTATAATGTGTATATCAGTGGCGGGTTGCTGCTGGTTCAGACCTGTTCACCCGAACTGGTGGTGGAAATTTGCCCCCGGTCACCGAACTGGCAGCGATGGCCGGCTGGCTACACCCCCGAACCGGTCCTCCGTTCGCCGCTCCTTGAAAGCGGCTGGCAAAGAACCCTCTGCGCATGTGCAAAGGCTTCTGCGCATGCGCAGCGGGTCATTTCCCCGACGTGACGTAGGGGAAATGCAAAACGCGTACTTCCGACGCAATGCGAACCGGTAGGGAAGGTAAGTGGAACCCACCCCTGGTGTATATGTGTATAATGTCTTGGTTTATGCTCCTTTTGTTTTGTTTTATGTTTTGTGTTTTTTTTTCCTTTTGTCCTTTTGGATTTTTTTGAGTTCTGTATTTTGTATTTTAATCTTGCTTTGAATAAAATAAAAAGTACAAATAAAAAAGAGATGGGAGTCAATACAAATCTTTTAAATAAATAAAATAAAAATTCATATATTTAATACCTTTTTGTAACATCCTTCAGAATGTTTTTAAAAATTTAATTTGCAAAGAAGGCCAGAAACATTCTTGTTTTTAAAGCCATTTAGACACAAGATCTAAATCAATGGAGCACATTCCAAGGAGTGGAGTGAGACAAGAGTATCACAGCCTGGAGCTGGATAGGAGGCAGAGGAAGAGAGCTAGGATAGCCACTTCTCAGAATCTCCCAAGGGATATCCACTAGGGTGAGAGAAGTAAGGGTTTAGTCTGGCAAGAGTCTGTTTGTTGTGTATAAACAAATAAGGAACGGAACCCTGGCTAGATTGTTCTACCTCATTCTTGGGCTAAGCCTGACAGTGAATGAATTAATGAATTACAGCATTTGGAATTAACTACGGTAGTTTTCTCCATGGTTGGACTGGCAGACAAACTTGGGGGAAAAACAAATAGATTGGTTTCCTCCCTTTTTTGCATTCAAATTATTGGAAAATGTATTTGCTTTGCAGCCATTGTTTTGTGGGACTCTTAATGTCTGCTTGGAGCAGATAATTTGCTTTTCAAAGAATAGTTTTTGTCAATTTGGTGCTCGCCAAATGTAATCCCATGCTGGAGGGGACAGCATATTGCAGTTCCAGGAGAAATGGAGGGCAACAGGTTGGGGAAGATGCCAGGATTGAACTGAATGGATAGTTCAGATTGAACTAGAGGCACAAATTTCCTCAGAAAGCAGTACAGATGCAGGCAAACTAAGACAAAAATACTTACCCATCGAAGCCACAGAGATCTTGCTGTAGGATGTAATCACGAGCCTCATTTGCATGGCAGGTCTCTGAGAAGATGGTGACAGGAAGAAAGCAGGAGATTGTTTAATAGGAGCCATGGTGGCGCAGTTAGAATGCAGTATTGCAGGCTAACTCTGCCCATTGCCAGGAGTTTGATCCTGACCAGCTCAAGGTTGACAGCCTTCCATCCTTCCAAGGTCAATAAAACGAGGACCTGGATTGTTGGGGGCAATATGCTGGTATTTGTAAACTGTTCAGATAGTGCTGTAAAGTACTATGGAGCGGTATATAAGTCTAAGCACTATTGCTACCGTATTGCTAAGTGGTATGCTATTACAAGACTCAAACAAAGGATGGAGCAACAGGAAAGCTGGAAGCTATTGGAGATAAAAGAAGTCCATAATGAGAAGGAAAGAGGGAGTGGTGGAGGAAGATAATGGGACTCACCCACAACTTGAGCATGGATCCCAGCCAGGACAAACAGTGGAGCCACTTGACTTTGATAGATCTCCATTGCTTGCTTACGACCCCCCACTGGATTGATGAAGACAAGGAGACTCTTGGGCCGTGTAACACCTGGAGCAGAAGGAAGGGACATGTAAATGGCTGCAGAATGAGATCAAAGTACCATCTAGTCCAGCATTTGGATTCTCTCAGTAGTCAATCAACACCTCAAGAGTGCATGAAGAAAGAGCTCTCTCTTTCTTCCCTTACAGTTTGCATTCACAAAAACTCTGCTGCAGAACAAGGAAGATCGAACTAACTGTCATTTCATGTCAGAGATGAAAGGTTGGGCCAAAAAGGCTCCTTCAAGTTGCTGAGTTTGCTTGGTAACATGCAGAAGTGACTTGCTATTGCTTTCTTTCAGAATCTAGTCTTCAATCCTGGTATTTGTGGGAGTCTCCCATCCACCTATTAACCTGGCTCAATCTGACTTAGCTTACCAGCCTGAACAAGGTCAGGCAGTTGCCTTCTGCAGGGTAAGACTTCATTTAACACCAACTCAAAACTTATTTTCCATGACATTCAAAAGAAAAGAAAAGAAAAAAAAATACAGATGGCCTTTGAGCACACACTGTACAAAGTACCTTTCCCTTACTACTGACTAAGAGCAGTTCATTTCATTTCTTGATCTAATCTACCTTGCAGGGCTAACATTGCCCTACTTGCAATTAAGAGAGGTTCCCTGGTTCCCTTCTTGGAAGCCATATCCTACCCACTTATATGTGGCCTGTCCTTGCATGGCAGCCACACTTAAGAAGGCCAGGAAGACTTCAGCTGGGCTAGGAACTGACCATGATAATGAATCCAGGTCTGAAGGGCACTGACCCAGCGTGTTGCTAGCTGAGATGTGGATGGGGCAGTGAACTCCAGCACCCCAAGGTTCCAATACTCTCCTTTTTCCCGCTGTATAAAAAAAACTAAAAAGAAAGAAAGAAAGGGTGGGGAACGGAACATTAGAGTGGTTGTTAGAGGATTTATGAGTAAGATCAGATTGAGTGATTGTTCAGGAAGTCATGAATCTATTTTGCATGTGAAATTATGCAACTTTATTTACACATGCATGCATATATCTTGAAAAATTGAGTTCTCAGATTTATAACCTGCTTTTTCACCAGGAGCTCAAAGTGGCATACAAAAGGTAAAAGGTAAAGGTAAAGGTTCCCCTCGCACATATGTGCTAGTCGTTCCCGACTCTAGGGGGCGGTGCTCATCTCCGTTTCTAAGCCGAAGAGCCAGCGTTGTCCGAAGACGTCTCCGTGGTCATGTGGCCGGCATGACTAAATGCCAAAGGCGCACGGAATGCTGTTACCTTCCCACCAACGTTGGTCCCTATTTTTCTACTTGCATTTTTTACATGCTTTCGAACTGCTAGGTTGGCAGAAGCTGGGACAAGTAACGGGAGCTCACCCCATTACGCGGCACTAGGGATTAGAACCGCTGAACTGCCGACCTTTCGATCAACAAGCTCAGCGTCTTAGCCACTGAGCCACCGCGTCCCATTAAATCAAAACTTTATTACGATCATAGACCAGCATATTCAAAATTGGGCTGCAAAGAGTCCAAAGTCACCCAGCAAACTTCGGGTTACACTGGATCTAATTCAGAATTCCTACTTCTTGAGTTTCCTGGTTACGCTTCAGGGAAAGATTATGATGACTGTATTAGCTGAGTTCATATAACTCCTAAGACCAGACTAACCAACCACAATTACTGTGTTCATATAATACACTGTGCCCCCAAAGAGAAACTGTATTGTAGCTCAGTGTGATGACCTGCTTCATACAACACACTAAAAATAACTGGATTCCCATAACACACTGTGGCTTCAACATCCAAGGCTGAGAAACAGTTGGCAAAAAAAATATATCTTAATTCAGCCTTGTCCTTGAATCTTTTGCCGCAAAGCCTGTAAACCTAGCTTAGAGTGTGTACACTAGAGAAGTGCAACTTTGGATCTGGCCTCCATAGCATAAACACTATTTGTTGTCGCTCCACTCTTCTCCTGCAGTCAATGAAAGTAATAAGAAACAAGGACCATGACTTATTTAAAAGAATTGCTGTGAACAAAAAGGGACTCCCCTGATAGATGTTTCAATCACTCTCAGCATGCAACCAAAGTTGTAGCCCACCTGAAAAAAGATTTCACTTTTTTACTTGATTTTTGTGACCCTCTTTATGCATAATAATATCCAACTACCTAGATGCTCTAAACCTGGATCCATCTTACTCACCTGTGAAAGAGTTTTCATCCCTAGTAGATTCCAAAATCTCCTTTCTGTTACTGGCTGTTCCAAGCTTCACAGCAACCATCTCCTGGATGGGAATGCAGAATCCCTGGTCTGGAAAGGAGAGAAGACAGTTGCTTTGCTAATCTTTATTTGTGGAGTTTCTGCCCTGCCTTTCTGTTTTTTCAACAGCTGTGAGTGTGGGTTTGGTGTGTGTATGAAATATTAATACAGTCAGTCAGAAATAAAATTAAACATTTAAAGCTTGCCAGCAGAGATGATAATAATTCTCAGAAGATAAAAACTTGCTTTAGTCTGAGGGGCAGGCACTTACAGATCAAAATCCATGTATTTGTCTTTTCTTCATGACCTGCTGCCACAGTGGAGAGCTTTTCAATAGCACACCATCACTAAAACTGTCACAATCTGTCATTCAACTGAGTGCTGGCTGGCTGGCAATTCATATAAAAGCATTACTTGGGGGAGGACCCATTCTTTTCATCAAGGCTCAGAAAATATTTGTCAGTAGGAAAGCTAGCATTCAGAGCTCAGGTTTTTTGGGGGTTTAAGGGGACTTTAAGGAACCCTCAGGGATTCTTTATCTATTTTCTTGCTCATTCTCCTTCCTCCTGGTTACCATTTGTACCAGGGGTGGGCTGCTGGGGGTTCATAGGGGTTCGGGAGAACCTCTAGCTAAGATTCTGTGCAGTTTGGAGAACCCCCAAATCCCACTCCTGGCTGGCCCTGCCCACCCCACCCCTCCCAGGAGTCCCCACACGGCCCGTTTTGAATGCAGGTAAGTGCAGGGAGAGCGCGGAGGCTCGGGGAGGGCGAAAAATAGGCCTACCGGAAGTTTGGAAAAGCCGGAAACAGGCCTGTTTCTGGCCTCCAGAGGGCCTCCAGAGCCTGGGGAGGCCGTTTTTGCCCTCCTGGAGGCTCGAGGAAAGCCCCCGGCGCCCAGGGAGGGCAAAAATGCCCCCCCCCCGTGGTGCAGGAGGCCGACTAGGCCACGTCCACCATAGCCACGCCCACCCAGCAACCGGGCAGAGAACCCCTTGCTAAAAATTTTGAAACCCACCCCTGATTTGCACCTCCTAAAAGGAGAAGACAAGATGCTTGGAGATGATTGCTCATTTGTTTTGTCATATATCCAGTAAGTTCAGGGGAGGAAAGCCATGGAACTAGGGGGCTCTGATAAGACCATTACAGAATTGCAGATCTCACCAAGAACCTAACCAAGTTGATCCAAGGACTTTAAAAGTTCAGAAGTGTAACTTCTACCCTTTCCTTATATCCAGAGATTTAATCCCTTTACAAGGGATCTTGAAGAAGCTAAAACCTTAAGAGTTCAAATCTAGCAATCCTTTGTATTAATTTTCTCTGTTTGGGTGACAGGGATTTCATAAATGGAATGGAGATGTCTCATAAAACCAGAACCACTACTAGTGGTCCATTCTTAACATCACAGAATGATAATGATTCTCTGCTGCCACTTATTTTATTACTATTTTGAGGGCCCCAATTACACCTGCAGTACTACTGCTCTGTGTCAAAAACAAGTCCTACACCACTTCACAATAAAGTGCTCTAAGTCCCAAACATTCACAAAATACACATTCCTTCTGTCAGAAGGAAAGCTCTTTCTCCCAGCGGAAAGCTGTCAAAACCAGAGGTTGCGGTGTATGGAGTGCCTTTTCCCCAAACTCCTCCTTCTCTTCTCCTTTTTTGCAACTGATTCCATATTACGGAAAATAAGATAACTGACAATGCCATTTCTAAGAGTTTAAGTTCTTCCCTTTCCGGCAGTTGGCCAGGTGAATGAAAATTCTGGTCAGGCCAGTAATCTTCTGCTTTTAACTCAATGCCTATCAGGCATAAAACCAACCGGATTTTCCCAGACCATTAAAACTACTATGGCTTGACCCAGAGGGACTTCAACTTGAAAAACCCGTTCTGGGATCCAAATGTGTTTGCTGGAAGGAAACTGCTGTGATGGAAACTGCAAAGTATGTTCTACGTCTTCTTCGTGAAATCTAACCCCCATCGTCAGTTGGTAAAAAAAAACCCTTGAAACTCATCTCTTCCGTCTCCTCTCTTTCCCCTCTGCACCTGGCACTGGTGTCAGCCTCAGGGGAAGTACTTGCAAACACAACAAGCTTTGAGTCAACTTGGGCCCAGGCCAGGAAACCTTGGTATATAGGTGGTTCCTCTTGACAATACTTTTGTCATTATTTTCTGGAAAAAGACTGAGTAAAGGACAAGGAGCAGGAGTCAGAAGCCTCTTGGTCTCATAGCCAAGATGAGCTGAGAGAAAAGTTGTGATAACTACTAACATGGTGTTTTTAAAATAAAAGTATGAGCAAATTCATGACTTAGGGCTGTGGATAGGGAATTAACAAAAAGGCTCTTCCATGCACTCCCAATGCATCTTGTTTATTGGAGGCTGGAGCCAAAATCTGTATCTTTAAGCATCCATCCTATGTTTTTTCTAAACCTCCCAAGAACATGTTGTGAGGTTGTTCTCTATTCAAAGGATCTCCTCCTATGTCTACTTTTGTTCTAGTTAAAAGAGAAGCACACAGTAATTATTTACATATTTTACCTTTTTTTGGAAATACTTCATCCAAGTTCATGTGAGCTTATTCTCTTGACTACACAATATTTCATAGTGTTTTCCTTTCTTTTTATTAAAACACCACGCTATTAAGGCTAAAAGAATCTTCTGGGGTATATAATTATAAATGACCTCACATTCACACAATCATGTTATTGACACATTTCTATATTGAGGCTTTTAAAATAATTTTATACTAAACTGTCCAAGACACACAATCTATAGTTAAGATGCCAACTAAGCTTTCCTTTCAAAGAGCTGATATAACATACTCCCATGTTTGAGTTTTATAATTTTCTAGCCTTCTAGTTTACTTTGTGATTAATATCTCATATTTGACAGAAAATCATGAAATTTTGGATAACACCATTTTCATTTCAAAATTTAAAATATTCTTAAGTGAAGCATCTTTGTCATTTTTTAGATATAAGTGACACTAAAATTCTCAGTTTCAGGAATATCTGTACATTGTTACCTTTACAAATGTCAGGCCAGCTAGAAAATACAGGAGGAAAAAGACGGAAGAAACTAATCCGTCAACAAACACATCATCTCAAGCATGAGTAGAAAATAATATATTGCCTGCAAGGCGAAAGTTCCAGATACAGTGCTGAGCACTTACAGTTCCATTAGAACACACAAATTATTTTATGGCTTTAACCATATTGACATATTGTTTTATTGATTTAGTGTCATCCAATGCCAGGTAAAACATAAACCGGGAACATGGGCTGTCCTTAGTCAAGGTAGCTGCTAGCTTTTTCTTCCTCAGAATGCAACTTTGTCTTAAACTCTTAGACTTGGTCTGAATAACAGAACAGAGCTGGAAGGGACCTTGGAGGTCTTCTAGTCCAATCCTCCGCTCAAGGAGGAGACCCTATATCATTTCAGACAAATGGCTGTCCATTCTTTTCTTAAAAGCTTCCAGTGGTGGAGCACCCACAACTTCTGAAGGCAATCCGTTCCACTGGTTAATTGTTCTCACTGTTAGGAAATTTCTCCTTAGTTCTAGGTTCTAGGAGAAACTTCTAACAGTGAGGACAATTAACCAGTGGAACAGCTTGCCTTCAGAAACCGTGGGTGCTCCATCACTGGAGGTTTTTAAGAAGAGACTAGACAGTCACTTATATGAAATGGTATAGGTTCTCCTGCTTGAGTAGGGGGCTAGACTAGAAGACCTCCAAGGTCCTTTCCAGCTCTATTCTATTCTATTCTATTCTATTCTATTCTATTCTATTCTATTCTATTCTATTCTATTCTATTCTTATTTTCAACTCTGTTCCATTCCATTCCATTCCATTCCATTCCATTCTCTATTCTACTCTACTCTACTCTACTCTACTCTACTCTACTCTACTCTACTCTACTCTACTCTACTCTCTTCTATACTCTACTCTACTCTACTCTACTCTACTCTCCATTGCTTCTTGTCTTGCCTTCTGGTGCTTTGGAAAATAGGTTCAACCGCCTCTTCTTTGTGGAAGCCCCTCAAACCCCTTTTTACTTCAGCAATGTTGTACACCTAATTCATTACTATTTTCCTCCAACTTGTTGTGCAAGTGGTGTTTCCTCTGTCGCTATGTGTTACTCTAACACCACTACTGGCAGATATGTAATCTGCTGACTACAGGCTGGAGCATCTGAGAGAAGGATGGTGAAATCTTACAGTTGTGATCTATGGAGACCTCACAGAACTTGTAGGACACTTTAAAGAGGGACAGTGTTGAACCTCAGGAGGGGAGGATAAATTCAGAAAGATGGTCCTGCAAAGTTTGAGGCTATTTAGAGAAAATAGATAGAACACCCTTAAATGATTCTTGTCTAAGAATAGATATTAGTTACTGCATGGTACAAATGCAAATACAAATTGCAAATGTCCTAAAATAATGTGTTTTTCCCAGCAAGGAGCAAACCACTTCCACAAATAAAATTTGAACTTTCCTTAAAGAGGTATTACCTACTCTAATCATATCCTATTTTTCTAACAAGTCAGAATCAATATTTTCTTTGTCTACCTTTTTTCATTTGATGTCAAGTCCTTTGAAGTTGGCAAGTTCAGGAAATGAAAACTCCTTGGATTTCTGGAATGAGCTTTATTACTATTAGGATAATGTAATCAAATCTTGAAAGCATCCTACAGCAATTCTCCAGATCAACTTGTACCTAGCATGATTAAAGTGGAATTGCCCTGAGCCTCTTTCTCATATTTCTCCCCTCTAATGAACTACGAATTTTTTTTTTCTTTAATGGTCCAATTCTCTACTGTCTTGCTCCATCTTCTACTGTATGTTCTCAGGATCTGTTAGACATTTCATCTCATTTGAAGACACAATTATTCAAATAAATAATTCTCCAGAATACCATAAAAGAATCAAATATCACAATTCAAATACAAGGTTATGAGAACTAGAAATCAAATATCCACGCTTGATAATAATACTAGTGCAAAAGCAGTTGAAATAGTACTTGACTGCAAATAACATACGAGTCCTCAGCATTACATAGTTGCAAAAAAGTTGATCAAAGTTTTAGGCTGCATCAAAAGAAGTGTAGTTTTTGAATCACACAAATTCTACTTCATTCTGTGTTAGTCAATCCATTCCTGAGTACTATGTCCAGTTCTGGGCAGCAGGACTAGAACCTCAGAGAGCAATGAAGATGATTCGGAGGCTAGAAAGCTAAATACTATGGAGATCAAATAAAGAGTTGGGAATGTTTCATTTAAGCACTCTTCAAAGGATATCACTGTGTCCTCCAAGTTACTTTACTTGATTCCTGCACTAAACAGTGTTTGTGTGTGTGTGTGTATGTGTGTGTGTGTGTACATGATGATCTAAAAGGTACCTCTCAATAAAAGATATTATATCAACCATGATCTTTGCTCTTTTCATTGCTTAGCACTTAAAAATTATAGAAATGAATGGAAAAAGTAAAATTCATATGTTTCAAGAGCCACATGTTGAAATTTTAAAGAACTCTCTGAAATAGCCAAACATCTCCACATAAAATTAGATGATAATGTACCGGTAGCATTGAATTTTTCCATCCTTGAGTTCAGGTTAACTTCAGTCCTGCCTTATACAGCTCTTTTGATGCTAAGCAAAATTCCTCATCAATTTAATATCATTTTGTTAAAAGTGGAGGGGGGAAAGTGGAGAGGACAGGGCATTTCAGTTTAAAGGAGATTCTAATTTCTTACTGGAGGGCCAGGAGGGCAGTTATATTAAGAAGATTTGGCTTTCTCATTAGATATGCTAAATTATCTTTGTTTATTACTGAAGGCTGTCCTTTTTACTCTAGAAGTGGAGAAATACTAGTGCCAGGAGGCTGGGATGACCCTTAGCACTGGCCAGTCTGTAATAATCTGGAGCGGCAACTTTTGCAAAGATTGCCTTACATTCTTCCTTATTATATGAGAACAGGGCTGCTGCAAAGGCACAAAAACGGGGGAAAGAAAGAAGTCTGCAAACCTGCTGGCCACCCTCCCATGTTCTGCCAACTATGGATATGAAGTCTGAAATCTTTAAATATACCACATAAAATCCTAAGTATTATTATTCCCATCTTCCTCTGAAATGAAAAGGACCACAAAGAGACATCTACTGAATTGTGTGTGTGGGGGGGGGGCAAGCAGATAGCGACACACATAGATGGCTCAACCAGATTTACTCCTCTATAAAATGTAAGCTGGGGCAGAGTCTCTCCTCTCCAGGGCCCCACTGAAATTAAATTACACCTTACTGAGCATTATAAGCTCAGGCAGACTTGCTTTTGTTTCCAGAGGCACTTATTCACAGATAGAGCTAAGAGAGGATGTTGTTGCTCAGACCAAAGTCTACTCATAATGGTAGTTTACTTTTGGTCAAAGACTAAAGCAACCCGTATTCCCCCACCCCTTTGAGTTCACATTCCCTCTATGTTCTGCCAAGATAATCATTACCTGCAGGAAGGAAACTATTTCAGAGCTGAGTGGATATTTTTACCTTGTTTATCTGCTAAGTTGGGAAAAAAATTAACCAAGACTGAGCATTTCAGGGTACAGTCATTAGCTAGGAACAGGTACTACAATTAACAATGCTAGTGAGTATTCATAGTTCAAGCTGCCCCTCCCTCTCAGTCAATGGCCTGTTTTAGTCCAGATGCCCAGCTAGGAGGAAACAGGTCGAAGTGGATTGGGTACCAGTTTCCCCTTACTATGACAAAGGGACAATTAAAAGCAAGGAGGTCCAAAGCAGACATTCAGTTTGAGGCAGCCTGCCCCAACTTTGTTTCTGCCAGATGTTTGGATTACAATTCAATTAATTCCCTAAGAATTAACTAAGAATTAACATCTTGGTAGAACATAATGGGATACTTTACATTTTGTTTGTTAATGTTCAGAGTGAGTAGAAAAATGCTCTAACATTTTCTAATTCACATGCTGGTAGAAGAAGAAAAATCTGCCTTCAGAAAAAGTTGATTTTTCTACATTCTGAAGGACATTTCCGGATTCATTACCGTTTAAAGCTTCAATACAATTCCTAGGAAATTCTACACTATTTGGCCTGGTTTATTTATTTATTTTTATTATTTATTTTTGCCAAATGCACCAATAAAAATATTCACTAGTCTGTAGATAGATAGATAGATAGATAGATAGATAGATAGATAGATAGATAGATAGATAGATAGATAGATAGATAGATAGATAGATGGATGGATGGATGGATGGATGGATGGATGGATGGATGGATGGATGGATGGATGGATGGATGGATGGATGGACGGACGGACGGACGGACGGACGGATAGATAGATAGATAGATAGATAGATAGGATGATAGATAGATAGATAGATAGATAGATAGATAGATAGATATAAAGATATATTTATATATAAAAATATATCTTGATTTATTTCTGCTTTGTGTTAGGTCAGGAGTCTATGTGCTGTGCTTATAGCAAGATAATAATTGGGACTAATGGCCTTCATGTCTTCAGAGATGGATGAATTATACCGTTATTCTTTCTCCCTGAATGCTAGGTGTCATTAAAGCCAAGTATTGATTAATGTCTTTGAGAAGGACTTTAAAATGTAAACCTTGATGAAATAGGCTAATGGCCTAATTTAAAATTTTTCCTTTTCTGCTTTTAATCTGAATAAGTATCAGTTTCAGTTGGTTGTAACAAGACATTGCCTGACTTGATGTTAGATTCTACGGTAATATTTTGTTTACAAATCGCTATAGATACTTCTTCAAGTAGCATATAAAGCTGCAATACTGGATTTCAAATATTTTCCTTGTGTAAGTTTTTTCCTATCATGTTAAACTTCCAAGAAAACTACTTCCATACTGCAGATAATTCAGATGCATTCATCTCCCTAAGGCCGTGATAGTGAACCTATGGCACGCATGCCACAGGTGGCACGCAGAGCCCTCTCTGCGGGCACGCCAGCTGTCGCCCCAGCCCAGCTCCACTGCGCATGCGCGTGCGCCTCCCGCCAGCCAGCTGGTCTTTGGGTCTCTGCCGCGCATGTGCGGGGGCAGGGCGCATGTGTGTGGGGGCACTCGCATTGCATTTTGGGGCCTCGCGTGGTGCCCCCGTGCCGTTTTGGCTTCCAGGTTGGTGCAGGAGGCCTTCCAGACTCCCTCCCCGTGCCCCATTTTGGGCCTGGAAGGCCTCCTGCACCAACCTGGAAGCCAAAAATGGGCAAGGGGGGGTGGGGCACATGCGCAGTGGGGGTCACGAGCGCATGCGTGGGGTCGGGGCGTGCGGGGGGGTCGTGCATGCATTGCATTATGGCTGGGGGGCACGGGTGTGCTGTCGCGCATGCACACGCACACTTTCGGCACGCAACAACAAAAAGGTTAGCCATCACTGCCCTAAGGTCTGCTGGATCTCATTGTTGTTGTGCATCTGGGTACGGTAAAAAAATCAAAATGGCAGCTGCAATGGTGCAATTGAAGCTTTGTTTGTTGTTGTTGTTTTAATGTGCATTGCATATGCAACACATTTTAAGAAGAGGCAGAATTTTGATTGTACTGTTGCAACTGCCATCGTCACTTTTTTTACGACACCTACTAACGCCCCTGCTAGATCCTTTGCAAGTGAATCATACAGTGCAACTAAGTCTTCCTGAAATCTTTCTCTTGCAGGGGGTAATCACTGTAGTATGCAAGCTTGTCTGTCACTAATAAGCTACGGTATTCTTTCGTGAAACCCAAAACAGAACTGACTGGATCAACTATGGAATTTAGAAATAAAGGTCATATTAAAAGGGATGGCTCATAGGCTGCTCAAGGCCATGGAAGAAAGGGATTGTAGTTCCAAAAACCAGTATCTGCAAGTATCTCTAACACCAGACTCTCAGTCTTCCAGTTAAGCATATTTAAAGTAGCATGGAAGCCTTGAAGAGTCATTCACATTCAGAGTAGTCAGCATGACATGAATACAGAATGAATTCTGTATTGTTCCCTCACAGGCTAAGGACATTGGAAAGGACTGTAGTGACACCCAATCCATTTTGCTATACCTCCTTGGGACTAAGTCTGCTGTCCCCATGCGTTTGGATGCATAGAGAGGGGGATGGTTTTGTTAGTCTGGAGAGGATGCCTTATCCAGGAAAGTCATCTGGAACAGTATGTTATAAGGGGGAAGGAGATATTATGAAGTTCAAAACCCAGCTGATCAGAAGAGAGCCATCTGGTGCTCTAAATGCAACTCCTATAGTCCCATACTTTGGCCAACAATGAGATTTGATGCACAAAACATCTGGCATTTATTCTCATTGGCTGGCATACCTAACCCCCAAAGCCATTTATGGGTCCACCGAGAAGCACAGAATCACAAATATCAGAATTCTGGAGCACCTGGATAGGGCTGTGGATTAGGATGGTAAGTAGAGGCCCCAAGTAATTTCAACTCTATCTATGACTAGTATAGCTTTGCTAGAACAGGACACAGCCACTCTTTCTATTTTCCCTCCCAAGTGCTCTTCAGCTATGTTGCTTTATAACACCCCCGGAGTGGAGACACTTATTGAACTACAACTCCCCTCCAGCCAAAATGGGATGGGACCTGTAGTTCAATATCTCTGAAGATGCCGGGAGGGGGAAGGCTGACTCCTTCAGAAAGAGCAAGAAAGCGAGAACAAATTTCCAAAGGAAAAGGGCACCTTCCAAAGGCGCCTAACTATGGGGTTGGGTTGAGATCCGTGTTCCCCTTAATCCAAGACCCGATAGGAGCCCATCGGCAGTCGCCCTCATTCCCGGGACCACCTACCTACCTACCCCCGCATTAAAAGATCTGGGCTATGCCGTGGGCGCACGCACCCACCCAACTTCTCCCCAATTCGGGATGCGAGAAAAGAGCGGAGAGACTCACCGCTCGCCCGGTTTACGAACTCCGGAGTGCCCAGCAGGAATTCGCCGCCCTGTGGTAACGACACCAAAACCCGGCCGCGTGGAGTGCGCAGCGGGCAGAGTAGAAAAGTTTCTCCCATGGCCGGGATTGCGAAAGGACGGTGGCCGGATCGGAGGGTCGCGCTCCGTTTGTAAAACCGACTGCAGAGATGGATCTTTGTTCTCTCTCACTCATTCCCACCGAGCGCCTTTATTTCTCTCAGGTTTAGTTCTCCGCCTCCCCAAGGCGGAGAAACCCCCAGAAACCCGCCCCGCTTGTACCTGGTGTCGGCGATCTTCTTTCTTCCCGCCCTCGCCTGCTGCAGTGTGCCCCGAGGTGAGTCTGCCTAACGTTCCCCAGATCTGGCTTCTTCTTCGACGAGAAAGCTTATTGGAGTGGGCACCCACGGAATGGCCTAATCTCACAAACGTTTCCCCCAAATGTTCAATTGTGGACTTGTCCTGGTGCTGGAAACTCAGAAAGAGGAAATTTGAGGTTCCAACCAAACTGTTGGGGACAGAGGACTTTCCTTAGAGGAAGAGCATCCCAAAGATACCTTTGCCTCATTAGATGATCCAGTTTGGCCACTGTCGGTTTTTATTTGCCTGGAGCATCATAGGATTTATTTCCCTGTATGTGTGCAAACAATTTTTGCCTTGGGGTTTTAATCACACAAGTGTAATTCATTGAAGAAATAAGTTGAGCTTGAGAGTAATACACATTGTCATACACATTTTCTAATTGGGATACTCAAGATTCTCTTAATTAGGAGGATTTTAGCTTTTTCTCTAGCAGCTGATCTCTTAGTGTTCTCCCATGTAACTCTGGTTGCTGGGTGCTGGAAAGTTATAGCTCAGCAGCATTTGGCAGTCTATAATAGTCTCACCTCTATTTTTAAGAAGATATAAAGGGAAATGAACCATTTCATTCTGTTCTGTTCACAGAACTTTGGGCCTCCTGAAATAACTTTCAAACATTTTTATGCATTATGGAAATGAATCTTTTAATCTCTCTAAACCAGGGGTGGGTTCCACTTACCTTCCCTACCGGTTCGCATCGCAACGGAAGTGCGCATTTTGCACATCACATCGGGGAAATGACCCTCTGCACATGCCTACAGAAGCCTCCGTGCATGCGCAGAGGGTTCTTTGCCAGCCGCGGCGACCGGAGAACCAGTTTGGGGGCGTGGACAGCTGGCCATCGCTGCCAGTTCGGCGAGCGGATGCAAATTTCCGCCACCGGTACAGGAGAACCGGTCCGAACCAGCAGCAACCCACCACTGCTCTAAACCTTTTGATGTATCCATTAGAATCTGCCCACCCTGCATAGATGCTCCACATGTCTACCCTGGTAGACATCAGTAGAGTGGGACCCAGAGAATGGAATTCTTAGCAGTAGCCTCCTCAGTCCAGAACAGCAGGTCTCTTGTGGTTCAGTGGTACATATCATTTTGTCCTTTAAGAAACTAGTGAGAGCATTCTTCTTCCCAAAGAATAATATAATTAAGAAATTAACAGATTCTGTTTTCACGGTGGATTGTTTTTATGAATGTTTTTAAATCAGTATATTTTAACCATTGTAACCAACCTGATATTGCACCAGCAGGAAGCATTCAAAGTTAATAATAAACCTAAATCAATCAACCAATCAACCAATCAACCAATCAACCAGACAACACTCAGATGACTTGAAATAATCTCTTTTCTAAAACGATATTTTCATTGCTCTGACCAAGAATGTCCTTTTTGATAGGAAATTAGATAAATAGGACAGATTTGGCAACTGATCTCCTACAAATAAGATCTGATAACAAGTCAATATCCCTGGACAAATTGTAGATTAAGGCTAGATTAAGTTTGGTTTGGAGGCAGGTAGCAAAGCAAGTGAGGTGGGGAAAATGGGAAGAAAAGCTTGATGTCACTGTTTGTCCTTGACACGCTGACCTTTTGCAAAACTGCACCTGAAGGGACTGAACCAGAGCTAGAGACAGAGATGGCAGGGCTTCCTCAGAATAACATTTCTAGATCAAATGGCCACCCTAGGCCAACTGTGTTCGTTCTATGCCCCCAAAGTGGTCAGCCAAAAGAGAACAACAAACAAAGTGGACTGCCTATTATACAGTAATAATACTGTAGATCGAATCAAATCTCTGCTATGGTTATAGACCAGCATAAGTAGTAATAGAAGGGGATAACTGAGGTTACAATGTGCTCCTTCTTGGTGGATCAAATATACTTTTCATGGGAACCAAACTTCCATCATGACTTCAATGGCAGACCAAGAATATTTTGCAAGTCTCTCTGTGTGAACCAATTGATTCCTGATTTAAAAGCAAAAATGGTCACAAAGGTAAAATAACAGGAAATCCCATCGTATCTTTTTCTCGTCACTGGAAAATCATTTCCTTGTGCCTTCAAGCACTTTCACTGAGAGTAAGGCTTTTGGATGCCTCTCATATTTGTTCAATGTTTTCCTGCCGCCCTCCCCAGTCTTGGTTATCCTTGACAAAGTCTAACATTTCTCCTCTGTATTTGATTTCCACATAATGGAGCCACTTCTGTTAACAACCGTTCAGGTCAGGTCTATTGCAATACATAGATTAAGCCTAGCCTGGTTTGAAGGAAAAGAGACAAAAGCTGGGAGATGTTGGTATTTCTTTCAACTGCTGTGTCCTCATAAAAAGTATGATCCACAATTATTCCTAGTTCATACATAATTCACCTTATAATACCGGTATTGTATATATTAATAATAGTATTCAGGTATTCTTATTACATGTCCCCTTGAATTGGAAAAAAAAAACATTTGCCTAGGATCACAGAATCAAATAATTAGAAGGAGCCATGAGGTGATTGAGTCCAGCCTCCTCCTCCTCAGTGAAGTTCATATTAAAGCTTCTCAGACAGTTACTCAGATTCCCCCTCTTTCAGTAACTGGTTCCACTGTCAAATTGCTCCTGCTGTTGAGATTTTTTTTCCTCACATTCAATCAGAATTTGATTTTCTAAAACTTAAATCCATTGTTCTGTGTCCTACACTTTGGAAGAAGAGAAAACAGGTCTGGACTGTCTCTGTGACATCCTTTCAACAATTTGAAGAGTGTAATCAATCATTTTTCTTCAAGACTAAATATGCCAGTTCCTTCAATCTTTCTTCACAGTACTTAGCTTCCAGTCCTTTGATTATCTTCACTGCCATTCCTGAACACTGTTCCAATTTTTCAGAATCCTTCAAGTACAATATCCAAAACAGGATACAATACTGTAGATGCATTCAAGGCAGAAAACAGAAAAATTATGTCCCGTTATTTGGAAATGTTATTCTATTCAGGCAGTTAAAAATTGCATTTGGGGCCACATTATAGTGTTGGGTCTAAATCAGCGGTCCCCAGCGTTTCTGGCTCCATGGACCGGCAGGAATGGCATGGGGGAGGGGGATGGTTTTGTGCATGCAACCTAGATCCCATGCATGCGCAAATGAAGCTTTGTGGGCTCACCCATCACTTGCGTGGCCCAGTTCCCAATGGGCCATGGACTGGTAGCAATCTGCGGCCCAGGGGTTGGGGACTACTGGTCTAAATCACTTTGCAATCAACTATCTTTTCCCCCTCTCTCAAATACTATTACAAAGCCAAGTGTCGTCCCCCCCACCCCATAATATATATGTGCATTTGATTTTGGTGAAGAACTTTGCACTAACTTCTATTAAAATTCTGTTACTTTCAGCCCATTTCTCCAACCCATCATGATATTTCTATTTATGTCTTGTAGGACATTGGCTATTCCATCAAACTTTATCTGCAAATTTGGTAAGTTTTCTCTTCCTTTCCTTCACCCAAATAATTAACAGAATAACAGAATTGGAAGGGACCTTGGAGGTCTTCTAGTCCAACCCCCTTCTCAAGCAGGAGAAACTATAACATTTCAGACAAATGGTTGTCCAGTCTCTTCTTAAAAACGTCCAGTTTTGGAGCACTCACAACTTCTTCTTGAAGGCAAGCTATTCCACTGGTTAATTGTTCTCACTGTTAGGAATTTTCTCCTTAGTTTTAGGTTGCTTTTCTCCTTGATTAGTTTCCATCCATTGTTTCTTGTCCTGCCTTCTGGTGCTTTGGAAAATAGGTTGACCCCCGCTTCTTTGTGGCAGCCCCTCAAATATTGGAACACTGCTATCATCTCACTCCTAGTCCTTCTTTTTACTACACTAGACATATCCAATTCCTGCAACTGTTCTTCATGTTTTAGCCTCCAGCCCCCTAATCTTCTTTGTTGCTCTTCTCTGCACTCTTTCTAGTGTCTCAACATCATTTTTATATTGTGGTGACCAAAACCGGATGCAGTATTCCAAGTGTGATCTTACTAAGGTTTTATAAAGTGCTACTAATACTTCACATTATCTTGATTCTATACCTCTGTTAATGCAGTGTAGGATTGCATTGGCTTTTTTGGCTACTGCCAAAAAATTAATAAAAGTGCTGGAGAGTAAAGGACTCAGGAGTGACCTTTGCAGAACCTCACTTGGTATCTCTCTCCGACTTCATAAGAAACCATTGATAAATTTTAATACTGTGTTCTAAAGTACTGTGGCAGCTATGAATCTACGTCTTGCTATTCAGTTCACAACAATCTTTAGTCAATGTTTTCAGTTATAACCATCCTTCCCCATTCCTTTCTCACTTGTTTGTTCTAGTGTTATATCATCCATAGCTGTGGTGAAGATATTTTTCATTTTTTTCACCTAAAAGTTTACAATCTCATTCCTTCAAACTTCTTGTGCCATTTCTGGATTTTCAAGTCTTCAGATTTTCCCATAAGGTTTCTTGATATGTCAGATAGCGGAAGATATGAGTTTATTACAGGAAAAACCAGAAAATCAGATTTTTCCCCCTTGAATACTTGAAACCTTAAAAGGAATGATGGAAGATACAGTGCTCCAAATGGAAGAACAGATTATTTTCTCAGAACAGCTATCTTTTCAAACCTGAGCCCGAGGATGGGTAATCAATAGCCCCACTTATTTTGTCAGGCTCTAGAGTCACCCAAGATCATACTACTGAAATCTGGTAGCAAGTATCTGATTTTTAGTGGCATTTTTCTAATAAAAATGCATCAGTTAGCAATAGCACTTAGACTTATATACCGCTTTACAGTGCTTTACAGCACTCTCTAAGCGGTTCACAGAGTCAGCATATTGCCCCCAACAATCTGGGTCCTCATTTTACCCACCTTGGAAGGATGGAAGGCTGAGTCAACCTTGAGCCGGTGAGATTTGAACCGCTGAACTGCTGAACAGTCAGCTGAAGTAGCCTGCAGTACTGCACTCTAACCACTGCGCCACCTAGAGTTTCCCTCCAAACTCTATTCCTAAATGAAAAACATGCCATAGGTTCGCCATCACGGATATAGAGAATACACTGAAACTCAATCATAAAGATTGCATGAAGTCTAGGTTATCCATGATATTGAACCTGAGTACAAATTCCCCATTAACTTAGAAACAAAGCTTAAAGTGCATAAAAGGATTTATTAAAATGCATAGAAATATTAGGTACCACATATGTTTGTGCTTGTGAACGTGCCATCTAAATAATCTTTTAATCCAAATTAAGCAAAGTACAATGATTTGTAATGACACCACATAAGAACTGCAGTTAAAAAACAGGGTCACTACATTCATCTAGGTAGCATTCAGCTTCTTTATGACATGGCATTGGCTGGCATCTTGTCCAAAGCTTTCTGTACACTTAGAGCACTTTTAATCATGGCATATTAAAGTGCATAACCAAGCCCAAATTAGTCAAAAGAGGTACAAAATGTACAGAATTGAAATGAGCCTGTAACCTTAGAGTAAGAAACTTATGATTATTATAATTGATTATCCTTTATTTTCTATTGTTTCTTTACTTTTTTCTTTCTTGCACTTCTCTTTGATTTCTCTTTCTTTCCGTTTTCTTATTTTATATTAGTTTGTATTAGTTTTTGTTTTATATATAATCATGTGTGTGTGTGTATATATATAAATCTGCTGCAGTCCAGCCTGAGAGTCAACAATCATATCTGCCTTATCTGAAGGACAAACTTGGTCTACCAAATGACTAAATTCCAGTGGATTTTCCAACTGGAAAAAAAAATAGGCATAGAACAAAAAACAAGCAGCTGCATTGAATAATATCTGTGATCCCCCCCCCCCCCCATTCCAATAATTTCCAGTGATCCCCCCCCCCCCGATTCAAATAGTGTCACACGGCCCTCAATGTCCATTACTCGATCCATATCTGGAAATGTTTTAAGAAAAATTCAGTTCCCCATCTGTAATTTAGACTTCTGATCATAAAAATAATAAACCATATTTTCTACATTTATTTCCAAAGCAAATCTATCATTACTATTAAATAATGCACTATGCAATTTATACATTGACTATTTAGAATTCTCAGAATGTTCATCATTATATACAGTAGTTGCCTTTGTTATGTGCTGGTTATTAAATTCCCTCAATATTTGATTTTGAATGATATCCATTCCTTTAAATATATTATGTGCACATGACTGATATTCTTCAAAAATTGTTCTGTTGACTTGGATTAGTTTCCTGTCCACAGTTCCTTTTGAATGCTATTGGTTCAGTCATATTGGTAACTTTCTTTCACAGAGAGAATGGCTAAGCCATCGTGCTATACTAGAAACATTTTATTTTAAACCCATTAGAGAAAGAAAAGAAAAAGATAACAAAAAGAAATAAATGATTGATTAGACTGATGTCCTGTGATGTGTATGTTCCTGGACGTCCACTACCTTCATTACCCCTTCCTGGTTCCCCTCTCATTCTTGTGGGGATTCTCCTGATCAAAGCAATTCTGCGCCACCTCACTGCACCCAATTTCAGAGCTGCCTACTCAGAAATGAAGATGGGGGACTGTGGCTATGCTGGGTGGGGCAATTCATGCCAGAAATGGAACCTCCTGTTTGCTCCTTGGCAACTATGGTTCCTTGGCAACTATCACAAGATGAACGGGTAAACCTTCATTGATATCTGTTGAAGTAGTGGATGGTGGAAGCTCCATAGGAGTGGTCTCTAATGATGGCAAAGGCTTAGGTGGCAATATTATACTTGTTTGTGTGACAGAACTTGGTTCAGCTGTGAAAGGTAACAGCTTTTTGTTGAAAGATTTTCCATGGGTTTCATGTCCGACAGCTGTAAATGTTAGATACTTTGGCTCTCTAGTGTTCCAGAAGGGCTGTTTTGTCGTGGACATTTCAACAGTTTCTTTGATTGTAGAAGAGACTACAGATTGAGACTGGTGTGCGTTTGTAGATATTGCAGATGAAGGCTCTCTAAGTTTGGAAGAGAGTTTAGATGATACTTTTGCAATTGTTGTAGAGGTCCTTTGGGTGACAAAAGTTATTACAGGTGATGTCTGTTCAGTTCTGGCTTTTACATTTTCAGGCTTTTCAGTTTGGGGAAGGAACTGCCTTGATGATGTAGATGTTTTGTTATCGTGGGATTTTGTAAGAGGTACATAATTGGCCACTGGTAGTGATATGGTTGTTTGAGAAATTGGGGCTGCTGTTGATACTTGCTGAGTTGCTGAAAGTGTCTTGTTCATTGTTTTGGATATGATCAATACACCTGGAGTAGCTGAAGGTAATTCTTGCTGAAGAGGATTTTCTAGAGATCCTTCTTGCCTTAGCCATTTTAGGTGGGTTAAAAGCTGGGCAGCCAAAATAGGACCAGAACAGTTGTGCAAACTCTGGCTCACAATGCCCATCACTTCCCAATTTGATGTACCTGGGTCATTGCACACCACTGGAGTACCTACAGGCACCTGCAGTAGAAGAGGAAAGAAGGCATGAAAATCAACTAGGCAACTCAAAAAGAGCCTAAAATACTTGCACTGGTGATTTTTTGCTGGTGGATTGGCTATGCAGCTGAGATTTTTAATCACTGACACTGTTATAGCAGGGATGGGCTCAGCCAACATAACAGGCTTCTGACACATCCAATGAGTTCTAAAAATAGATTTTCTTGGTTAGCAAATCCGAATTATTCCAGCAAAGCTTCTGAACATTAAAATACTAAAAGCACAGAATCTATTCTGAAACAGATCGAAAAGGCTTTACCCCCGCTTTGAAACAGTAGCATTCAGGTTTTAATTATGTAGATAAATAAGAAGGCCTTGGGAGGGTCATTATTTCAATGACCTTCATAGTAATGAGTTAAAATGGTCAAGGAAAGCATAGTAAAAATTTCTTCATCCAGATTTGACCCCGAATCCATTTATATAGGTTACCTTGCAATCTGCATGCTTAGAAGGTTTTTTTCTTTCAACACACAAGTTCCGTTCACTTGTAGATCCAGGCCAGTGCTTAGAACACTCTAAGACACTTAGACTCTCCACAATGGTTATCTTTAAAAACAACTTTGTGGTTTCTATAGAGAGGGAGAAAAGATCCTCAGCTACCTGAACTGTTATGCTATGTCAAGGTTTCCTGCAGTTCTCTTAATATGTTTATGACTATACATGTGCAATATTATACTTTAAATATTGGTACTCTTATTATTTTTTAAATTATCAAATTCTGGAAAAGCTGCTTATCCTCTTTTCTGGGTTTTGCCCAGATTTTCAAATATTTTCAAAGCAGCAAGGATAAACAATTCCCTAAAAATAATATTGATTGCATGTCAAATACTAGCTGCCATGCTTATCCAATAATTCTTTACAGTTATGCCAAATGTACTGAATTCTGCCTTTAGTTGTACTTGTGGCATTGATCCTAGTACATTTTTCTGACGTCCAAAAACCCAAATGGAATGCTCCCAAACTCACCATTATTACTTTGTTCCAAAATCCTGCATTCCTCTGTTATGTCATAAGGTTTTTGTTCTTTGGGGATACAAGCAGGCCACATGTCTTGCCTTCTTAAATCAGCTGGCTGACCAAGCAAGATTAGTCCGAGGTCATTATTGGGTGCTGTATTCCAAGAACTGAAGCCCCGATGTAGCAGAAATTGGCTCACTGTATTGGTGGAGAAACGCCCATGAGATCCAGTCAACTCTACTTGGCTCGGATTCCTACAAGACATACATAGCATGAACTAATCAAGGGAGATGATTCTGGTGGCAGGACTTTCCCATAACCTGGAAGTTGTTTGGTATAATATTTCCCCATATGCCAATCATTCCTAGAAGGAAAACTTGTTCCAATTTCTTCCATTACTCACATCAGTAGGAAGCAGTTGGCTGCCGTCAAGACCCACCAACTGCTCAGGATAATTCCTTGGCATCTCCTGCCATTGCCATAGATGTTCACAAGCCATGGTACTTCTGAGCTGTTACTATGTTCCGAGTGTTTATCTTTGTCTGATTTGGGCTGCATATGCTGAAGATCACAAACTGTAGGAGACCAGTAGATTATTGTAGGAAACCCTAATCTAAACATCTTATTTGTGCAATATAACATACTCTTCAGTGGTGGTAAGCTTTAGTTTTGGTCACAGAGCTAAAAAGCTTACAAAAACTATAATTAGTGAAGAGATTATTCACTCACCAATATCCAGACAATTAAGGGAATAAACAACAGAGCTTCATACAATTCTTTAACAAAAAATAAGAAAATCAAAATAAGGTACTAGAAACAGAATTCCAGATTCTATATATTATTAATAGTAATAACAGTAGTACATGAGGTGGATAAGAATAATAACAACATAATAATGGATAAAAATGTCAAATCAAGTCTGAACATCTGGCTAACTCTGTGATGAACCATAATAGACCCCCCAATGAGGAACTACCTTGATGTGGTTGTGGGACTTGTGTGCTCTGAGGGAGATGAGAGCTAAACCAGAGGTTCAACCATATTGGAGAGATCTCACCATGGGAGCCAGATGAAGAGTGTCTCTCCCATAAAAAATATGGAGACATAATTTACAGAAACCCAGGTCAACAAGGACCACACTAGATGTTGGAGTTCCTGGACATCTGGTGAAAAATGGGCTATAGGACTCAGGATTGTTGGCTGAGCAACCAGGGCCAGCAGCTGCAGAACTACTGGAAGGAAAGGTGTTTACCCATTGCAAATATACAGAGATTGAAAACAAAGAAGTTACAGATCACATCCAACAAGAAGAGGATTTTTAAAATGAATGCACCAGTTCTGGAAAGAACAACTACCAAAATAAGAAATAGTAGAAGGGAGACTAGCAGATGAACGTTGATTTATAATACGAAATAAAATATCCACAGAAACAGAATTGGAAGAACTGCAAAAGTCTACCCAGGACAAAGAAAATCAAAGCCTTGAGAGAAGTAACTCAGACTGTTGGGGCAAACTGGGAAGAATTGGCAGTAGAGGAAGCCAGCACAGCTATTGAATATTTTTCATTCGGAAACCAGGCACCCTCTCTTCTGCCTCAGAAAGAACAAAGCCCTCTAACTAAAGAAGTAGAAGAATTGAAACAAAGAATAACCAAGCATCTAGAACAGCACAAAAATAATAGAATAAGGATGCTTGCATTGAAAGTTCCAAAGAAAAGGCTAGCATAAGCGTAACAGAATAACAGAGTTGGAAGGGACCTTGGAGGTCTTTTAGTCCAACCCCCTTCTCAAGCAGGAGACCCTATACCATTTCCCACAATGGCTGTCCAATCTCTTCTTAAAAAAAACTCCAGTGTTGGAGCACCCACAACATCTGGAGGCAAGTCTTTCCCCTGATTAATTGCTCTAACTGTCAGGAAATTTCATTTCCTTCATTGATACCTTCATTGATTCATTGATACCTGACAGATATAATTTACCTTAGATGGGTGTTTCTAATCTTTGCATACTGCCCAGTGTCACTTCAGTGAAATGGGCGGCTATATAAATTATCTAAACAAAAAAACCAAAAAGCCTTACCTATTATATCATTGTAGCCTCTACTTTGTCATGCTCAAGACTAAACACCTGGAAATGAACTTCTAGGAAGTCAGTTAAAGAAGCATAAAACAATACAATACATGAAAGTTCACACTGAAAGGGGATCAGGCTAGCATTTGAGTCCCAGGCTAATCTTAATGATCCATGAAATGCCCATGAAATTTAGCTGCATCTCTTAAAGCTTTATATTCCAAGAGCATTGTGGATGCTTGGGATAACCATTTTCTTTGGGCCTTTGAAAATACTGAAACTGCTTTTATTCCCTTCCCTTTTTTAAAAAAAATATTTGACGATCACAGTTTTTGCAGAATGTGACATTTCTTGAGAATATGGATATAGGATATGTAAAAAGCTATGAATAAGTGCAACTTCGAAGGATTTTTTTTAACCAGACCTTCAAATATTGATACATTTTCAGCTCAAAAGGTAGCAAGCATAGCAAAGCTTTTATTTTAATGCAGAACTGAAGTGCTTAGCCAGAGTAACTGCAAATGCTTAATAATGAAATATTCCAATACTGTGGGCACTCATTATATTTATTTGCATCATTCTTTCATATTGTATTATCAAATATAAGCACCAGCTCACAGCAAGAAACGAACCAACTAATCCACAGCACAGCTGCAGTTATAACTGAATACCTGGGATACAAAATCAACAAAGAAAAAAAAAAGCCAAACAGGGCACCACCAAAATAGAAGATCAGGTTGGAAAATAAGATCAGCAAGCTGAGATCAGATGCAAGTAATCCAAAACAGATGAAAGAACTGAAGAACAAGAAGACCAAAGAATACCTGATCAAGAAAGAACACCTAGAAACAAGGAAGATCAAGGAAACACTGGAAGTAATAAAGCAGCATATAACAGCTATAGCCAAGAACATCAGCAGATAAAAAAGCTCAAAATGCAAATTATGGGCAGAATCTTCAATTTCAATCCAATCAGAAACATTTCTACCAATCTATCAATGGAGAGACTGCATTGAATCAGTCAAAACCTGACAAGGATGAAACAGTGCAGTTTTGGGCGCAGATATGGGATAACCCAAAGAAATACAGCATGAATGCAGCTTGGTTAAAGGAGGTGGATAACTAGCAGAAATGGGATGGGGGGGAGAAAGAAGGATGATCAAGAAATGGTCAGCATCAAGTGAAGATGAATTGCTTGGATTTTGGTTGAAACATCTGACTGGTCTACATTTATTCCTTGCTAAGCAATTAACAATATACTGCAAGGAGGTGAGATTGAAGAATGGTAACATCTGGCAAAACCTACCTATAATGAAAGATCCAGCAAAAAGGGTAGCAGCAGACAACTACAGGCCAATTACCTGCTTACCGACAACTTTCAAATTGCTAACTGGTGTTGTACCTGCTGGAGTTCAACAGCACCTAGTTGAAAACAAGTTATTTCCACCTGACTAGAAAGGAAACCACTCAAACAGCAGAGGAACAAAACATCAATTCCTAATTGACAAGATGATTCTGGAAAACTGCAAGAGAAGGAAGAGCAACTTGAATGTAGTGAGGATTAATAACAGACGTCAGTACCGTAGAAATATCAGAAGTTTTGTGCAAAGATCAGTGGCACAATGGAAGACACTGATGATGGTGGTAGACTTGGAGAGGTTAATATCAAAAGAGGAATCTTTCAAGACTTGCTATCACCTCTAGTATTTGTCATTGCACTGATTCCTCTGTCAATCACCCTGAATAACTCAGGCTGTGCTATTAATCATCAAAAACATCTGCCAGGTTATCCTATCTCCTTTACATGGATGATCTGAAGCTGTACGGAAAAACACCATCTGAAATATTATCACTGCTCAACACTGTCCAATATATACAGCCAAGATATTGCAATGGAGTTTGGACTGGACAAATGTGCCATGATCACCATTAAATAGAGAAAAATACTGAAAACCAAAGGAATCAAGATGCTCTAGGAAATAAAATCAAAAGTCTGGATGAAGATGATCACTACAAACACATGATCATTCTTGAAACTGACAATATCAAGCACGCTGAAGTCAACAAGAAGATTAGAAGTGAATACATCAAAAGAATGAAGATCTTAAAGTCTCAAGTTCAGTGGAGGAAATACCATCAAGGCAATTAATATCCAGACAATTCCAGTTATTACGTACATAACTGTAATAGTGGATTGGGCTCAAGCAGAACTAAAAGCTGTGGATAAGACCAAAAAATAATGACAATGAATCATGCCCTTCATCCCCCCCAGTGATGTTGACAGACTCTACTTACCAAGGAAAATAGGTGGGTGTGGAATGTTTCAAGTACAGGAGATGATTGAAGAAGAAAAAAGAGGGCATTGGAAAAATATTTGAAGAACAGAGAAGAAGATGTACTGAAGCTAGTATACCATGAAGGCTTACTGAGTACTTAAGTGTTGGGTGTTTTGGTTTATTTAGGATGGTTAGTTTACTTTTTCAGACACAAGTTTATTGAAAAACTACCCACATCAACCAAGTGCTTCACTACTGGTACCAAAATAAGAACCCAACCTCCCATAAGAGAAGCTGTTTCCAATGCACATTGCAGCAATGCTGAACATCAGAAAAAAGAATCAGAGCATCTATACAAGGTTTTCCAAAAAAATGGATACCCACACACCTTTATCAAAAAGTGCCTGACTACTCAGTCTACCATAGCTCGACTAATACGAGCTGTGAAAAAGATAACAGTGTCATATATCAAAAATATCTCATAAACTGCCAAGAGACCATTATAACCACATGGCATCGCTGTAGCACACAAACTAACTAAAGGTCTCCAAAGCATCCTAAGTAAACCAAAAGACCCAGCAGCCCCAGAAGAAAAAGCAGGAGTCATCTATAACATAGAGTGTAAGGACTGTAACAGCCACTATGTAGGACAAACAGGCAGAAGACTAGCAGAACACATCCTTGAATATCAACTAGTAGTCAAGACATGATGAAAACTTCTTAATTTCACAACCCATGGACAGACTCAACCATAGTTTCAACTGGGAAACTGTAAGCAACCTAGATCCATCCAAGTCCCAAAACATCAGAGAATTCTTGGAGGCCTGGCACTCAGACAAATCAGCCATCAACAGGCACAGAGATAAACAACATTTACATACCACTCAAAAGAGTCAGTCAAAAAACCCCAAAGGAAACTAAAAAACCCCCCAAATACCTTCTCACCAGCAATCAACACCCATATGAGCAGAGAATAACCCCAAGATTAACATCTAGACCAGAGGTGTCAAACTCGATTTCATTGAGGGCCGCATCAGGGTTGTGTTTCACCTCAGGGGGTCGTGGCCGTGTGGCCAGCTCGATGTCACTCATCAAGGCTCCATTTTTGGCCATGATAGCCTCTTGCAGCCCTCTGCCAGTGAAAACAGAGCCCAAGAGGGGCATGCGCAGCCCACCCGGGCTCTGTTTTTGTCCACGACGGCCTCCTGCAGCCCACTGCCAGCGAAAAGGGAGCTTGGGGAGGTGGCCCGCGGCCTGCCCGGGCTCTGTTTTCACTGACAGAGGCATCGTGGGCCGGTCCTTCGCTGTTTTCAGGGTGGGCCCACGGGCCAGATCTAAGCACCCCGTGGGCCTTTAGTTTGACACCCCTGATCTAGATCAACAATCAAGAAGTAAACAATACCCCAATCAAGGAATACCAATACAAACAGGTTAACAATAAGCAACAACCTAATCAAGGAACCACTAAGAACACTCCCACCAATACAGGGGCAGTTGTTAACCGAGTCCTTGACTTATGACAACAATTGAGCCCAAAATTTCTGTTGGTAAGCAAGGCACTAGTTAAGGAAATTGTATCCCATTTTATGACCTTTTTTGTCACATTTCTTAAGCAGATCACTGCAGTTGTTAAGCGAATCATGCAGTCATGAAGTGAATCTGGCTTTTCCCATTGACTTTGCTTGTTGGAGGCTGGCTGGGAAGATTACAAGTGGTGATCACATGACCTGGGACAGTATAACTGTCATAAATACATGCAAGTTGCTAAGCACCCAAATTTTGATTGTGTGACCATGGGAATGCTGCAACAGTCGTAAGTGTGAAAAATGATGTCACTTTTTCAGTGCTCTTGTAACTTTGAACAGTCACTAAACAAATGGTTGTAAGTCAAAGATTTACCTGTAGTATATAAAAATAAGAGTAAACCCCACTTCCTTTTCAAACAGACAAGCACCTGCCATATGACATCTAAGACTTAACAATTGTTGATAAGAAAGACAAAAGAACTATTGTGGCAAAATAAAGCAGAGATAGTATCACTAATAATAGACCCCTTTGGGTGTAATCCCAAAAGATCTGGAGCACCACTTGAACACCATTGGCATTAATAAAATCACCGTGATCAATTGCAAAAGGCAGCTTTACATGGAACAGCTTACATCTTGCAACGATGATATCTTTTAACACCATGAAACAATATCTGCCTATCCTAGGTCCTTGGGAAGCACTTGATAGGTGGATAAAAATGCCACATCCAGTCTAAATATCTGGCTGACTATGCAATGAACCATTATAATAAATCTAATAAATTATAAATATCTTACAGGGTGACTCATTATTACCTAATTTAGTAGTCTCACTTTCAGTGATTTTGAAGAAAAGAAATCTTGAATACCAAACAGCCAAAAAAAAAAAAAATGCTATCAGAAGCTTTATGGAAAATCAAATTGAAATCTAGTAATTGACAAACATTAACTATTTTAAACAGAGATACAGCAATGCAATTTGACCTAGAGAAATGTGTTACTGTAATAATAAATTGGGGCAAAATCACAAACAATAATGGAATTGAAATGTTGAATGCCCAAATCAGGATAAAGCCTACAAGTATCTGGGCATTTTACAGTTGGATAATATCAAGCATTGAAAAATTAAAATGTGATCACTAAAAAATAGATCCAAAGAGTGAGGTATAGTTTAGGTAAACCTGGACTATACCTATGATATGATACTGCTGGAAATATTAAGTGGACTCAAGCTGAACTGGACCAAAAAACAAGAAAACGGATGACTATTCATTATGCATTACATCCTGTGATGATACCGTATTAATAAATTATACCTGTCCCACAGAAACAGAGGCAAAGATTTACTTAAAGTCAAACAAACTATCAAAGACAGAAAGCATGCCTGGCTGATTACATAAAAAACAGCCAAAAACAAGCATTGATGCAATTTAAAAATTATTGAATGTGTAGGAAACAAAATATGAATATAAAAATAATGTAATAAAAACAAGAACAGAATGCTGGCAAGGAAAAGCAATATATGGTCAATTTTTACAAAACAGTGAGGCGAAAGTGGATAAAGCTAAAACTTGGCAATGGCATGGGCTTACAAGTGGAATATTAAAAAAAGAAACTGAAGGCTTGATTTTGGCTGCTCAAAAGCAAGCTATTCAAACTAATGCAATCAAGGCCAGAATTGAAATATCATCAAATGATTCGAAGTGCAGATTGTGCAAAGAGGCAGAAGAAACAGGAGATCATATACTCAGCTCGTGCAAGAAGTTTGCACAAACTGATTATAAACAACAACACAGTCACCAAAATGATTAGCTGGAACATCTGTAAAAATTATCATGTGCCAGTACTGTTCTAAAAAATGGTGGGAAGATTGAGTTTAAAAGTAGTAAAAAAATGAGGTTAAAATATTGTGGAATTTCTGAACACTGATAACACAGATTTAACAGTATTTAAAAAAGAAAAAGTGTGGATAATTGATATGGCAATAACAGGAGATAATAGAATTGAACACAAAGAATTGGACAGGATCACAAAATATCAAGATCTGAAAAATCAAAATTGAAAGATTGTGGCATAAACTGGTCATGCTGTCCCAGTAGATATCAGCACACTGGGTACCATGTCAATCTTGGATGGCATTTAGAAAATCTGTGCATTGACAAAATTTCCATCTGTCGATTATGGAAGGCCCCATTGCTTGGATCTGCACATTTCCTATGCCAGTAGATTACAATATTCTAGGTTCCTGGGAAGAATTGAATGCATATGAAGACCAACATCAACTAAAGAATTGGCAGCTGTGAATTTACAATGTTGAGTATATAGTAATATAGTTCAAACTTCTAAATAATATATTATTTCTTGAGTCTTCCAATTTAAATATATCACTTAACTCAAAAAATATGAATATTGAGGTTGCATAGACCTCTCAGTCCTCCGAAAGAGGGAACAGGACTCAAGTCTACTACATTGGCATGTTGTTGCTTACGGTGGGAAGAGGAAGAGGAAGACAGAAGTAGCTGGAAGATAACATACAGCCTGAATAGATGCCCCATCTTCATTTCTGTAGCTAAGGCTACTGCGAGAGAATCTGGGACATCCAGGATGGAACTCTTGAGCTCACAAAAGGCTAATCTGTGACCTCAGCTACATAAAAACTCTAATGTCATGGCAGATAGTCTCCAGTATTACCAACTCTTCTGGTAATTGTTAGTCCTAAACTATCATAGTTGGTGTCTCATATTCACTCTCTAAATGCAGTGGATATTACATCGTATATGGTGAATCATTTGCTTATTGAAATCAAGTATATTTTTTAAAAATGCAGGCAGTGTAGTGCAGATTCTCCCCACCACCACCTGAAAATGCAAACCACTGATTTTTCTTTTTTCAGCACCTGTTCAGATATGGCCAACTTTCCAATTATAAACATGGGAAAAGAAGGCACCCCTACCACCATTTGAATTAGAAAGGGGCTCACATATCATGCTGAACCATAGTTTAGTTAAACCATGACTTTTCAAATAAACATTTAGATCAGTGGTTCTCAATCTTCCTAATGCCACGACCCCCGCCCTGCCACTGCGACCCCCACCCCTCCCCCTCCCCGCACGTGATGTGACAAAGGGGGTGTGGAACCAAGATGGCGGGCTAGTGCGCACTTAGGCGACCTCTGTGAAAGGGTCGTACGACCCCCAAAGGGGTCGCGACCCACAGGTTGAGAACCGCTGATTTAGATGGATGCATCCTAGCATGCTAGGCCATTAATCATAGATATCAAGTCACAATGGTGGAATTTGAACAATCTGATAAGGTAGCAATAGCAATAGCACTTAGATTTATATACCGCTTCACAGTGCTTTACAGCCCTAAGCAGTTTACAGATTCGGCGTATTTCCCCCAACAATCTGGGTCCCATTTTACCGACCTCGGAAGGATGGAAGGCTGAATCAACATTCAGCCAGTGAGAATCAAAGGTAAACCAAACAGGCTATGTTTATTATTTATTAATCAAATTTATAAACTCACATAACATTATATGACTTTGTGCAATGATTAAACTTGCCCAGATCTTAAAATCTTCATTGTTTTACTATAGTGGAATTTTGGATTTTTATTGCTAATCATTGAAATAGGGTATGTTGGAGCAAATATTAATGCCATACCCAAAAACGTTGGCAAGAAAACTGCATGGACTTCATGTAGTCACTACATGACTACATGTAGTCAATAGAGACTCGAATGGACAAAAAAAAAAAAAAGCTATGCAGATTTCAGCTTCCTTTTGTATCTAATTTACAAGTCTTCCCCGAGCCAGAGCTGTGATATGCGTTGGACTACAACCCTCATAATTTCTAACCAGCACCGACCAAGATATTAGTCTCTAGCACAACGAAAGTAAAATAATCAATTTTCAGTATTTTAATTTAAAAAATACAAGGGGCGACTAACAAAACAGAGGTTGCTGGAAGCCGTCATCAGTTTAACCGCCGTTCCGAAAAGGTTTTTCGCCATCTTACCAAAAAGAATTCTTGG
Source organism: Thermophis baileyi (assembly GCA_003457575.1). Classification (NCBI taxonomy): domain Eukaryota; kingdom Metazoa; phylum Chordata; class Lepidosauria; order Squamata; family Dipsadidae; genus Thermophis; species Thermophis baileyi. The sequence continues at coordinate 476,357 of QLTV01002677.1, forward strand.
CTGTTGCTATGGTTTCGGTTGCTAAGACCTTTCTATCTCCTGTAACTTTCTCTCTATGGTCGTGTATTTGAAAAGCTTTCAAGCCCCTCCCCCGATTTGGCCAATGAAAATGTAACCTCGCCCTGGAAAATGTTTATTCTCCAATAGAGCTGAAGGCTTACTTGATGGACAGACGAAAAACCTATAGAAATCCAGAAGGTCGAAGATCTTGAGCAATACAGCTAGGGAACGAGGCGGGCAAATCGGGGAATATTTCCTGATTGTGGCGTGAATGGAGCTGTATCCGGATTCAGAGTAAAAAGTCTAAGGGTGAGTATTGGATGCTCGGCTCCGTTATTTGGGCTGGATTTGTCGGGAACGGCTCAGGCCTTTACTCGGAGAAATGGGACGGCGTGCTCTTTGGAGGGGAGGGGAGAAAACAAGGCTCCATGGTGGCAGGGGGCTTCCCGCGACTTCCCATTTTGGCTAACCGTCCTCTTTACTTTCTAGGGAATAAGAGCCCCCTTTCCACGAGCTGCACCGTCGTCATTATGGAGACTCTTATCCCTGTGATCAATAAGCTGCAAGAGATTTTCAACACAGTGGGAGCCGAAATTATACAGCTGCCCCAAATCGTGGTAGTTGGCTCTCAGGTGAGGTTCTGCCTCTATTTAGGCTTAATCCAAGCCCATTCTAAATAACGCGGCTTATAGTAGCAATAGCACTTAGATTTATCACAGTGCTTTACAGCCCTCTCTAAGCAGTTTACAGAGTCAGCCTATTGCCCCCAATAATCTGGGTCCTCATTTTACCCACCTCGGAAGGATGGAAGGCTGAGTCAATCTTGAGCCTGGTGAGATTCGAACTGCCAAATTGCTGGCAGCCGGCAGTCAGCAGAAGTAGCCTGCAATACTGCATTCTAACCACTGTGCCATCACAGCTCTTAGTAAGACAAATGTTGGTTAAACCAGTGGGTAAAACTTTTTGTCAGCTAAGCAAACTTCAATTTAAAGATAAAGTGGGAGCTGAAAATATCACATGCCCTATTAACGGGCAAGTTTGAGAGGATCTTAAGAGAATGAATTTGTGAGTATGCAAGGAGGTAAATCAACATGAGATGCTGGAATCATATTAGTAATATGCTTTTCTTCTAAACTTTTACACAGGTAAGAAACTGCCTTTTCTTTTTCTACCTGTAATGCTATTTATTTCCACAGAGTAGTGGGAAGAGCTCAGTGCTAGAGAGCATTGTCGGTCGGGATTTCTTGCCACGTGGCTCTGGAATTGTCACACGGCGGCCCCTGGTCTTGCAGCTGGTCCATGTGCCAACCCTGGAAGAGAGGAGGCGGAAAGCTACTGGAGAAAGTGGTAAGGGAAAAGTTACTTCTCTTAGTGACAAAGTAAAACAGATGTGAGCATTAGAACGTTACCTCGGTAACTGATCCAGAAGATGGAATATGATTACCTAGAAGGGGCTGGCTTGGTCTCTGCCTTCCAATACTGAGTGTGTTAATCACATCATTTGTTGACTGAAAAGGTTGATCACCAGGACCAGAGGTTTTGCCTTCCGAGCTTTCGGACTCATGCTGGGACCCATCTTCATGGAACTTCTCTCTAGTAGCTATAGCAACTTCTCCTGCTAGAGAGAAGTTTCCTGAAGATGGACTCCAGCACAAGTCCAAAAGCTCGGAAGACAAAACCTCTGGTCCCAGTAACCGACCCAGATTGGATCCTGCAACATTATCCTGGGACATGTATATTCGCCTTCATTCGTGAAAAAGGTTGATTTAGAATGAGTTAACTTTGTCATCTCAAGAGCTATATTGGCTCGAGAGTCTTGCATAGTATTGCATAGTACTGTATGGGTATTTGTGTGTCTGAAATGTGCCTGATCTTATCGTGCTGCTGCTGTTATTTATACTTGCATCAGACTTTGCAGTGCAAGTACAGAATCGTGACATTTACATAATGCCATTGGTGTGCCTATACCCTCGTTTTGGTGTTACTGCAATTTGCTGCAGATGCTGCCCCATGATGTCAGTGGACAGGCTTAAGTTCCTTCTTCTTCCCATATCCTTTTCTTCAGAGGAATGATTTATTGAGGGCGGATATAAAGATTCTCCATCCCAGTGAACATTAGTAATCCAAAACAGTCCCTTTGCATGATGACAAACAAGAATTGAGCAGGAAGCAACTTGTAGAAATTATTTCATTGGGTACAGGCTAAAAGGCTGGTGCTGCCTGATTCTGACGATACTACCTAAATTCAGTGTCTGGGAATAATGGGTGGAGTGTTGTTGCCTCATACGGAAAGAGTATTTTGCTTCTTTTGGTAAAATTGGACATTTTTGCATCAGTGAGCTATCAGTTTTTCACTGGTTCAACTATACTAGTTATTTTATCTGACATTTTTTTATAGAAGCAAAATCAAACCAACAGATAGCACAGGAGAATGGTTACAAGCATCAGAGTAAGGCAGACTAAGACACAAGTTCAGATCTTCACTTAGTCACAAAGTAAACTGACTGGGGCATTGTCTTGTAGGAAAATGATGTTGGAAAGATTCTCATATGTCTTTTGTTTTATTTTGCTTTTTGTCTGCAGTTGCCCAGACAGAGGAATGGGCTACTTTCCTGCACTGCAAGCACAAGGTACTGAGTGGGTGAGGCAAATGTGGAACTATTTATGGTTAGAGTCAGCCCAGGCCATTTGGCAAACTAGATGGCTGCTTAATATGGCAAAAAAGCCTCACATTAATAAAAGGGGAAAATGCGCTCCCCAAGGGAAACACAGTGACATTTCTCTGGGTGTGTGTGGAAATAATGGTGTTTCAGGGTTGAGGACAATCTGTCTTTTCCCATCATACAATATCTCTGTTCTAGGGGTGTCTGTTTTTCTCATTTTGTAAAAAACCCAAATGTCTAAATTTTCTTGTAAGAAGTGGGGATAAAATGAAATCCTTGGGGCAGCCCATATGAGGAAGAGGCATTCCCTTCTGTGGCACATATAAGATCATTGAGGTGGGGAGTGGAGAGAAAGACAGAAAGAGAAAGAAAGAGTTACACTTCTATGCATAGGTTTGCTTTGTCTTGCTCGGGCCTCCTTGTATATTTGATAACTGGATTCCTGTTGAGTGATGGCTTACTTTTAATACTTGTTTGTTGAATAATCCATGTTATATACACAGCCCATTAAGACAATTGCTTACCTGTAGCTTGATGAATCTCAATTGATAGTTCGCATGTGCAAACTCATCACGTGTCTTAGCATGATGTGTGAACTTAATCATTTACTTGTTTTCTTTTTGATTTAAAGGCCTGCAGTTACTGTTGTGGGAAAAAGGCTACTGTTGACTTTTTTCCTATATATCTCCTGTTACTCATTCAGGGTTTCCCTTTCCTGTCTAACCATGGATTTTAGGACCCAAAGAAGAGAGGACAAGGGCATGTAAGGTTATACTTAGTAATATCACAGTCAGTGATTTTCTCTTAATTGGTGGGAGAATGCCTTCCTGTTACCAAAATATGTTTGTCTTATTATCTTGTACAAAATATTAATAAAATATCCCAACAGTGGATGCCAGGCAGAAGGAGAACCCAAAAAGGGGGAGGGAAAATAGATATTCATTCCAGTCTTTCACTAAGTAGAATTTATAATGTCAAAAATCTTAATATGTTGGAGAAATGAACTGAAGATAGAGACAATAAAATTACAGGCAAATAGAAAGTTCTTCACTTATGAAAGAAAAAAAATCCATAGATGTAGGAGATGATAATGATATTTATGAAAAGGGTCTTGCAATAAACATTGCTTGCAAACAGAATGTGAGTCAGCAGTGTGATGTGGGCTGCTGCAATAGAGAAATGCATCTTTTGGATGGATCAACGAGTAATTTCTAAATTACTGGAAATAATGCTTCTCAATTCTGCAGTGGTCAGCTCTTCACCTATTGCATCCAGTTCTGGGCACTATACTTTCAGAAGGTTTCAAAAAAAATGACTGCGGTGGGCCAAGAAGATAATCTGGGAACTAGAAAATAAATTATATCGCTAGAGATTGAAGGAGCTCAGTATGTTTAGCCTTTAGAAAAAACAACTGAGGAGAGTATGGTAGTGTTCTTAAAATATTTGAAAATACTTCACACAGAAGAAGTTTAAGGCTTGTTCCAGAGCATAGGACTCAAAATAATGCATTTAAATGATAAGGCAGATTCTGATTGAATGTTTTAAAAGAAATCTCTCAAAGTAACCAGTTACTTTCCCTTACATTGAATGTGTTCAAGTTGAGGCTGAATAGCAATCTGTCTAGTGGGGGATGATCTTAATGGCCTGACTACCTCCTTCCAATTCTCTGGTACTGAAGGGAGCAGTCAGAAAAGAATTCTGTCTGAAAAGGAAATCCAATCGTTATCTTTGGATATTTTTTCTTTTCCATAAAGCTTTCTTTTGACTGCATCACTTACTGCTCCTCGGGGGGGGGGGGAGTCTCTTCATATCTCCTTTCTTTTTAAGGTGTAAATGTAAATAAATACATAAAGTATGCAGATAAGGATTTATTATCTTCCAGATCTTACAAATATGTTAGAATAAAGCCTGTCATACTGTGCTTAGTGCTCACCAAAGTAAGTTGACTCATTTGGCATGTTGTAACTTATTCCAAAGTTGCTTATGATTTTCAGTCATATTGAAAGAATATCAATTCCTATACTTTATTCCTCTTTTTAAATTAACGTCTTCCCAAGGTTGTGTCTTTTGTGCCTTGTCCTAAGCTCACCTGGAATTAAAGCCATTGTTTTCAACAATGTGTTCATAGGATGAAAGCCAAGCACTTTCAAGCCCCCACATCTCTCTTCTATTCTGCAGCTGCTGATCGTTGTTTTTGCCAGAAAGTTTGGAAGGTTTTGGCTTTTGCTTTTTATTCAGAGTTATAACATGATGTATTATATTTAAAATGTTTGAGGTGGAGTACTACTTGTGCTCTATTTTTTCTTGGTTTCTCCTCTTCCGCTGTCTGTTCCCTGCTCCAGTTCTGCCACAAGCAGGCAAGATGGGGAAGAGGATCAATAAAAGAGCAGGAGAGCAAGTGCCCTTGCACATTCTCATGCAGCTTCTGATGTTAGAAGCCTTTCTGTTTGTTCTCTTTCTTCAGACTTTTATGGATTTCAATGAGATTCGGCAGGAAATTGAGATTGAGACCGAGCGGATGACTGGGACCAATAAGGTACTAACTCTTTTAAGTTCTTCTCTCCTGGTGTGAGAGTCCTTTGGACCAAATGCCTTTTTTGTGTCTTTCTCTAATATCTTTTGTTGCTTCCAGGGAATCAGTCCAGAACCCCTGTACTTGAAGATCTATTCACCTCATGTGCTTAACTTGACGCTGGTAGATCTTCCAGGAATCACCAAGGTGAGACACTTAGAAATGGTGCTCTCTGTTGCCCATGTCTTAAGAGAGACCTAGAAGTTATTGATTATTTTTTTTATTATTATTTTTAAATAGTTTTTATTGAAGAGTATTAAAAAAGAACAAACATATAATGTGTATATACATATATACATAATCACATATATACATAAGTACACAAATAGAACTACAAACAAACACCAAAAAGAAAAAGAAAAAACAAACCTAACAGACACCATAAATTGGAAATTTTTCTTGTTGAAGTTTTGATTATTAGTAGACTTCCCAAAGACCTTTAAAGGCAAAACTTTTTCAGCAATATCTGGGCAATGGGTAGCCTTGGGCACCAATGTACAAAGTGATGGATGGTCTCCCTCCTTTCTCCGATCTACCACTTTTTCCTTAAGACCACTCCTTTTAACCATTTGGTCACATTGGACCAGAAGAAAAGCTGGGTTACAGTGATGGTGAGCGGAAGATAAAAAGAGTGTAAATGAATAACAGATGTAGGATTGACTGTTCTTAGCACACCACTATATTAGATTCAGAAAAGAGTTTCAGTTGAAGGCCTGACCTTTCACAGGAAAACTCCCCAAATCCTGTGGCTACAACTGGACGGTTGTGTGGTTTGGGATAAAGTCTCTTCCCACAGGCTGGCATTTTGCACTTGAGATGAAATTAGTCACCTTTGTATGGGTGATAGAAACAGTATTCGTAGCTTTGTTTTAGCTAGAGTCAGCTTCAGTGGAAAGGCATGTTTACTTGAGGCAGCCTCAGTGCTTGGCATAAATCTGGCCCTGGTCTGGAGCAAAAGAATCCCATTTTTCTCATTTGCTTATTAGAAAAACTAAAAGCTCATGTGATTCTCTTCAAGCTTCTGCATCTCACTGGTGTACATTTATGCTTAAAATAAATACGCATTATTTTTCAATTGAATTCTGAAGGCTATATAAAATAGATCAACATATATGGGATGATCTTGTTTAATTTGTTTTGCTTACGCTGAGCATGGAGAAGGGGCATGTACAAACACCTCTCGGCCTTTTACAATTTGAACACTCCTTGACCTCACATATCTAAATTTACTGTTTCTGCTAAATCAGTTCTAAAGCATGTTTTGTTAGTTTCTAGATTCTAGGAGAATGTTCTGCAGCTGTGAGGACTAGAAATGTTCTTCCTTTCAGTCCGCGGAAATGTTCCTGGATTAGAGGATATGGTCTTCACTGAAGATAATACAGTTAGGGATTAGAAGGGCATATTTCTTAAATACGTGCAAATCCATGTTTTTAGGCTGCAGATATGTGAATTCAGGAGCCTTTTTGCATCTCCAACTTAGTTCTGTTTTTCTTCCTAGAGTGAGTGATATGAATCAAGAGTCCTTGCTCCCTCTTCTCTGTTCCTCTCTTGGGTGGAAACAGAGCAGTAAACAAGAGTGCTTAGTATGGTGTGATGCAGTTTGTATTGCATTATTACCTTCTCAATTCAGAGTAATTGAGTAAGTAAACATAAGGAAGTTTCCTAAGATTGTCCTTTTCTAGTTTCATAGTAACTTTGATCTCTTTTCTTAATAAAATGTGTTACGTTTTTTACATTTTGCTGCATGATACTTTAGGCCTTGGGTGACTTACAAATCTCTCAAATCCAGTCTTTCCAATATCACAGGTGCCTATTGGAGATCAACCTCCTGATATTGAGAATCAAGTCCGAGATATGATCTTATCCTACATCTCCAACCCAAACTGCTTAATCCTGGCTGTCACTGCTGCCAATACTGACATGGCCACATCAGAAGCACTCAAACTAGCACGGGATGTTGACCCTGATGGTATGACTATATTTGTACTTGAGGAGGAGACATCAGGAAATTAGGATGATAATAGTCCATATGGAGAACCATGGGATGTTATAAAATAGTCCTCTCTTTTTGAAGCTCAGGGGAGTCTGATTTAGTAATGCCAGCAGAGCAGAGCTGAATATTTATTTGCTGTCTGAATGTTAAGATCCGTTCTTAAATGATGGCTGATCAACAAGAAGGGGAAGAAAGCAGATGGGTGAGAGGGTGAGCTGAGGGAGCACTTTTCTCCCCTTGTTTATTCCCATTCTGTAAGATCCAACACAATGGACTTGCCCCAAGTTGCATTGGTCAGACAAGGCCATCGGAGTGGCCTAGGAAGCCTGCCTCTCTGTTGCAACAGCTGCCCTCTGGAACCACCATCCCTGAAGATTTCCAATGCTCAGTCTTTTCGGACTTGAAAACCTGGCTTTTCCCCCAGGCTGTGGGATAGAATGGGGGAAACATGAGTGGGTTCCACCTGGATTAGATTATATTGGTGTATTTATAGTGTATGCTTATTCCTTCTATTGCGATCATCTTGTAGTTTCTTGGTTTAATGTACTACAGTCTTGTTTTTAATTTGTACATCACCCAGAATCCCTAATGAGTTGGGCAGTCTTAGCAATCTAAATTATAAATACATAAATTGAATGAATGCAAAAGATATGCAGTCTTGGGGGGGAGCACACAAGGAATAAAGGAACAGCCTTTGTCACCCCTCCCCTTTTCCCCTTCTGATATCACTAACTGGAGAAGAATTTCTCTGCAGGGCGAAGGACACTGGCTGTGATTACCAAACTAGATCTGATGGATGCTGGGACTGATGCCCTGGATGTACTGATGGGCCGGGTTATTCCTGTCAAGCTAGGCATCATTGGGGTGGTCAACAGGTCAGTGGTGATGCATGCAGGGAACCAAAGAACCTAGAGGGGGCTCCTATGCTAGATGGGGAGGGCATCTGGTTGCAAAACCTCTTCCTTGCCAGAGCAGGTTGTTGCTGGTGGGTGAATCCACCAGGCAGATTTTGTTAATTGTCTAGATGATATTTTTGCTTCCTGTGCTAGGAGCCAACATGATATCAACAGTAACAAGAGCATCAGTGAGTCTCTGCAGGATGAGCAAGGATTCATGCAAAAGAAATATCCTTCACTTGCTAATCGCAATGGCACACGTCATTTGGCCAAAACTCTCAACAGGTGAGAAGGGACTGGGGGGTGGTTAGGGATTGACCAGGAAACCCCAGGTAGAATGGGACCCACTGCTTTTGGAAGCTTATCTTCTGTATAGAAAAGAACCACTTCTGTCCTTTACTCTGAAGATGAGAGCCTTAGTGGATTAGACTTAAGTCATGTTCCCTCAGCAACTCGGCAGAAGTCTCTTGGAGAAGCAGCAGCGGCATCATTCCTGATTAGACTTCCTAGCAATTGGTACTGAGAGGCTGATAGCCTGTGATGGTTGTAAGATCTAATCATCATGATCTAGAGCGCTGAAAGCCGTATCTTTTTAGGTTTTTTTTTTTTTAGGAAGGAACACATAGACAACATCCCTGTGTCCCCAAGACTGACATATTCATTGAGCATAGGGTCCGGTGCCCATGAAAATGTTTAGCCCTGCACACACCAGCTTTAAAACAAAATCTCAAGTGTAGAGTCCTTAGTGTTCTCTCAGCATGGTTATTTGCTTGTAGATGGTTCGTTACCCAACTAGGTAACATCAGTGTGAGAGTGTTGGGTTTGCTCCCCGTTTATATACAGTAGTTTGGCCTCCCAGTGTTGGTGGAGATGTACTTTTCTCCTTGGGAATTCCTTGATTAGGCAGTTTTCTGCTTGATGGATTGTCTGGTATTAACTCCTTATCTGGGTGAGGAAACCACACTGCTACCCACACTGGTAAGGCAAGCTACCATATAGAAACGGGGAGCAAACCACATAATCATCAGCACTGATGATGATAACTAGTTGGGTAATGAGAGGTCTGCAAGCAAATAACAAAGCTCGTAGAGTTGGAATCGATTCAGGTCCCACCCACCCCGTCCCCCGTCTTAAATCTTGTTTAGCCAGGAAGTGAAGATTCAGCTCAAGTGAGTCTTCTTTCGGTCACCTGAATGTTGGCCCGTTTTGCCTGGTATTGTCCTCTCCGACACTTTCCTTTGGTCATTTGGAATCTTATTCCTGAAAGTAGGATGCTTTCCTTAAAAGGCCAAGGCTGATGCCCTTCTACCTTTTCCAGGCTGCTGATGCACCATATCCGCGACTGCCTGCCTGAACTGAAGACGCGAGTGAATGTGCTCACAGCTCAGTACCAATCAGTGCTACAGAGCTATGGGCAGCCCATCGAAGACAAGAATGCCACTTTGCTTCAGATCATCACGAAGTTTGCCACCGAGTATTGCAACACCATTGAGGGTACAGCACGCAACATTGAGACCTCCGAGTTGTGAGTGAAGCCTCTAGTGAACGATATGGCGATGGAGCTGAATGTGGGATAAATAAGCTGGCAGTGGGATGCTGGGTCTGATCTGCTTCTCTGCTGGCCAGGTGCGGTGGTGCCCGGATGTGCTACATTTTCCATGAAACCTTTGGACGCACTCTGGAGTCCATTGATCCGCTGGCCGGACTTACGATGCTGGATATTTTGACAGCCATTAGAAATGCCACAGTAAGTTAATACGATCAGTCCTGTCCTCCGATGCAAGGCTGTCTTATCCATTATCTTTTGCTTTCACCCATGTTCTCTTTTTCCAATTGTACAAGTATATTGCACAAGAAAACATTATAGTGTTGGGAATTCACTTAAAATTTCGCTGCTCCTATAATTTAGAAGGGGGATGGATACAAGCCAAGCTTCCTTCTACTGCCAACTACAGTAATGGGTAATGAGATCTTGGCTTTGAAGCATTGTAAGAATTAAGAGTGGTTGCCTATCCTGCTGAAAGCATGACATTCAATTGCAGTTGCTGCAGGCAAACTGTTCATTCATGTAGCCAGAAGAAGGACAAAATATTCCAAAAATGTACATACTTTGATAGATATCTGTGGGTATTAGTATTTGTAGTTCCCAAGCTATTAAAGCCAGTGAGCCAATAGTCTTGTCTCCTGCTTCAATAACAATAGAGGTAGAGGATTAACAGAGTTGGAAGGGACCTTAGAGGTCTTTTAGTCCAAATTCCTGTTCAAGCAAGAGACCATATACCATTCTGGACAAATGGCTGTCCAATCTCTTCTTAAAAACTTCCAGTGATGGAGCACCCACAACTTCTGGAGGCAAGCCGTTCCACTGGTTAATTGTTCTGTCAGGAAATTTCTCCTTATTTCTAGGTTGGTTCATCATCCAGGTTCAGTCATCATTCAGTTTCTAGTGATAGATGTTTTGGTATAGCAGAAGAAGGAGGGTAGTGGGAGTGAGTCTGTCTGTCCCAACTTACAAGTAGGATAGAAGAAGGCAACCACTCTATGCTTTCTTGGCATATTTAATTTCTCCCAAGATGTCCAGTTCTATATTAAGTCCCTTTTTTGCTTCTACATGGAATGTAAAGAGCTAGCCTTTCTCATGCAGGTCTTCTGTACTTTTGGTACAGTATCAATTTGTTCTCCTGGAAACCACTATGCTGTCTAAATTATAGAAGAAGTCACTGCTCTATGGACATTTTGTTGACTGGGCAATGCTATAGCGAAACTTCGGCCCCGTCACATGAGGCAGGAACAAAATGCACGGTAAAGTTAGCAACGCTGGAAGTGTGTATTTGAAGTTACGCTGAGATTGGGGAAACAGCCACTTAGAACTTCAACTGACCCTCGAGTCCCTCCTGCATAGGATTTTTCCCCACCACCAGTTTTTGAAGATGCTTCTCCATCTGTCTGGCAGGGTCCCCGCCCAGCTCTTTTTGTTCCCGAGGTCTCCTTTGAGTTGCTGGTGAAACGTCAAATCAAGCGATTGGAGGAGCCAAGCCTTCGCTGCGTGGAGCTCGTGCATGAGGAGTTGCAGCGCATCATCCAGCACTGTACCACCTACAACACACAGGTACCGTCTCGCTGGGCCTGTGATCAACCATCCCCAGAAGAAGGGAAGGGCTCTTGAGTGGGTTCTGGACCGGCATTCCGATGCATGTGAACTCTCAAGGGCTGGTTGTCACCTTTCCAAATGCCCAACTGTCGCAAACTTTTTAAGATCGCATCCTTCAGTCAGGGAAAGTTCCAATATACAGATGATCCTCAACTTACAACCACAATTGAACCCAAAAATTTTGTTGCTAAGTGGGACAGTTGTTAAGTGAGTTTTGTCCCACTTTACTACCTTTCTTGTCACAATTGTTAAGTGAATGACTGCAGTTGTTAAGTTAGTAACACGATTGTTCATTGAATTTGGGTTTCCCATTGACTTTGCTTGTCAAAAGGTGGTCACATGACCCCAGGACACTGCAACCGTCATAAATATGAGTCAGTTGCCAGGTATCTGAATCATGATGACTTGACCATGGGGATGCTGCAATGGTTGTAAGTGTGAAAAACGGTTGTCACATTTTTCAGTGCCGTTGTCATTTCAAACGGTCACTAAACAAATGGTTGTAAATTGAGGACTACCGTAATCAGTTGGTCTTGCAAGTTAAGTAGGAAAACATATTTACCTAAATAAATAAATATAATTTTCCATCAGATCAGTTGTCATCGAAGAAACACTTTACTGGGTGGTCTGTAATGGCTTCTCTTAAGGATCCATTGGTAATTTTGCCCTTCATTTATTTTCAATAAGTCAGTGTGACATGCAGTGATGCATGTCACACTGACTACGATAATACAGATAATAGTTTAGACATATTGATTATTTTAATGTTTTAATGTGTGCATAACGTACAGAAATATTAAAAAAAAAACTTCATTGGAGAATCCATTTTAAGCATTGTAAGCTTTTCTCCCTTCCTTCCTTCCTTCCCTTTTTTCTTAATCTCTAGGGGGTGTGTGTGTGTATAAAGCTTACAGTGCTTAAAATGGATTCTCTGAGGAAGTTTTTTAATATTTCAATATATATATATATATATATTGAAAGAAAATCTTAGTGGTTGGATTCTTCAAGACATCTTGTATGCATGTATGTATGTATGTGTATGTATGTATGTATGTATGTATGTATGTATCTATGTATGTATAACTAAAAACAGTAACAAAAAAAATCTTTAGGAGTTGCTGCGTTTTCCCAAGTTGCACGAGGCCATTGTGGAGGTGGTGACAGGAGTCCTTCGCCGGAGGCTGCCCATCACCAATGAGATGGTAATTGGGGCTTTTTTTTGCTATGAATCTTTGCTGCTGCACATTTCTTCCAGAAGCTTTGAAGCTGGTGGCGTATCTGGAATTTGGAGTGTGTAGTATATACGCTCTCATATGGCAGCTGTCATGGTAGACATGGCTAGTCTGAAACCACCACACAGCGAAGTAATAAAGTTGCACATTATTGCTGCCTCTACCTATTTCCTACTATGAGCCCAGAATGTTTTCGAACATTTCAGCTAACTGCAAATAAACATGGTTCTTAAGGCTGATGTTTTGTTTCAGAGATCTTGGGCATTACTGATCTTGGATTATTGAGCCCAGTGCCACCCCACCAGATACCCTAGGCCTAATAATGCCTCTCTCCTAGGTGCATAACCTGGTTGCCATTGAGCTGGCCTACATTAATACCAAGCACCCCGACTTTATAGACACAGCACTGGTCTCTGCCTCAGTGAGCAGTTCTAAGGTAACTTTTCACGGATGCCCTCTCCCCTGTCCTTAATGTCTACCTTTGTCTTAACTTGCAGCTTATTCTTGCATTTCTTCCAATCTAGAGTGACACTGCTATAGATGGTACCTGGCGATGGAAAAGTGAGAAAGCAGAAGAATCTGGCACTGATGATAGGCCTAAAGGATCCTCCCACTCTTTGGTCTATTCTAGCCCCAGCCGGTCCCATGAAGTCAATCTACTGGACACGGTCAGCTGGGATAAACCTGGGAGGAATAGGGAGGGAGAAAGCAGGTGGGCTGGCTAGAACTTAAGCTACTTTTAGGAGCAAAGAATGTTGCTAGGAGTTGCAATGCAGAAACAAGGATGAATTGGAAGAAGTGCCAGTATTTGCATTAGAGGTACATGATCTTACCTTTAGGTCATTGCTTTTTGTCTCTATAATGCAGACAACTTTGGTATAGCAGGATGGGTTACTGTAAAAGGGTACATCAGAATAACAGAGTTGGAAGGGACCTTGGAGGTCTTCTAGTCCAACTCCCTTTCAAGAGGAGACCTTATACCCGTGATGGTGAACCTATGGCACATGGAGCCATATCTGAGGGCATGCGAGGCGTTGCCCTATGTCAGCTCCAGCGCGCATGCTGATTTTCGGCCTTCCAGAGGGCGGGGGGGAGGCCGTTTTCGCCCTCCCCAGGCTTCAGGAAAGCCTCCGGAGCCTGTGGATGGCGAAAAATGGGCCTACTGGAAGTTCGGAAACAAACTTCCGGTTGGGCTGTTTTTCGCCCTCCCCAGGCTTCAGGAAAGCCGCCTAAAGTCTGGGGAAGGCGAAAAACGGCCCAACGGGCCTACCGGAAGTCCGGAGGCTTCAGTGAGGCCTGCGCACATGCGTGGGGGGGCAGCATTGTGTGTGCGTGCATGCGGGGGGGGAGGGCATTGCAATATGGGTGTGGGCACGCACGCGTGCCCTTTTGGCACCCGAGCAAAAAAAGGTTCGCCATCACTGCCTTATACCATGTTGGGGAATATTTATTTATCATCATCTCAGCCAAGGGTGTAGATTAGATTCTTGAGTAGCTGCTTTCCCAGCTAAACTGCTGTTGCATTTGGTGAACACTGCTCACAGCCATTTCCCCTGCCTCTTCCTAGCCCATGCCAGCAACCCGGAAGTTAAGTCAGCGTGAGCAACGAGACTGTGAGGTAATCCGGAGGCTTATTAAGTCCTACTTCCTCATTGTGCGCAAAAGCATCCAGGATAGGTAAGTGGGTTAACAGGAAAATTAGAGTAAGCATTAGTGACTCAGCTGCGGCATCTGGATTTAGTACTCCTTCAGAAATGGATATTCTGCTAGTGGAGGTTTGAGATTAAGCAGTGACTAACCTAACAAATACTAACAAGTTGATTTTATGCAACTCCTTGTAGAAAAATTAAGGATGAGAGGACAGCCTTTCTTCCTCAACCCAACCCCTTAAAAGTTGTTTGGGGGTTTGGGAAACTGCTGTTCTCAAAATTCTTGGTCAGTTTCTGACAAATTTTCTGTAACTCCAATACATTTTAACATATGTGGTTTCTTGTTGCTATAATCAGAATACTTCATCTTCTGCAGGCACATGTTTCCATATGTAGTTCCAAGTATTTTGAATAACAAAGCATAACTTGAGAAGTACTACAGATGGAGATTATCTAAGCCAAAAGTGCTATAGTAATCTATTTCTGCTAGCAATAGGAAAGATGAAATTATACTTAAACAATAACCATCAATAAAGAAATTGGGGACTTTCTTTTAAGAACCAAATCAATTTATTTGCTTTTCATCCTGTAGTGTACCCAAAACCGTGATGCACTTCCTTGTGAACTACGTCAAGGACCATCTCCAGAGTGAACTTGTGGGCCAACTGTATAAGCCCCAGCTTCTAGACACACTCCTAACAGAGTCCGAGGACATGGCTCAGCAGCGTAATGAGGCTGCCAATATGCTCAAGGTGATGGAGGGCAGGGTTGCTAGAGGTCAGCTCTGGTTCAATGATGGCCAAAGAAGAACGTGTTTCTGGCTCATCGGGAGCAGAACCAGTTTGCTGCTTTAAATCCTTCCCCAAACTGGAAGCAGCAACAATTCTTTCCCTAGAGACTGAAAATGGCTGTGTTCCAATCTTTTAAAAGCCTTAAGCACCCCGAGTAGCCTTCTCCACCTTGGCTCCCTCCATGTGTTATCTAGCTTCAGTTCTGAGACAAGGTGGTGTAAGGTTGGGAAAGACTGGCCAAGATCCCAGGACCTATTCCAAGTTCCATTACCACCAGTTTTTTTTCAAGTCAGTGACAAACCACCTACTTTACCTTTGTGCATACAGTGCATTAATTTTCAGTAACACACTAATGAAACTATTCCTTTCCCTATGCTGGTTAGTCGTCATGACCAAGTCCTCAGCCAAGTCTTCTGTTCTTTTGTAGGCATTACAGAAAGCCAGCCAAACAATATCAGAGATCCGAGAGACTCAGCTCTGGTGAGATGCATTCAAAGCTTCAGAAGATTCCATGTTGCAAGAACGTTACTCACCCAGAACCGTGCAAGTGTTCAGCTCTTGACTCCCATTTGAATCTTTACCGTTTCCCAAATGGGGAAGAAATTGTGTCCTCAGTGATCAAGTTCTAGTTTAGAACAAGAGTGTGTCCCTATTTTAACTGTGTTGAAGTGTCCGTGGTGCACGGATAGCATTTTGGAGCCGGCATATGGTGGCTCTCCCCTGCTACCTCATCCGTCTTCCATATTTTTCCAGTTTTGCTAGATTCACCAGTATTAAATTCCTGTTTTGATTGTCAAGCTTGCAGCCTTGAGTGCTTGCTGAGTTTGGCCAGTCTTTATTGCTCTAAATTCTACGTATTTCCTGAACATGGTACATTTGGTACATGTATTGAAATGAAACCTCTTGTCTGTGTTTGCTTAACTGTTAGGAACACACTGCTCTGTATTTGGCCTTGTAAATGCCTTTTATTCTCGTAACTGCTGTACAGGTAAAAAGAGGAGCCTCTTGATAGATTAAAAATGCCTGAGTAACCTTGAATAAGAGAAGTGCTGCCTGACACTTGACTAGAGGGATTCATCTACTCTGGCCCAAACAAGGAGCTGATAATGCTGGATCTCACTCTGGACTGTGCTTTCACAACACATTTTACCCAGGAGTCATGTGCAATAGTGTCACTTGTGGGAGCCTTCACCTGTTCCTGGATGCTTGAGGGGTAGGGGTGGGAATCTGAACAGTTCCCAAGTTTGCACGTATCTGAGCCAAGCAGGGACCAGGGTTGGCCTGCAAATTTTCATGAAATAAACTGTGGAAGATTGTACAGTTGGTGTGTTTTGTTTTCTTTAAAGGAAATAAAAAACAGATGACAATTACAAGTTCCTATTAGGGTGCCTGGATCCAGGCAACCATTCAAAAATACAAAGTGCTGATGCTGGGCTTAAATTCTACATCCCAGAAGAAGGGACTAGAAAGCAAAAGGATTTGAATGTCTTACAAAATGGATTTTTAAATGCTGTTGTAGGAGGTGGAATAGAAGTCAAAATATGTATCTGGGGAATCTGAATCAATTTGATTGACATGGATCGAGTTTTCCTTACAGAAGCTGTCCAGGGATAAGTAAGTCATAACTATAAAGGAGAATATTTGTAGCTCAGGTTGAAATGAGGAGTGATAAGCTGATGGTCTGGTTCATACATCATGCAAATGTCTTTTCAACATTCAGCAGTTAGTTCAAATTGGTATGCAAAATTTCTGTGGCACTTGGGGGCTGGGGTTGCTGCTTTAACTGGCGTGGTGACACGTTTTTTCTTTGTTATCCCTTGAGCTTAAAAGGATGGTTAACTGACACTGGAGTTACACAACCAGTTTCTCCCCCCCCCCCCATATTTTGCTGCTAGTTGGATGGATGAGTGGAGACTCTTGTCTGCAGCACCCTCTGTAAACAGGTGGCTTGACGCTTCTGCCCTTCTGGATGGCAGCCATTTCTGCTTGTAGGTGCACATTCCCAAAAGATTAGACTGGGCTTAGAAAAGCTGCACATTATAAGGATTATTGTGAGGGGGATCCATTGAGAGGCACTGTTCCCCTACAGCCTGGGCGGGTACAGCTTATAGGTTAGGTGGAAAATGTTACTAAAAACAAGCTCACGGCTGGCGTCCTGAAGGCTGGAAGGTCTGTTGAATCAAGCTTCATACACACTGTCAACTTGCTACATGACTAAGGTAGGCAAATAACACACAAGACAACCCTTTTTCACACGGCAAGGACATTTGATCAATTTATGAAGCATCAAATATACATTTTCATATATACAAAGTGGAACTGATTGGGTGGGGGGTGGGGAGAAGGAAAGGAAACAAAAATACAGTCAATCTGAGAGAAGGGGCAGAGGGGAAGCCCCATGCTATAGAAAATACATGGGCTGGAGACACCACCCCCCTCGTAAAGGCTGGTATTTATAATATATATTATATACATGGAAATCTGTACAGCAACAAACCCAACACAGGAAGTGCAGTGCAGGGCAAGGACAAAGTGCATGCTTGGGGGTGGGGCACAGGGTGGGAAGACCTGACATGGGGTGTGATGTGGGGGAGGAGGAGGAACCCAGGACTTTGCAAGGTGGCACACGGAGGCCTGAGCTGCCACCTGATAAAGATTCCTGGCTTCCCTCTCAAGGCTGTGGAGCATAATTGTTTGGCAGAGGGCAATGAAGCCTAGTGCTTCAAACATGTGGGAGTCAAGAAACCCGTAAGCCTCCTGAGACCCTCTACCATTTGCTCCTCTCTTAAGTCTTCCCCCTTCCTCAAAAGAGAGAGAAATCTCACCCCTCACTCAACTGGCTCCCCTTAGAGCAGTCATTTCTGTAAGTTTAGCAGGGCGCTTGAGCAGGGCCTATAAAGGCCACAACAAGCCATTACGCCAAGCTTCTCCTCCCTGACATTCTCTGCATCACTGACTGAGCAATAACCTTCCTACCTCTGACTGGGGAAGATGGCAGTGGTAATTCAGAGAATCAAGAGGGCAGCGGATGCGGCCGGCTGGATGAAATATTTTTTAGCTTGGGCAACCTCTGAGGCTAGCCTAACTTTCTGCAGCCAGTAGAACTAACCTTCAGAGGTGGCTAGTCTGCATTTTGGTATGGGTCACTGCTCTACTTCCCTCTTCTAAGCTAGGGGGGGAAAATAGTGTGCTTCTATTATTAGAAATCTGGGGAGCACCTCTTTGCATTAAAATAATTTCTTCCATCCAAAATCCATAGCATCTCCTTAAAAATATAAAAACAGGCACTGTGACTTCAGGCATCATTTCCTTACTTTCTGAAATGATGACTTGATATCGTTAATCCAGCCTTTTCTCTCTTTGTCCAAAGCTAAAACAAGAAGACCTAGGAGGAGGCCCAGCTCTAACATTACTAGGCAAGGTAGGTGAGTGGCAGAACAATGTAGCACCTCGAGGGAAGGAAGAAGGTGAGGTCTAGATGTGCCCCGTAAGCTTGATTTGGGACAGTAGAAACTGGATGCCATCTTTTTCTGGAAACACAGTGCACAGGGATTAAAGTGCATCTAACTTCCCAAAGGAACTAATTGGGAGAGAATCCTACTCTACCTCCCCACTACCAGGCATTAATGCACTGACTGGATGAAAAAACAATTTAGGAGAGGAGATCACAGCAATTTACTCTCCACTCTCCAATTCAATTAGGGGTGGGTTCATAAAGCCCAAGAATATAGAAGTCTGTATCTTTAAAAATAGATTCAGTGCAAACCCCAGAGCAGGGCTGAGGAGAAGAAGGGAGTAAAAATAGCCCTTTATGAATAAGAACCGAGAGGGCAGGACACATTCCCTTCCCATGTCCCAGACTTCTCCATACTTTGGACTCATCTGTTCCCCACAGATCCTTCACATCTCCCATCCGAGTCTCTTTACTTTCTCTACTTGAAACAGCAGAAACTCACAAACTCTGCAAATTACCAAGACAGCCTCTCTTCATCACCTCCCCAAAACAGCAGAGGGCCCCAAGGACTCATCAGCTCCACACGCTGCAGGTGACTGACAGATGTATCTTTCTCTCTATAGAGCAAGTCAACAGGTAAGACAGCTTTCAAGTGGAAGAGCCTATTTTCTAAAACACAAAGTATTTGTCTAGTAATTGGTGAAACTAATTGAGGGAAAGACCGATTGAAAGTATCTAGGACACCAAAGCACAGAAGCATCTTTGAGGAGCAACCTGCACAAGGGGCATGCTGATACCCACGGTGCTGAAGGAATGTGTAGGTAGCTGTAGGTATTTTTTTCAGATATAACAAAGCACCTGCCTGAGGTTTTCTGTGGTAATGAACCCCCCCCCCCATAGAGACAGGAAGGCACACTCCCATCAGCACTAATATCAAAGTCAGAAGTTACTCAGCAACAACAGTTGCTTAACACCACAGCAGTTCCATGCCACAGCCAGGTGTATGAAAGTGGGTATTAAATAAAACTGCCTCGAAATATTGTCAAGTCATGGCCATAAAGAACATTTTAGGTGAAAAGGGGCAGTATGAGCTTTTCCTTGCTTGTTATATTCTACAAGAAGTGGCTGCTTTTCCCCATATGAAGACAGATCATTGGGGAAAATGGAGGCTTATGAGGAGTTGCAAGGGGAAAACGACAGGCTTGAGAAGGGCTAAACTCCTGGTTCCTGCTGTACTACTTCTGCACACACAAATTCTGTGCCACTTTGCAGAATTTGGCAATGAACAAAGCATTTCATGTAGCCCCAAAACTTCATCTATGGTATTTAGAACTCTGTTCCATTTTCTGCATTTACAGGGCTGTTTGCCATGAGGAAAAGTGAGTTCATGGTCCACAGGACCTATTAAAAAATGGGTTAATCAGACTGAAAACATATTCTTTTGGGGTAAATCAGAAAAAAATGAGAGATTCTTCTTCAGTCATTCTTCTGAGTAAAAATTACCACCAGAAAGCAGGATTCATAAATGCCATTTGCAGTTTAAACATGACACACAGAAGGCAGCCACGGGGACTATCTGCTACCTGTTAAAATTTTAAAAATACAAAGCTTTTTTTCTTATCAGCAAATTCTGGGGCCAATGAGAGAGAGAAGAAGAGAGACTTCTGAAAAGTCTTGTTTGGATTAGTGCTTTCTGGGGAGAGGGTCTGAGCAGAAGAAAATACAAAGTCCTTTGTATAGCTTCCTCTGCACATTAAAAACCACCACACTGGGCAAGATTGCCTGGGAGACCAGCAGGTATCCCACATACAGCAGATAGTATGATTATCTCTGCTCATTTCTGACAATGGGAGCATGTAGCAAAATCATATGACTGATTCCTTCCTTCCTTCCTTCCTTCCTTCCTTCCTTCCTTCCTTCCTTCCTTCCTTCCTTCCTTCCTTCCTTCCTTCCTTCCTTCCTTCCTTCCCCATCACCCCATCATGAAGTGATGCTACCAGAAAAGAATTTGCTGCCCCCAAACACACAAATGTTACTAAAAATTGGGATGATAAATTTTACCTGTTTGGCCATGCTCCTAAGACAACACAGACACTTGCTTTCCCCCAACACTGCAGCTTATACTTCTGCCATCCACGGTCACCACAAAACTACCATGCTGTCCACAGATGCTCAGAAAAAGATGGTAGGAGCGGGGACAGATGACCCGCAAGGAAGGGAAAAGAGGCAGAGCTCCCAAAAGCAAAGCCCATGTGAAGCTGTACCCCCCTCCGGCCACGCACGGTGTTGCAGGTCCAGGTTTTCTTCCTTTCCAAGGGATGCCCTCTCTCAGTTCTGATCCTAGGAAAAAGAGGGATGGGATGTGGAGTGGGGAGGAGGAAAGGGAATGGCCATAAAATCTAGACACCCTCCTGACCTCCATGCTTCCCCATCACTTCAGCTGGAACAGGGGAGGCCCCAAGCTCTGTTATTTATATATTTATAGATCTGCTATCAGTTCCATTGTGGTGGCAGCTGTTCACACAACGGTGCTGATTCTGTTGACCGGCTTAGGCTTGGGATTTGGGGGCCCTTGAGCAGGCATGGGTGGAGGGCCCCCCTGGTGCATGGGCATGTGCTGGGACAGAGGAGACGTAGGAGCAGCCGGAGAGTGGGGGCTGAGAGGCGTATGGGGCGATGGAGGGGGAAGAGGTGGGTAAGAAGGATGCGGGGGAATGGGAGAATGAGGCGGGGGCATTGGGGGTTGGCTGTGGTGTGGCTGAGGATGGCCATGATGCCCAGGATATGGCCCCATGCCAGAGGGTGGCGGAGGCCGCTGTAGGAGCTGTGCGGGATGATGGCTGAAAATAAAGTGCTTTGGGGCCTGCTGCCTGTGCAGGGTGTGCTGCCCACTGACCCCCGACTGATGCAGCTGCTGGGGGTACGTGTGGGCCAGGGCATGCTGTGGGGCAGGGCTGTAGAGGGGCAGCGGCGAGATGGGCTGGCGTCCATGAGGGAAGGGAGGGTGCTGGGAAGCAGCAGCAGCCATCTGCAGGCGCTTCTGCTGCACAGGCCGACCAAGAGTGTAGTGGTGGTGGGGTTGTGGGGTAGGGAAAGCGGGCACTGCCTGCTTCTGAGGGGGAGCCGAGAGAGGAGGCTGCTGGGAATGGTGGTAGCGCTGCATCTGAGGTGGCAGAGGGTTGGAGGGCAG
>QLTV01002677.1:497982-532865 GCA_003457575.1 Thermophis baileyi
CTGCTGGGGATAGGGGGGCGGCGGCTGGGCAGAGGGGCTATGGCAGTACTGGGCGTGGAGTGCCTGCAGCTTAGACTGGCTGCCATCAGGGAGGGAGGGGGGGCTGTGATGTGGGTGGTGCTGGGGCAGATGATGGTGAGATGAAGAGGCAGAAGAGGAGGATGCCGAGACCTGGCCGGGGGGAGTCTGGAAAGGGCCCTTCCCACGCTTGCTGCCAAACAGGGAGCCCAGGAAGGAGGACGAATTCGAGGGGGGGCGAGGCTGGGGCTTGTATTCCTCTGGAGGAGGTGGTGGTGGCGCCCTCTGATGGGGATGTGGGCTGCTAATGATAGACCCCTGGAGGACACAAGGGATGAGGGTGGAAAGGCAGAAGAAAGAGGAAGAGAAGGGAGAGAAAGACGGGGCATTAAACAACCGGTGTCTATAAGCTTAGGCCAACAGTCTGGACTTCCCTAGATCTGCTCAGGCAGGCTTGGCTCAAATTAAAGTAAAAAGTTATGGGAAAGGAAGTCAAGGCTCCCAACGCAAGGGAAGGACTCACATGCTCCTTGACCTCCCTCTGGAGGTGGACAGAAAAGAAGAGACAGAAGCTGCAAGGCAGAAAGCGGGAGGAGGACAGAGGGACCCCACCTGCACCCCTCTCCTCCCTCCTCCACCCATCCTGGGCTGGTTTTCCTCTAGCCCACTTACTTCAATTGTGCTGTCCAAGGATCCCACGCTGTTACGGCGGCCCCGCTTGCCTGCAACAGAGCAGGGATTAGCGAGACCTGAACTTCACCCCTTCCCCGTTGCGCCAACCCTCCAATTTTGAAGGCGAGGGGGGAAGAAAGTCCCCCCAACCCATCCCACCAAAGCAGAGCAGCAGAGCAAAGGCAGAGTTAGCAGAAGAAAAGAGGGAAACAGAGTGTCTTGCCCTTGTTCACCTCCTTTTAGTACAGAGCAGGCCTCTTCTACTGCAGTAAAATTACTTGGGTTGGGGTACACAAATAGTGTGCACCCATCACCCCCGACCTCTGCACTCCTCCTCAGAGTGCAACTACATTTCTTCCTCACTCAAAGTTTGGAAGAGAGAAAGAGATCCATCCAACCATTCATCCGTTCACCAGCTATTTGATAAATTCTTACATTCCAAAATCCTGGAGATTTCTTATTCCTGAATCAGTTTTATAGAAGAGAATTAAATGGTGGAAATCTTTTTCCAGACATAAAGGGTGTTTTTTTAACCAGTAGAGGGAGCCATAACAATTATATTTTGGGGATAAACTGATTTCTGGGATGGAATTAAGTTAAAGTTTGAATGGAGCTGGGTTTTTAAGAGAGCTGTGACAGAGCCAGTTTTAACAAATTCAAGTGCTAAAACCTTTTCCTTGGCTGCATTGCTCCAGCTTAAAGGTGGTGATGGGTGCTCCATCTTGCAAAGCTCCCCTCATGCAAAATCTTCCTGCAAGTAGAAACCTAGGAAGCCAAGGGAGAAAGGTTCAGTCTGAATTTCTCCCTATTTTTTTTTTACTTGCAGGGATTTCTCTTGTTCATAAGAGAGCATCTGAAGTAAACAACAAGGTGGCCAATCAACAGCCAGGATCCCACAAAGCCCACAAATGCTACCAAAACCTGGTGGCACAGTAACACACCATTTTGAGGTAGCGTATGTATATTCATAGTTAGCTACAAAAGAGGCTTTTTTATAGTGTTAAACATTAAGAACACTTTAAATCCCCCTCTGCCAATCCCGGAAAATCAAAAAAGAAATCTCAAGTCTGTTGATTTAGCCAAGAGCCACAGCTCTGCTCACTGTGGCCCTTGGCTTCCCCAAAATAGTTGTCCACGCTCAATCTAAAACCTGAAGGAATACGGTCTAGGAACTGTCCCGGAAGGTTCTTCAAATGCATATATTGGCTCAAATTCTGGAACCCAGAACCTGGATACCAGAAGGGCAACTAAGCATTTCCACCTGCATTCCTAGAGAGGCCTCCAGGACACTGGTGATGTCATCTGCTACATTCTGCCACACTTTTCCGTTCCGTGGAATCTGGTGATATTCATCATAGGTTCTCCTCAGCATAAATGGAGAAATTCTGGTTCTTTCCTGATCTTCATCCCAGCCCAGAGCCTCCCACGGTCTCTTCTCCTAGAGCCATAGAGAGAACCTAGAGTCCTGAACCCCTGTCCCTCACCAGCATCAGAGAGGTCACGCAGGGAGCTATTGAGGGCACTTCTCTTCAGGCCCTCTCCCATAGTATAGGCATCCTCTAGACTGCTCCGGGTCAGGGTGCCATTCACGGTGTCCTTGGGCCCAGAAGAGGGAGAGGCGTTGGGGCGCATTACTCCTTTCTGCTTTTCAAGCTCCGCTGTGATGGAAGAATAAGACAGAAGCAGACTGGTTATTTACAGCTCTTAGGATGGTGCCTCAGCCTTGAATGACAGAGCGACCCCATTTCTGATTAATAATGATGCAGTCCAAAGACTACATTTGGAAACAAGTACCATGAATATTTGTGAAATATCATCCCACATGGAAGGGCAGTGACTTCTAATTATAGGAAGCTTATGCAACATTCCCACCTCACTTCTAAGCTTTCAAGCACTTGCCCATTTTCAAATATATTCCTTGTAATAACAATCTGGACCATAGCAGTTCCTCACTCACATTCCACACGGTATTTCTCCATCTCTTGCACTTCAGCGATGGACTCCCGCAGATCACTTGTGAAACGCAATCGATCCTGCAGACTGGGGGCATTGAAGATGATCAGGACTTTTCGTTCCCCACCGGGGACAGCTGAGAGTAGTTTAATCCCATACTGGTAATCTGGTTGGAAGAAAGTCAGATGCTGGGTGACGATGAGCCCATTGCAAAGCAAGGATGGCAATCATGAAATGGGCCAGAGTGATGGGCTATTCCTGATGGTCAGCCCAAGAATGAAGGAATGAAGGATAATTAACAGCAAAGAGCAAAGGCCCTTCAGAAGCTGGCTCACAGCAGGGAAGATAAACGTGCCTGCCCCAGCTGGACAATTCCAGGCTAGTTTGGGTCGCATTCTCAGCCTGCCTGGAAAGCACAGGGCAAGAAAATTCTGGGTAGGTAGGGGATCCAATGCATCTGTTGTTGCTGTAGTAGACACTGAAGGGCCAACAAGTCTTCTTTAAAGGGGACTTTAAGGATCAAGATGGGGAGAAGGAGAAAGATTATAATTGGAGCAGATAGTAATGTATCATGGAGTCTGAGCCCATAGAGAGGTGACTATAAGGCCTCTCTGTTGGGAATTCAGGCAGGGACACTCACAGGAATTCTGAAAGAGCTGTAGCTGCATCTCAACAAGTGGGAAGCTCTGGCGGAAACTGTAGGTCACAAGGATCTTCTTCTTCTGGAAAATCTTTGTCACCTAAATATCATTGGCCACAAAGGGTTGATGACGGGAGAAAAGAGGATCAATAGGTAGGAAAGAGAACCATGAGTCAACCACCATGCTTCGTTTTCTAATCTAGAGCCCATTGAAAAAATAACATATACATTTATGTAATACTAAAGTAAAATGGAATCTCCTTTCATATGGCTGGACACAATTGACTCTAGCAACTTTTTTTTTTTTTTTTTTTTTTTACATTATTTATTTCATTTTTTTTTTTTCACATTTTTCATAAATTCTTTTTTTTTTTTTTTAAAGTGCCACATTAGTCAGTCCAGTATTTCCATCTCACATTAGTCATAAACTATACAAAATGAGTGTCTAATTCATCACACATTTTCACAGCAAAATGGGATGTTGCTCCATGGTGGAAGCTCTCGTTGATCTCTCTCTCTCAGACACAACCTTGAAATTCTAACTTTTAAATTACATTTTTAAAAAAATTATTTTACAACACTATGATGGTACTACCAGTCAAATGCCTTTCAAATGGGCGTTAATTTTTAAAGTTTCATTTATATATCTATCTTTTCTCCTCAAAGGGTCCCTTTCCTTCCTAGGCCTAGGCTTTCTAGGTTTTACCAGAAAGCCTATTTCCATTCATTCTAATCCATCAATCTATCTCCAGCATTGAAATACTCTCAGTACTTCCCCTGTGACGTTGGCTCAACTAGGAAGGCAAAACAGAAAAAGAGATCTAGGATGTGGCAAGCCAGCAAATGGCCTTTCTAGGCCCCCTTTGCTTCTCGACAATGCCCATCTTCTTCCAAGCCTTTCATCACCTGGGCTTTTCAAAAGTTTTGCATGACAAGATGGAAACTTTCCCAACTCTCTCTCTTCCCAAAGAAGCTGAGTTCCCTCACCACCCTTGACCTTACCACTAAGAGGTCATTGAAGAGGAAGACTTCCCTCTGGTGCAGGCCAAGCCTCTGGGGCCGGTTGGGGTCAGGGACCTCATACAGCTGGCAACAACACACCAGGCGCCTATGGGGCAGAGAGAGAACCTGGTGGGATAGAGAGGGAGAACATGCTGGGAGCAGACCTGGAAAATAAGTGCTTGGGAAAGCTCTCTTTGCAAACCACAGTCAACCACCCCTGAAGACAGCTTCCACTCACCGGCTTTTTGCCCACAATCATGCGCTCGACTGCCTGGACCTGAGAAACGTGATCATCGTTGGTGCGCAGTTCTCGGCTCTGAATCCGCTGGTAAATCCCTACCAAGAGGTCACGGGGAATATCCTCCCCATTATCAACCCCTGGCAAAGAAACCAAGAGGGGGAGTCAACAGAGAACAGAAAGGCCACATTTAGTCTGACTAGTAATACCGTAACCACACATACTGTATTGTATGTTTTAGGCCTTGTAAGCCAGTCACAGCCTTATGCCTCAGCCTAACTTAAAAAATGAGTTTTGCAAGAAATTCATTCAGATTCCTGGCAAGAGTTATCTCACAGGACCTGGGCAGCATATGACTAGGGAGGGAGAGGGGAAAAAGGGGAAGGGGAGCAACAATTGCCACAAAGAAAATGAAAATGAGTGACCTGTGCAATAAGTGTTGGTTTTACATCATTTACCTCAACCCTGCCCATTGCCACCATAGATTACATACTGACAAAAAAGATGTTTTCACACACACAAAAACTGTTCAAAATAAATCCACATATCATTTTCAAAGCCTACAACAGCCCCGACAGGCTAGTACAATTCCCATATTGGGAACTGTGAGAATATATACTCCCACCAAAGAGCCTAAGGTAAATTTCAGGAATTGTACCCAAGGCACCTATGACTATTGATTCTTTCTTTGCTTTCTTTGTTCTATTTCTATTTGTAGGTCTTTTTGTGATTTTTCCCCCCAGTTCCTTCTCCTATTCTTCTGTCCCCAGCTACTGCCACATCCACTATCGATGCTTTTTTGTCTTTCTTATCAACAAACGTTAAGTCTGGGGTATTATGGGGCAGGTGCCTGTCTGTTTGAATTCTAAAGTCCCAGAGTACTTTAGCTTCTTCATTTTCTACTATTTTCACTATTTTATGGTCCCATCAGTTCTTGCTTGCAGGCAAGTGGTATTTCTTGGAGATATTCCAATGCACCATTGCTGCTACTTTCTCATGCTGTTGTTTATAGTCAGTCTGTGTGCTCTTCTTGCAGCAGCTAGCTCTTGAACATCATTGGCATTGACAAAATCACCATCAGTCAATTGCAAAAGACAGCTTCTCTTGGAATAGCTTACATCCTTTTACACCATCAAACAACATCCGCCTATCTCAGGTCCTTGGGAAGGATTCGATAGGTGGATAAAAATGCCAAATCCAGTTTAAACCTCTGGCTGACCATGCCACCAAACACAATAATCATAATCCTATCCAATTCAGCCATGGGCAACATTTATTCACAATCCACAGAATTCTAGGTCCTAAACATTCCCCAGAATCATGATCTGGACAACTTTTTCTATTATGGAGAACAGAGGTATCTTCGCTCTGCAATATTCTGGCTGCTATGTTTAGTCCAAATTGACCCTAAGTATAGAAATCCTTAAAAAAGCATTTGATCAAAACAATATCAATTTCTATTTTGAAATAAATAATACCATTGAGCTCAGGTTGTACTTCCTTCCCATTTTAATTGAAACTGGTAGCCGCTTTGCTCATGGTAATGAGTTACATATGATCATACAAAGTGAGAGTTGGAAGGAATCTTATAAATAATCCAATATTGCTGACCATTCAGCTCTTGAAAACCTGCAGCAGAACACCATTGTTCCAGACAGAATATTCAGCTGCTTAACATTTCTTACCATCAGGAAATTCCTCCAAATATTCAGCCTAATCTCTTTTTTTACAAATCCAAACAGTTAAGTGTTTGTTCTATCTCCAATTTCCACAGAAGACTAATCTCTTCCATTTTTCACAGTCTTCTCTTTGGAAGCTAAACATGCCTGTAAGTGGTGTTTTCCATTCCTTAGTTTCCAGAGACCTTAATGTCCTGATAATTCTCCTTGCTTCAGCTTCTTCATGTCCTTTTCGAAACACAGTGGCCAGAAATTGAACACAGTACTGCAAGTGCAGAGTACAAAGGTATCATTACAACCCACGATCTGAATTCAATGCTGCCAAAGATTGTATCAGTCATTTGAGCTGCTGCATCATTGCTGGCTCATATACAGTTGGGGGTCCACTAGGACCACTAGACCTTCTCACATACACTGCCATCAAGCAGATTCTCTTCAATCCTGTACCTCTGCATCTGAATTTTCCTACACAGATGAACAACTTTATATTTATCTTCACTGAATAACTCTTAGATTTATCCCAATATTGAAGCCGTGTGAAATAATTTTGAATCATGATTTTGTTTTTTAGGGCGTTAGGCTATTTCCCCTAGCTTGAAGTCATCTGCAAATTTATTATAATAATTTGCTTCTTATTTATTTGTATTTTCTTATTTTTTTCATAGTCCATTATTGCTGAGTCACCTCTAAAGAAAATGGAGAGGCAATGTTTAAGATGTCACCGTCTTGCTATCTTCATACCAAAAGCTTTGAGTAGCTTGTATTAAAATACTGAAAAACTATGTCTAGGTATTATAAATTCTGGACCAAAGCAAGCAGAAATCTGGAATGTGCAACCTCTTTCTCGCCACATAATTAATTTCTTATCATTTTAAACATTTGCAGTCATTAATGGCACCGAAGTCCTGTCTTCAAAATTGCTGCAAACCTTTTTCTGCATCTCTCTAGTTTCAGAGACTTTACCAAGCTTGTCCACAAACTTGCAAGCATGTATTCTCAGCTTTCCGAACAAGGAAGAGATTGCTGGGCTTCAGGCCCAATGTTCAAGCCTTCCGAAATAATTTTGAATCGTGATTTTGTTCCTTAAGATGTTATCTATTACCCCTCCCACCCAGCTTGATGTCATCTGCAAAAATGATGATATCATAATTTGCTTATTCTTTACTTTTATTTTATTATTTTTTTCACAGTCCATTAATATTGAGTCGCCTCTAAAGAAAAAAAAACTTTAAAAACTTTCTGAATGGTGCATTTAACCAGTTGACAATTGTCTGAGCTCCCACAGAATTACACATAAATAGTGACTGAAGAGAGCAGTGAATGACATACTGTATATTCCGCATGGGAATTGAAAGAAAAGCAAAGAAGCAACAGCACCAAAGATGTTGGGAGTTCCAGAGACTCTTTTTAAAAGAGGATTCTTGCTTACCTCGCAGGTTTTTGATGAAGTCATCCAGCTTCATCTTCCTCTCTGCTTTGACGCTGGGGCTGTACATGTCCGTATTGAGAAGGATGATGGCAAAAGCCAAGATGAAGATGGTGTCAGGGTTCCGAAACTGGCGCACCAATGGGGCATTGCATACACAGTAGCGCTGGCTGGAAGAAACGGGGTTGAGGTTACGACAAAGAAGCAAACAATTCAGAGGGAAACAAATAACACACTTCTCAGTTCTCATGAACTGTACACTGGGCTCAAGACATATAGCCCATCATGAAAAAAAAATATTGGTGACAGATACCAGCTGAACCTCTAAATAAGCTTTTTAGCCATGAATTTGCAGGTCATATATAAATATATGGGCATATTAACCTATTTATCAGTTTTACCATATAAAATCCATCTTTGTAATGTTAATCGACTGAAAGTTTAGATCATGAATCTTTGGATTAATCTGATTAATACAACCTTACGAACTGATTCATGTATCAATGTATTCAAATATTAATTGGTAATTTATTTATTAAATTTATATGCCACCCATCTCTCAGTTTGGGGAAACTCTGAGTGGCTTATTCCTGGATTAATCTATTATTAATTCTTTCTTTAGTTGACAGACTTGGTTAATATTCAGAATACATTGTCTCAATATTGAAGCCATGGATCTCCCTCCAAACAGCAGGAGTAAATGAATAAATGAGTATTTTTGTATCTATAAATTAAAAAGTCTTTTTTTTCTGGACTAACTTGGACCAAAATGCAGTCCCTCAAGATTAACTTGTATATACAAGCACAGGACATCGATGGAAGAAAATATTTTACGGAGGAAAATTCTAAATTATTTCCTCCATTTTACAATAAATAAAATGCTGAACTCCCCACTAATAGCCTTATACATCAGTTCCAATTCCATATAATGCATTTTTATACTCTTTCTGTTGTATAAGGAAGGATTTTAAAAAGAAACAAGGCTAAAAATAAACAGGAACAAAAATATAACAAATGAAACTGGATCTTATTCAGTCTTTAAATTGTCTGAGGTTTTCCTTAATGAATTAAATAACTGTTTGCTCCTTGGTCTTTGGTAATTTGCCTATTTACGTTTTAGAGAATTCCACAATGCTTACGCAAGCAAAACAAAATCAAACTATATCATATCATGCTACAGGAAAAAACATTCCTAATGTCCAATAAAATGATTCTGTCTAGCCAATTTGATGGATGGGTGAAATCATACCTCCAAATATGGATATTTATCAGGCATACTCTTCAATTGGGACAGTATTGCCCAAATCAAACTACTATAAAGTCTGCAGTGATACTTCCTTTTAATTTTGAGATACGGTTTGTGAATTCAGATATCATACCAAACTATATCTTTTCTCTTAATTATGGATTAGAATTATAATGGTTTAGAATTATAATGTCTGAACAATGTATATGTATTTATATTTATGTGTCATGTACTATGTCTAGATTCATAATCATCTTTTAATTTAATGTCTTCAATGGCCAATCTAGAAGCATTTAAAGATTGTTCTTCCATGTATAATTGTTCCCTCCTATCTACTTTAATCTCAGCGTTCCAATGCTGAAACACCAGTGCCTGGTAAAACATGCAACCATTAGTTAGAAATGAATACTGACTATCTAGACAGGGGTGTCAAACTCAATTTCATTGAGGGCCACATCAGGGTTGTGTTTGACCTCAGGGGGCCAGGGTGGGTGTGGCCAGGGTGGGCATGGCCAGCTCGATGTCACTCCTGTCGGGGGCACCTGTGGTGGACTGAGCGCTCTGCCAGTGAAAACGGGCTCCCGAGCTCCGTTTTCGGCTGCCACGGCCTCCTGCAACCCTCTGCCAGTGAAAACGGAGCTCAGGAGGGCCGCACGCGGCAGAGGGTTGCAGGAGGCCGTGGCAGCCAAAAATGGAGCTCGGGAGCCCGTTTTCACTGGCAGAAGCACCGCGGTCCGGTCCTTCACTGTTTCCAGGGCAGCCCCGCGGGCCAGATCTAAGTACCCCACAGGCTGGATGCGGCCCCCGGGCCTTGAGTTTGACACCCCTGATCTATGAGGTCAAGGAAAATGGAGATTACTAACAACAGATGCGTAACAGATTGTACTTTTACATCTGCAGCAAAGCTCATTTTGATTTAACTTAACCAGGAATTCCAGAGCCACTCCAAAACCTGACTTCATATTTTCCACTGGAAATCCTAGTAATATTAAAAAAGGCTAGATTTTGTGAAGGTGTTTCACTAACTATGAATGCAAGGCAATTAAGACAAATGAGGAAGGGAGGGACCAGTGTCCATAGAGAGGAAGCTCATATTGTCAAGGCTACTCGCAGTATTTAGGGAATTAAACTCCATTTCTAAACATGCTTTCCCATGTGAACTACACCTCTTTACTCTGCTTTTTAATGTACGGTAAGTTTTCCAGTCCTGCAATTATTTCATAAAAGTGCAGCTGGTGGTAGCAAAAGAAATAAGGCACGCTATGGTGTTCTTAAAGACTACATTTTGCACCTTAAGCCTGACAAATTACTTCACTTGTTCAAGATGAATGGCTGGAACTCTTATCACACACTGGCCTGTGGTGCCTTGTCTTTCTCTACAATGGAACAAAGACTGCATTTTCTTTTAATGTGAGCATCCTTTCAGTGTGGGAGAGGATGGATTTGTCAGGCTCATACATTCCCATTCTACTCTGGTAGATGGACTGAGTGGATGAGACTGATGCCAGTGGACACAGGCAGATAGACAGACAGATCAGACACACCGCAACATGTTTTATACACTGTGGAAATGAGTCTGCACACCTAGGAGACTTGCTCCAGTGTTTTACTCTCTCTAAAACCTATGCACAAGAATCAATACGCAAATATTCCCTTTCATTAGCAAACCATCATCTTTAGCCAGCCTGATATTGCAGAGAACCAATTAGCAGAATATACCAACAGGCTAGTATAACCTCAACAGGAAATCCTACCGGAATCATAGTTGAAGAACGAAATTTTATCCAAGGTATTGGAATTACAACTTCCACTAATCATATCCAGCATCATGAATGTTTGCTAGGTAGGACAAATAACTAAACATACATGATGATATTATGCAAGCAATATAAATTAGGTAGTTGCATCAGACATTGGGACACATAATCATGGCATTTACATGATGCTACCATCACATGTGCTATCTTGAGGATATGATTTGTTGCAGACGCCGCTGTCCAGCATGGAAGTGGGCAATACAAGTTCACAGTGATTCTGGGACAGAGCTATATGTTTCTATTGCCTGTGGCCTGTTTTCTAGACTAGTCTCTCCTCCCTTACTTCCAAAGGCTAAAGGAAACTATGGGAAAATAGTTCCACCTTCAACGTACCTGAAGGCCTCAATGAGTCGCTCCACCTTCTGGGCCTCACCTTGCACCCGAATGTGTGACTGGAACTTTCTCAGGGCATCATCCAGGTCCATGCTGGAGAAGTCCATCTCATCTACAACACAACTACAAAGCAGAAAAATACAGGGAAGGAAAAGAGACATATTGGTTCAGTATAAATAAGGTTGAGCACCGGGAGACTGTGAGCTCTAATCCCACCTTAGACACAAAATGAGCTGGGTGACCTTGAGCTAGTCACTCTTTCTCAGTCCTAGGAAGGAGGCACTGGGACACCACTTCCAAAAAAAACCTTGCCAAGAAAACTGTAGGGACTTGTCCAGGCAGTCACCAGGTGTCTACAATGATTTGAAGGCACATATACACACAAATGTATAAGAATACTCCTTCCTCTGTCCATCTTCATTTCCAAGCCTGTATACTTCCTTTAAAATGCTCACATAAACAGTAAGGCCTAATTTGGAGAAACTCTTAGACACCCCTTCACAATTTTTAAGAGCAGATGTAAGACAGAAAATAATGGATCACTTTATTTAACTTTTTCTCAGCACAAAATGCACTATATCCCAAATTAGTAGCTGAGTCTTCTAGAGACCATTTAGAAAGAGGAATTCCGCAATGTCTCCAAGCATGATCACTTGTCAGTACAGTAGGAATTCAGACTTCTTTGATGATGTTTGAATGGTTGCTTTCTTGTAAAATTTGTTCATTTCACTCTTCCAACAGACATCTTTTAAAAATATCTAAGAATCAGTAATATGTCTTCTTTTCTAAAGGCCAATTTTTAATCTAATCTAAAGTCATTTTCTACAAATGTTCTCTTGTCTTCAATAGCATAATATATTTTATTTATATAGTATTTCTTCGAAATATTCAAAAGACAGGACATTGCTGGATTTTAGCTGTAATTTGGCTGACAAATGAGTCAAAAAGTTTGAGTTCATACATAATGCTAAACCAGTAACAATGGCTAAAAAGCCACAATCACATACTGAGCAAAGCTAAGATGAAATAAACCACATCTTGATTTAGTCCAATGTATTAACCCATGTTATCTCCTCAATATTTTTCACAAACCTGTAACATGAATTACTACTATGAACTCCATACTATATGGTGGGTGAAGCTGAACAAATACTGGAGCTTCTCTAAAGTAAGATCTGAATTAGAAGGCTACCCTCTAGTAATTCATCTTTTTAATCCATGAATTCCCAGGTCTGGGCTCCCATTCAATCCCGGAGGTCACTGCATGGCTTTCGGTCACCTTGGGGGGCTGTTTTGTGGAGGTAAAATAAGGCGAGAATCCCAAATAAACCACCATGGCCTCCTAGAGGAAAGTTACAACATAAATGCAATGAACAGAGCATATAAATAATAGACACAAGTCCACTCTTTGCATTTTCCTATAAACATTAAAAACAAGTTATAGCTTTAAATAAAGCTTAGGGGTAGGGTGGCATTTATCAATTATGACGATCGGAAGGAAAAATGTATAGATCTCCTTACTCGAGTACATCTCGGTTGAATTGTTTCTGCCGGTTGCCAAGAAATTCTCCAATCATCTGCCGGCTCAGCCCCTTCCGCTCCAGGATAAACCGGGCCACACCCACCGGCGTATCCGACAAGAAGCCTCTCTCAATTAAATACTGGATCCCCTTTTCTGGTTTCCTGCCAATGGGATGAGAAGAAGCCTGTATTCATGCTAGCCTGAAATCGATTTTGTCCCAAACCCATTTTCCTCCTACCTCTTTTATTAGAGAAGAAACACTGACCCTTTTCCAAATAAGCTTCTGTTTCCAAAAAAGCACTCTTTGTCTCTTCTGTATATTAAAATTCTAGATATTCATTATGAAAGTATCCTGAATGCCCAGCCTGATATACTTTTGTGTCATTTATCTGGGAGAATAAGAAAGCTAATAGAAGCCCCCTTAGTTATGCAATCTTTAGTTATATTTATTGCAGTTCACTAAACATTATAGAGAGTTAATGAGTTTTCGTTCATTTTGATCCCTTCCCTGAATTCCATCGGTCACATTATCAGATCCAAGACTGAACTAGATTTAAAATGTGATAATGTAGAATCAGATATTCCTCCTTTAAAGCAGCAACAAAGCAGAAAGGCACACCAAGCTGACATATGAGGTCTCACTGCCATAGTTGGCAACAGATCGATGAGCCCTCAGGTGTGCTTACTTACACAAGGTATAACTAAGAGCTGGGGAGAAGGTGTAGGTGAGCTGGGAACTAAGTCATCCCATTTACACCTACTGCCTTCCAGATGCTGCTGCTAGCCAGATGGTTGGAGAAGATGGGATCTAAAATCCAAAATATATGGAGGTCACCAAGTTGCCTCCACTGACTTGGGTCAAAGAGAAGAATGTTAATATTTCAAATAAATGGACTGCTCAGATGGCTAGATAGATAGGCTAATGATATTTTTTTTAGTATAATTAATGATGTCACTTGAGAAAGTAGGGCCATTCTTTAAACCCCCCCTTTTCCACTTGGGGTGAGAGATTGGTTTTCTAAAGCCTTAAATAGTAAGGAAGGAAGGACTATAAGGCTTTTTGCCATTTGCCATTGAATATTCACAGTGTGATCCTATAGAAAATGGGGGAGGGAGGCTCGGAAAAAATGGAATATGGGGGGGGGGGCAAGTTGTTCATCCTTGCTTTACAAAAATGGTGATCTGATATATGAAAGCTAACCTGGTAACTTAGCTGATGAGGACCACTGAAGGCCTCAGGAGGCAGAAACATTCAATATCTTTTTAAAATCTATTCTTTCCGAGGTCTATTCTGCCACCTACCTAGCTCCCTTACAGCCAGAAGATGTCAGCAACACCCTTTTCATTCTGTTTCTCCAAAACACATGCTTGAGATTTTTGAAAAGAGGTGTGGGGGGGGGGCAGGGGCAGACAAGGAATTTCTGGATCCGCAAGAAATTAAATGGAAAGCAGTCAAGCGCCACCAAGCCATATCTTACCAAATTCCTTATCTGATTGCCCAGAACGTAATATTTTAAGGGACAAAAATGAGGCATTGAATTAAAGGTGTTCTAGGGATTGTAAGTCCCACTCGATGCTGTTAAACACTAGAACTCCAAAACAGAGAACATAATTCTCTGAGCTGAAAGAGGTAACAACAGGAGGCAGTGAGCTTAGACTTGTGGGCATGAGCAGTTTTCGCTCATGATTATGGGTTTTAGAGCAGAGAACTTCCTCACAGACCGTTGTCCACATCTATTAATCTGTGTATAAGTCTTGGAGAGGTATAGATTTCCTGCCTTTGGTACCAAACAGCCCTATCATGGACCAGACTAATTCCTCAATTTGCCAGATTGAAGGATGCACACAGAAATAAATGCTCAAGGATCGCCTCCGGGAAGAAGGGCACAGAGATCTCCTACCCTGGCACATTGCCCCAGGCTTCAATGTGAGTCATGATCCCAGCTGGTTAATATGATGTGACGGCAGCTTCCCAGCCCCCAAGAGCCTGCTTCCTGCCAGTGAAAAAGATGCTGTCTGGCTCAGGAGCAATTAAAGCTCTAAGAACCGGAGGAAGCTAAAACCTAAGCCTTCCGCCATCTCTTTTGCTTTGACCTAAAGACCTGACAGACACCATAGGGAGCAACCGCCCAAATGGAAAGGCTGGAAAAAAGCCAAGTCAAAGCAAAAGGGGCACAGAAAGGTATTAGGTGAGGTCTCCACCTTCAGACTGGCAATGGTCCTGTCCTTTAAAAATATAAAACTCTTCCATTATCGTTTATTTCACACCATCAGGCTGGAAAAGTTTCACTTGCTTAAGTTTGGTACATTAGGCACAGGAACACAGCCCGTGTTATTTATTTATTTTTAGGTAGCAAAAGGTAGCAGTAAAAATGGGTAAAGAGGAGCTATATACTCTATTTAGGATTAAGATCTCATGTTTCAAAATTTGGGGACGAGAGAACCTAACTCACAACTATGCTGAGAAGGAAAGGGAATCAGATTTTTGGAAACCAGAATTTCAATTAAAACCCAGTTGCTAAAATAACCCTCCTTCAGATTGTCTACTGTGTGTCTCTAGGAAAGCCTTCAGAAATAGAAGGCTGCATGTGTGAAGAATAAAACTTGTTGCCCAACATATACTGTGGGCACCATGTTTTCAAGGACTGTCATAAAATATCTAAATTTTACCAGCAGAAGTCCTTCTATAATGTGACCTGTTTATTTCTTGTAGGCCATATTTCATCCAGAAGATGCCCAGACCACTAAATTCTGCTCTTGCGTGCTACTCAAACACTCCATTGGTGATCCAGACTATACAAAGAACAGATTCTTCCCCGTATTGCCTATATTTTGGAGAACAGTTTGGATGCTATGAAAGGCAGAAGACCTCGGTCAAATGGCCTTGCTAAAAAGAGAATGCCATGGCAATTCTATAAGGCAGTTGGACATGGGGATATACCAGGGGTGAAATGCTACCGGTTTGGCCCGGTCCAGGCGTACCGGTAGCGGCGGCCGCCGGTGGTTCGGAGAACTGGTAGCGGCGGCAGCGCGAGGCTCCGCCCACCTGCCCAGACGTCGCCATTTTCTTATTTTTAACCCTCTGCGCATGCGCAAAGCGTTCTGCGCATGCGCAGAGGGTGAAAAAGCACACGTGACGGGCGCACGGGCGCTTCCGAACCAGTAGGGAAGGTAAGTAGATTTCACCGCTGGGATATACCCAGTGTATCCTTGGAGATACTGGGCTTGCACCAGGGAGATCCAAATTCAAGTCTCCCCTTGACCCCACTGGCCATTCTTTTTCATTCCAATCTAACCCACAGGAGATGAAATTAGCCATATGTACAGCATGTCACTTGGAGCCCTCAGAGAAAAAATAAGATATAAGTAGGAAAAAAACAAAACTGAAAAAAGCACTCAAAGGTGACCCAGCACCTCTGTCCTCAAGTCAAGAAACCACTCACAATCATCCCCACCACCACCATGCTAAATCCAGCTGGATCTCTAAGGCCTGTAAAGCCAGACCAGCCCTGGAGCCTAACCCAGCCTTCTGCTGAACATGCTTAATCCACTGTTTTCCCTGTGGTGCTCTGACCACACCAGTCATACTTGTTGAAAAGGTTGAGGCCGATGCGGTACTGCCGGCGCTGCACCACGTCGTTGTTGAAGGCAGGAGAATCCCAGCTGTGCCGCGTCTCACGCTGGTAGGTCTGCTTGCAGGGCCCCCCGACAGTCATGGTGGTGGCTGGGGCAGGTGGAGGCGGGTCGCGCAGGCTGTCCCGTGAGGAGGATCCTGAGCTGCAGTTGATGGTCTCGTTGGAGTTGGTGGTGCTGTTGAGGCTGTCGTTGTCGCCATCTGAGTTGTCCGGCGGAGGAGGCGGAGGCAGGCGGCTTGGGGCCTGAGGGGGTGGGATGGGCAAAGGTGGAGGAGGCTGGCTTTTCTCGGGATGATAATGGCGGTGTGGGTGTGGGGAGCGTGCAGGCCCTCCAGGATGTTTGAGGGTGCCATGGGGGCTGCAGCCATCTTGCTCATATATGAGCCCCCGATTGAGTGAACCCCGATCAGAACGGTCGCTCAGATCCACTGAGCTGTCACTGGGAGGCTCAATTGTGAGCAAGGGCAGGTGAGCGCCCCGAAGGCGGTAGTCCCGGCATTCCATGCAAGGTGTGCTGCGCCGGCTCCCGCCCCCATTCTCCCGGCTGTCCTCCCGCGGGGGCGCCCCCCAGTACTCCGGCCGTGGGGGTGGTGGGAGGGGCACTCCCGGAGCAGGCTCTGGGGGCTCAGTGCTGGGGGGGCGCTCCAGAGAGAGGGGTGACGTGGGAGCGCCTTCGTCCAGATAGAGTGTGACATCACTGAATGAAGTGGCAGCACTGTCACCCTGCTGCTCCTTGGATTCACTTTTTTCCAAAGTGGGGCCACCAGGTCCTCCCTCCTGGCCAAGTGGGTGGCAGTTTAAGGCTTCATCAATCGATTCTGCCAAGGACTTCACCTATGGAGAGGCAGAGAAGGAGGTCAGCCAGGGCAGATTCTCTTTGGCACTATAATGGTGCAGGGGAATGACATGAGAGACAGGAGGAAGAGCCACAGACTGGACAACACTCAGATAAGACACAGCTGAGTTTGCAGAAGGAATGTGGACATAGCAAACGTCTCAGAAGGCACCCTCCCTATTTGACTATAAAAGCAGGGGGGGGGGAGGAACGTACTTTCAGATTTGCAAGATTCTGTTAAACTTACCATAAAGATAGAACTAACACTTTGGGGTGCGTTTCTTAACTGGACTACCTTGCAAGGCTGACAAGGATTCAATACATATTGTGAGAAAGAAATGGGGAAAAACAATCCTCCACTAATTAAATAAATCCTGTACCTTATTTTAATTAATGAACTCCCATTTGAATAATCTTTTATGAAACATATGGTACTGCAACAGTGAGAAGACAAGTAAGTTTTCAAATCAGAATGCAGAATTGTTATAGT
This sequence comes from Thermophis baileyi, assembly GCA_003457575.1. Taxonomy (NCBI): domain Eukaryota; kingdom Metazoa; phylum Chordata; class Lepidosauria; order Squamata; family Dipsadidae; genus Thermophis; species Thermophis baileyi. The sequence continues at coordinate 515,489 of QLTV01002677.1, forward strand.
ATCATACTCATTATAGTATCGATGTACCAAAATGAAATCTGTGAAGACAACTGATCCAAAGCATGATTAACTGCAAGATGCAGTTAATAGTTTTATTCATACTAAGTTCCTTTAGTACTGCTGTGAAATTGTTTTTCTTCCATTAACTGGAAAAAAAAAATCAAAACAGGATTCCATACAAGGTTTTCATATAACCTATCCTATTTGCAAGGACTTCTTATATTTCCTTCAGTGCTATTCCCGGGGGGCGGGGAGTCATCTGCAGTGCAATCAGCGGCGGGTTGCTCCCGGTTCTGCCCGGTTCTTAGAACCGGTAGTGGCGGGAGGCTCCGCCCACCCACCCGGGATGCTTCTGCGCATGCGCAGAAGCATTGCATGTGCACGTAAGCGCGCACACAAACCGGTAGTAAAGGGTTTTAGAACCCACTACTGAGTGCAATGTCTACTAATGTTGTTTCTTTAGGAGGTGATTAAGTCTGGGAAACAGAATGGCAAACCAAGAGAAAGAAGCTAATGTGGAGCCCTTTTAAGTTTCATTGCATAATAAGATGAAGTGAGAATGGAAATATTTTCCATTCAGATATTCAAAGACACAAAAGGCACCTGTGAATTTACCTGATCTTACTTATTTGGTACACAGTATTTCAGGCTTGAGAACAGTCTATGACAGTGATGGCGAACCTATGGCACGCGTGCCACAGGTGGCCCGCGGAGCCATATCTGCCGGCACGCGAGCCATTGCCCTAGCTCAGTTCCAGCGTGCATGTGCACGCCGGCCAGCTGATTTTTGGCTCGCACGGAGGCTCTGTGAGGATGTTTTCGGCCTCCGGGGGGGCAGGGGAGGCCGTTTTCGCCCTCCCCAGGCTCCAAGAAAGCCTCTGGAGCCTGGGGAGGGCGAAAAACGGGCCTACTGGGCCCACTGGAAGTCAGGGAGCAGGGGGTCATGTGTGTATGTGCGGGGGCGGGACAGTGCGGGGGGGGTCATGCGCGCATGCGCAGGGGGATGGGGGGCATTGAATTATGGGTGTGGGCACTCACGCGCGCGTGATAGCACACGCGCGCGCACTTTCGGCACCCGAGGGAAAAAAGGTTCGCCATCACTGGTCTATGACTTGGAGTGAGTAGAGACTGCTTCCAGATCAGTAGGTTACCATAAAGTAGTCGTTATGCATTATATGATAAGTCCCTTTTGCAGGAGAAATATCAGGCCCCATTATCATCTCTTTGTTGTCAGAAATATTGTCCATCATGTTACTTATTTGCCAAGGCTAAAAATCAATGCTTTTTAAATGAGACTCAAGAGGCTGTTTTCTGTGCCAAGGAATCCCTAGATGCACTTGCACAGATATTAAGCCTAACTTTGTCTGGGCTGCAAAACCCAGACAACCCCTGGATATAACTCTTCCTTCCCGTTTAATGTTCATCTGGGTTTCTGCAACCCAAAAATGGTACAAAAAGCCCTGGGTGTATCTAACCCTGGGCAGAGCATGAAGAGGTTCTAACATGGTGAAACAACAGAAACAAACACAAACGGTAATAAAAGGAACTCAGATTATTAACTGTTCTATAAACATAATTTTAATAACACCAAAGTCTGTTAATTGTTTGATGCTGAACTTGGTTGGTTATTCCTATACCTTTGCACGCCATAACAGAAATACGGTGTGGAATATCTACTGTGTATGAATTAGTTGCGGTTCCTAGGAGGAGTCAGTAAAATAGAATTTCAGAGTAGAGGTGAAATTCCAACGAGGGATTTACTAAGTCATGACCCATTTTTCGTAGCTTGTCTCTGTATATACTGTACTAAACAATTATTCCTGCTGCTAATAAGAGGGAGAAACATTGCAGCTAAGCATTATGATTGTAACATTTTCAACCAACAAACCAGGGAGCCTTGGCATTGTGCTCATTGGTTTTCCAACTTTTTTCCATTTTTTTTTTTTGAAAGAGGCTTACAAAGTAAAAAACCACTACAACTGAAAACTCAAGTAATATCAAGGGAAAAATCAAGCATGCTTCAGTTTACAATGCAATCCCAAATGGGATTATCTGTTCTAAAACGGCTCATTCTGATTAGGGGCAGAAGATTTGTGAGGACACAAGCTTCCCTTTCCTTGCCCTGTGGGGTTATGGGTTATAAGCAAATGAATTCTTGCTGCTTTGCCAGGGCGGGGGTGGGGGGGAGATGTGGGTGAAGTGGAGCTGCAAAAACAAATGAAAATATTGGTTTCTGCCAGCTTCAACTGAGCCTACTTTGAAGTGGAAACCTGGACTATGATGAAATAGAGCAGCTCTATCCATCCTCTGCCTCTCTTCTATGCATCTAAGCCTAGATGCAGCGTAAGGAAAAGGTCCTTCTGGCTAGAAATGAGACCCACAGGCTGGAGGTCCCCATCTATGCACTGGCTTAGCTCAGGGGCAGCAGAAGATACTTCGATACGGTAGCAGAAAAACAATGAGGTTTTGTGAAGGGTTGAAAAAGTATCAGGGGATATAATCAAGCCGGAGAACACAAAAAGGTCTCATTTGGACAAAGGTGATTTCTTTCAGAGTTTCAAGGAAAGCTACCTGGAAATGTGCAGTTTGGGCCTTACCTGCTTGGAGAAGGAATCCTCCAGCTCCGTGATGTCATTGCAGAAGCCTCCAGAAGAGGAATGCAGGGAGCTGCCATCCAAGCCGGTCCGGCAAGAGCCACTGTAGGGAAGGCCGTGATCCAGGAGATGAGGTCGAGCAGTAGCCATGGAGCCCTCATCCAGAGAGGCAGGTTTACCTTCAAAGTAAGGGGCATTCTGGGTCTTGTCATATTCCTCAAACGAATATTGCATCCGCATGTTGGACAGTATGATGCGCCGTGACATACGGCTCTCTGATGCCGAACTTCTTAGACGCTCAAACTTTTTGTTCATGCGGTATTGGCGAAAGGCTGTTTGAATTGTACGAGCTGCCCGCCGGCTCAAGAAATAGCCCCCATACTTCCGCTCCAGCATCTCCACCTGTGATGGGCATCAATAGAGAGGAGGGATTTGGAAAAGACAAGAGGGAGATGAGTGAGGAGAATAGGAAAATCGAAACATGAAGCCAAGAACAAGCCAATCACCCCCAAAAAACAGTAGGTTCTGAGCAAGGTATCACACTGGGTTTTCTCAGAGCAAAAGGAACCACAGGACCTGAAGAAATTGAAGAAGCTTCTTGAATGAGAAGCAAAACATCTTCAAAAAAAAAAAAAAACCAGAAAGTCCAGTTGCCTCTGGAAAAAACACCTTTGGGTCAGCCTTGGTAACTTTAAGATGTCTGGACTTCAACTTGCTGGCTTGGGAATTCTGGGAGTTGAAGTCCAGACATTTTGACATTACAGACCCTTCAGGTGCAAAGCATATGCTCTAGTATTAAGCACTCTCTCTTGGGGTTTCTGCCTGCCCTTCCAATTTACAGATATTGGATCTTTCAATCTTTTAAAGGGCTTTTGTGGGACCACATTTTCCTATTTCATAGATAGTTCCTACACTGGCTCAATCTACAAAACCTTTTACTGCAGCATTCAGACAAATCAGGTCCATAACTCCCAAAATGCCCCACAATAATGCTGGCTCATTGGACTTCAAGCAAGCCACAGGATCTTATTCCTGCATATCAGGAACCCCAGAAGCAAGGGGTGCTCTCATAGCTCAGCACAATCTACGACCAGGTACCTTTTTGTCCTGAAGATCCGTTGAGAGCTCATAGCTGTCTGATAGTGCTGATCGTTTGCTATCCTCCTCTTCCTGCTTCCTCAGCGCCACGCTGGCTGGCTGTAGCCGAGCTCGCTGGGCCCACGGAAGCCCTGGTGACGGAGCGTGACAGACAGAAGAGGAGGAAGATGGCACTAAATCGTAGTGCTCAACCTTGGTCACTTCAGGGACACATCGGTATGGTTGACTGCCCAGACTGTCCACTATGGTTCCTGCCTCGCTTCCCGGAGGGTCTCCTTCCACACTGCAAGAAAGAGAAAAAAGGCTAAATGAATGTGGATGAACAAAGGTTTTTTAAAAATCATAGAGATTAAGTATGTACCAACACCATTTTGAACTCAGAACCTCATAATGCTTGAAACTAGCCATTTTGCATTTGCAAGCAGTCACTTTCTTCTCAGAATGGCGGTTTCATGGAACATTTTGCACTCCCTTAGCAGCAACCCACCAATACTGTTATACTATTTATTGTACCTTTATGTCATATTATAGACTGGCCAATTCAGCCATGGAGAACTACAATTAATCTGTTGCACAAATTCTTTCATTGAATGAATCTCCTGATTCTTCACAAGTCCCTACTACAGGTAGTCCTTACTTACTTACTGACTGCCTTATTCGCCAACTGTTCAAAGTTATGATGAGGCTGAAAAAGTAGGCTTACAATCAGTCTCGAAACTTGCAATATTCAAAAAAAATCAAGTAATCTGGGAGCTTTGCAATTAGAATATATTTATGATCGTTGTAGTGTCTTTTGGGTCATTAAGCACAACATCCTGTGATCACTATTTTTGACCTTCACTGCCAGCTTCCGACAAATAAAGTCAGTGGGGAATCCAGCAGGAAATAATAAGTTACGGTCACATGATATTGTGCTTAATGATATGTGGTGCTTCACAGGGGTGGGTTCTAGCTTACCTCGCTGCCGGTTCGCTTCATGTGCCACGTGGGCACGCGCATGCTTTGCGCGCGCACACGCAGTGCTAAAAATCCAGCTTCTGCGCATGCGCAGAAGCAAAAACCAGCTTCTGCACGTGCGCAGAAGCAAAAAACAAGATGGCGCCGCCGAGCCGCTTCGGGGGCGTGTCCAGCCGGCCATCGCTGCCGGTTCGGCGAGCGGGGGGAAATTCCCGCAACCGGTTCTAAAGAACCGGTCCGAACCGGCAGGAACCCACCTCTGGTGCTTCAGTTAATGACAGCAGAACAGATGTTCTAAGTCCAGCGTGGTCACATGTTTCACTTAGTAACCGCATTGCTTAGCAATGGATCTGTTAGTCCCAATTGTGATCAGTGAGGACTGCCTGTAATCACAATAATTCTGGATTAACTTTTTCCCAGCAACATTTTGTTATCATTCTCCTGACCTAAGAAATAGACCCTGAAGCTTCTATTAGACTCATTTGGAAAGCATGTATTTCCTGAATGTAGAACAGGAGATGGAGGTGGGAGAGGCTGATAAATCAGAGGAATAACATGAAGGTAAGGGTTAAACCTTGATCTAATTGACTCCAACTGTTTTGCATTTGTTTTTCTTTTTTAGGAGAAGCCCTATAAAACCCCAACTGGAATAGGTCACCTATATTTGTAAAAATCCAGAGGATGTTCCTTGTTTCTCTCAGCCCGCGCCAGCTTGCCTGGGTTCTTCCAGGAGGACCTTTCCTAATGCTATCTCTGAAGACTACTCTGTCACCTTTCCATCAGAATGGAACTTTTGTAAAATAGAAAATTTCAGGAGAGTTGCAAGTGGTTGACAATATAGCTGACCAGGGAATTCTATCCAAAACATCCACATCAGCTGTGTGCATCAAATAACATATGCAGCAACATCACACTGCAAACTCTACTCCTTTTGTAGTGTGTCATGACATCACATGCATATACATTGAGAAGCAAAACTTGTGACATCATGGAAGAACATTTCATCATTTCGATGCAAACTCTGGATTTATCTGGATATCTCTGAATACACCAAGAGGGAACCAGGTTGGAGAAGGCTGCTCTGTTCAACTTTTGCATCATAATTTTGACTTAAACAAGTCCAGACTCCCCTGAACAGATATGCATTCTTAAGCACAGTAAGCATGCATGTACACATCTGGTTTAGATAACTATACCTGGTCTAATAAATTCAATTATACCTTTCTAAAACTTCTGCGCAGCTTGAAATCCACAAAGGCAAACAAAGCTCCCTTGGCATGTTTGTAAATAAAATACATACATTGGTGCCAAGGGAACTCTGGGCAAGATGGTTGCCAGGGACAACCAGTTATCTGGCAAGGGATGAATTCTGACAGGATGTGAATGTGAAATGTGGGGTTTCCTGCATGCAGAGATCCAGAGAGACCTAGACATGGCACTGGGTATTTGCCAACACCCTCATTTTGTAGCCTCAGGCAAACTCTCAAAAGCAAATGACTGAGACTGAGCTTTTACTGCCATAGAAAACTGATAGATCACAAGTTATTAAGGCCTGCTTCAGGTTTACCAAACCAAGAAGAGATACTCACTTTGTTGGGTAGGATAAATTTACACTAGAATCACACCCATCCTGACTGTATCTTTGCCCACCACCCAAATGCGTTCTATCTTCATCCATAAGGAATGCAACTCTCAATAGGAAAAATGTTCCTCAACAACCCTAACAGTCACATACGCAAGATGGGCAGTTGCACAAACTAAATAAACAAATATATTCTAGAAAATATCAATGATGGCTGTGTCCCACAGGGGTAATTAGTGGTGGCCAAATAATCTGGTTTGCCATTCCTAAGGGATTTTTTTTAATTTACATTAAATTTATTAACAACCATAAAAAGAAGGGATAAAGTTGTTAGCCATTGTCAGAACATACTATTGGACTAGATAGGTCAGAGGACTGATCCAGGAATCTCCAGGAGATTGCATATATTCTTGTTCTTAAAAAGTAAAATACAGATAAAAAGGAATTTTAAAATGTGGACGTTACAGTTTTCCAGAACATCATAAATTAGCTGTAAATAACTGATCATACCAAATCACTATTAAGTTCTAAGATAAAAATTAATACCAACAACCATGATTAATGCAGTGTATCTTACCAAGTAAATTATAAATTATAATTTTATAGTTTATAAAATTCAATCCATATTACTAAGAGTCTGTTCTGATTTAAATAAACTTGTAAAACTGAATTATAGGTCGTATACATAGAGAAACTTACATTTTGGATGTGGTGCAAATCCCTAAATTAAGTTGTAGTTTAGGAATGGTTTCCAGTTGAGTTGAATTCCATGTCAGATTTACAAAGTTATTATAGTCATCAAAGCTTACTCCCACAACTTTGGTTAGCCATTTTTCCACGGAGGGGATCAAATATCCTTTTCAGTAAAAAGCTTATAATATCCTTATTATAGTTAGCATTTACAGAGATAATTCAGTAAAATCACTTTGAAGGAATATATGTCTTAGTAAAGTTTAGTCAGAATATTGCAAGTTGAAATGGAAATTGAACTATGTTTTTTATGCTCTTCCCACCTCCTGAAAGAATGGTCAAAGATCAAAGTCTGAGTTGTTTTTCATTCTAACTGATGCACAATAAAAGGAGCGTAAGCAATTTTACTTTGCCATGAAAGTTGCACCTGCTGAAATCCCTAATTCTTCATAACAATTATACAGCCAGTGAAAAATCCCTATCCTTTCTTTTCCCTTTTGCAAATTCATTCTATTTCTAAATGCTCTTGAAAAGCTGAGTTCTTCTGGTTAGTATAGTATTGGCACTTTATCCTCATTGGACTAAAGTGCTTTTTCTACTTTCAGCCCAACAATACCTAGATTCTCCTATGCCCGTGATGGCGAACCTATGGCACGCATGCCACAGGTGGCATGTGGAGCCATATCTGCCGGCATGGGAGCCATTGCCGTAGATCAGCTCCAGCGCGCATGTGCGCGCTGGCCAGCTGATTTTCAGCTGGCCATGCCCCCCTCCCCTCCCAGGAGTCTCCGGCGGCCTGTTTTGAGGTAAGTAAAGGGCTCGCGCGGCGGCTCTGGGAGGATGTTTCTGGCCTCTAGAGGGCCTCTGGGGGGGAAGGCTGTTTTCGCCCTCCCCAGGCTCCTAGAAAGCCTCTGGAGCCTGGGGAGGGCGAAAAACGGGCCCACTGTGCCATCGCGTGCCAAAAGTGGGGGGAGCGAGGGGGGGTCGCTGCATGTGCAGGGGGTGGGGCGCATTGAATTATGGGTGTGGGCACATGTGTGCGTGCACCCCCCGCGCTCCCCCCACTTTTGGCACGCAACGGCAAAAAGGTTAGCCATCACTGTCCTATGCAGATCTTTCAGAAAATATATGAGAGTGTAGAGGACTTCCATTATGCTTTTTCTCAGATTGAGATGATGGCCTGTAGAGGCCCTGGACAGGAGACATTGTTGGGGTAGATTCAGCCAACTGAATTAGATGTCTGTATCATTCCTCTACTTTCCAATCTATCAATCTTAACAATATCTAAAATAGATCGTTCAAAGAAGCTGTCTTTACAAGCCACAATATAATGCCTCTTTCTCTGTTTATTCTTGTGTGGTGGGTTCACATATGCTTTTCCTGGTCTGGTCTGAATATCTAAGCCCCAAATATAGATTGGCTTCTACTCTAAACATTTATTGCAGCTTTACCAGCACTACAGGTATGAGACTCTGGGGAAGGCTGACTTATTTAAAGAAAGTTATTTAGCAACCAACTGCATAAGCACATGCAGTAACTTTCCTGGTCTGAAACACCTAGAAACCTTCTAATCATTCATAGCACTTCCAAGTCACCAAAGGATGCAGTACAATAGACAAGTGGTCTGTTATATGTCTAACATGTGTTTGCAATTTTAAGCAGGGACGCTGGCAGGCCGAAGCAATTCTAGGGATCTTCTTGTGCCAGTATACAGAGTCAAGGGATAGTACTCTACGTGGCAAACCACAAGTGGTCTAAAGCCTGATCCAATATGATCCCTTAACAGTCAACCTCAGGTAGTGACATCAGTACTCTTACAGGAGTATATTTTATTTAACAATATGGTTTACAAAATGAAAGTGATGAAAAACTGCCATTAAAATAGTAGTGCTGAAAAGAACTGGACTAAGAAAACACTTTAGCACAAGGACGCAAAGTTGGTTGATTCTTTACATCACTGCCCAAATAATTCCACAATGCTTTAGCAGACAGGTTAAAAGAAAGGAGGCTCCATGAACCTCTCTTACAAGGGGTGCCTGTAGCATTAGAACTGCAAAAGTAAAGCAAACTTGCTGGCTTGAGGTGGGAGGTTGCTCCCACAGGAATCAATGTACCTGCAATTTTGAGGAATTAAAGCTCCTGAAGGTTCAAAATATTCAATACCAGCATTTCGAATTAGAGACAAAGTACTGCAGTGCCTCAAAACAGTTATTAGTTGACACTGTATGCTGTTCTACAGTATATTAGTGATCAGATTTGTGGCTTGTTAGATGATGTCTTTCAGAAGCAAACTGAATTTCTTTCTGAGATGCACAGGGTAATAGGAAGGGGAACTTTAATTACGCTGGGAATAAATATTGCTATGTATGGTCCTTCAGGAACATCCTGATTTGATTCCTGGCAGCCTCCTCCTTCATAGTATAAAGATGCATAAGCATCATCTATCCTTGGCACTAACCAATAGGGAAGGCTTAATTCATGAAGTGGAAATAGCAGAATACTAGAAAAATGACATATAATGCTAGAATTCTTGAACCTTGATTACAGAATTGAAGTATCAGCAAATACTTTGAACTTCACAAAAGGAAGATTTTAATGAAAGAGCAGTAATTAGATTCTATAGAAATTCTAAAAGAGAGGAAACTTAAAAGTCCAGTTGCAAACAACTCCAATGAAGGGAAGAAACAGAAGACAGCAGAAGAAGCCAACATGGGTGTAACATAATAAATATTGGAAAACAAAGGATGCTCTTAGAAGATGGACAGAAGACAGGTCACCAAGGAAAAGGTAGCAAGAAAACAGTAGAAGCAATATCAAACAGCCTAAAACTCAGGTAAGGTTGGTGAAGAATGCTAAGAATAACAAAGAGGGCTTCCTCAGTCATATTTAAAATATATACATCATCCATAGTTATTATATTGGTGTGCTATAGAAATAATAAAAGAAAAAATATCAGATGCTCAAAGAATACAAATGCTTACGGGTATCAAAGGAAAAGGCAAACTATTCAAGTTTTATTCTGGTTTAGTCTTCTCCAACAAGAGGGCCTGTGTTCAACCAGACAAAAGTAAAGAGCAGGATGAAGGAGTAGAACTGAAACTTGAAACTGAAAAAAACCATAGCAAGGAAATACCTGTTCAGTAATGTCAAAATCAGCATGGATTTGTCACATACAAGTCTTGGCAGCCTAACCTTATCTATTTTTTTTTAAATTAGGTAACTAATTTAATAGATTAGGGGAATGGTATAAAAATAATGTACCGGTATCTTCACTTTAAGCACTGGACAAGAAACCTCATGACTACCAAGTCAAATAAGCATGAGCCAGATTCCATGACAATTAAACAAACTACTCAAAATTTTACTCAAAGAATAAAATGGACGTATTAAAAAAAAGGTTCAGTCTTGGGTCCTATATTCTGCAACATGTTTATTAATGGCCTGGCTAAGAAAGCAAATGCACATGACACCAAATTGGGTGGAATTGCTAAAACCCAAGAAGACAGAAATATTCAAGTTTTTATGATATATGATAGCTTGAATAGTCAAAACTAAGAGATAAATTGAACGCTCTTCACCTAATAAACAAAAAATAAGTTGAACAGATGAACAGATGCAAAACAGGATGGAAGATACCTGGCTTGGCAATAGTATTTGTGGAGAAAGATATGCAAATTGAAGGTGGCTACAAACTGAACATGATTCAGAAGTGTGATGTGGTTGCAAAAAAGGCAAATGCAATTTTAGACTGCATCAAAGGAGCCATATTTTCCAAATCACATGATTATTCCATAATGGCCAAGACCCCATTTTAAATACAGAATCTAGTTTTGGGCAGTCCACTTTAAGAAAGATTCAGAAAACTGGAACAGGTTCAGAGAAGAGAAATAAAAATTAATAGGGAATTAGAAATTAAATTCAGTGAAGACAGATTAAAGAAACTGGGGAGGGGGGTGATTTGATGGCGCTCTTTAAGTAACTGAAAATATTATACATAGACGGTTTATATTTATAAATATAAATTTATATTTCTACTGTCAGTAGAAATATAGAACAATGGGCAATGGGTTTGACTTACTGAACATTCCATTTGGGTGTTCAGAAAAACTCCTCAGCTATAAAGAACATTTTGAAAGTGGAACCCATTAACTAAGAAAGTGTTGGGCTCTCTTTTAATGGATGTATTCAAGCACAGGCTAGACAGCCGTGTCAGTGGTGCTCTCCTTTGGATTCCTAGGCTGCCCATAGTTAAAGGTGATGGCCATAATGGCTCCTTAATACTTTATGATTCTATGCTGTCTTTTGCTCTAGCTAAAGTTTTAAAATTGCCTTCCTGTCTCAGATCAGACCAAGAACATGCCATGCAAGAATCAAGATCTTGTGTTTGCCTTGGTATCTGGTCCTGAGCCAAGGCTGATCTGGTGATCAACCTGGGTACTAATCTGGGCCTTGCATTCCTGCTTTTTAAAAATATATATATGTTATTGAAATTTTCAAATGCAAGAGTAAAAATTAATACAAACTAAAATAAAGTAAGAAGGGGAAAAAAAGAAAAGAAAAACCAGAAGAAAAATAGAAAAAAATATATACACAGAAGTGGCTTCCAATCTTCTTTACAGGAGCTTTAAGCACAGGTAGTCGTCAACTTACAACCATTTGTTTAGTGATCGTTTGAAGTTACAATGGCACTGAAAAAAGTGACTTATGATCATTTTGATTGTTGCAGCATCACCCTGGTCATGTGATCAAAATTCGGAAACTTGGCAACTGACATGTATTTATGGTGGTCGCAGTGACCATCTGACAAGCAAAGTCAATGGGGAAGTCAGATCCACTTAACAACTGGGTTACCAACTTAACACCGGCAGTGATTCACTTAACAATTGTGGTAAGGAAGCTCATAAAATGGGGCAAAATTCTTAACAACTGTCTTGCTTAACAACAGAAATGTTGGGATCAATTGTGATGGTAAATCAAGGATTACCTATACTGTATAACTGTGTGTGGATTAACCTCGTTCTCTAAAGTTATATTGTGACTCTCATCTTTCTATCATCTGCTTTATCTAATAAACAAAACCATAGATCACAACTTCACTTTTTTCCTATTTAAGGAAAAAGTCCACAAGAGGTTTCCAATCAGCAACAAACATCAATGTTGTCTTTTCTCTAGTCTGACAGATCAATTTGGCCATCCCAGTAAGTTACATTTTGCATTGTTGCTTGCCCACAATATGCCAGTCACCAGTTTGGGCTAGTTTTTTTCTTACTATAATTGTCATTATAATTATGAGATAACTTTGAGCTACTTGAAAGAAGGCTAAAGCAAAATTTAACAAAATAAAATTAGGACAATCTGGATCGCAGAGAAACTCTTATATGATAATTCAATGAGAAAAAGAGATCATGCTCACTCAGCACAACTGATCAAGTTATTTTTCCTCTGCTCTGTATCAGCAGCATACAACTAGATGACTCAGTTACACATTAGTTGGCCATTTTTAAAAAATGAGTCTGGGAATTCTACATCTCTTTTTAAATTCCCCACCATCAAGATATCAATGCCTAATCTAAATTGGGTTATTTATCACAATAAACAGCAAATAAATAAATGATACATTGAAGAAGGTTAGAGAAAGTCACAAGATGCATTCTAAATCGACAAAGCCACTATTAAAGCTATAGACTCCTACCAGAAGACCAACAGTAATTGTATGTAAAGTATAATTTATGTTAGAATCTTTAAAATTAGATAAATGTTTAACCAGTAATTATATCATTAAACTAAAATCATCCCAAGCAGACAAGAAAGGGACCAATTCATTATGCATTCAATAGATTTTGATGGAAAAGAGCTCCCCACAATGGACTACAATTTGGACTACATGATTATTTGAAAGAAAAAGGATGATCAAGTAGCTTTCTGGTGAAAATCACAAAGGCAAATAACAGACTGTGCTGTTTTGAAGGGAAAAAATGCAATTATATCAAAGGCGAGTTCTGTATATCTCATCCAATTAAGCATAGATATATACAAATAAGATGCTTTTTAATTTTTATCAACACAGTAACTGTTTTGCAATTAAACATATTTGAGTACAATATACAATTATATTTTATAAGATGAACATCTCTGAAAAAGATAGTCTAATAAAACCAGGCCCAAACTTCAAGAAATTGAAGCAACACAGGAAATATATTATTTAAAACACAGATATAAGCACACAGAATCCAGCATGGAGATTACTAAAGAAAATATACACAGATAAACTGAAATATCAGAAATAAAGAAAAAAAATACCACTATCGAAATCCAAATAAAGTGCATTATCCCAGCATATAACTCCGTTCTGACAAAACACCAGTGCCCAAATACTTGGTGACACTTCTTGAAACCAAGGATCAAATCGAGCCCATTTGTAATTTTTTTTCATCAGCCGAAACAGCCACTTTGGTATTTGAGACAGCTGCAAGTTCAAATCCTGACAAGGCCCTATTCTGCCTTCACTTGGTCAACCCTGGAGCAGTTGCTTCTTCTGCCTCAACACACCTTCCAACAGTCTCAATACATTCAAGCCACATTCTTTTCTATCAAGTTCCTGGCAATGTCCCAGTCCTTTAAATACCCTTCCTCCTCTCAAGGTTTCAAGTCCCTTGGGAGTTGGGCGGCAAACAAATTTAATAAATAATAATAAATAATAATAAAAGCAGAGTGTTCCTTGATTTCCTGCCTCCAAATGTTATGGGGCTGAGAGAGCAGTTGCTACAGCCCACCACAGAGGCAGTTGCATCTTGCACAGGGTTGAAATTTCAGATGGCCAGCTTCCAAGCATGAGTTCCCTTGGAGCCAAGATGAAATGTTTGGGACCATGTGTCAAACTGTTTTCCTTATTTTATTACTGGAGGAAAAGAGGGGAGACGAGGAGACATTTTGGCACTCAAATGGCCCCAGAGATTCTTGGAGCGCTGGATTCACCTGCTGGTGGAACAGCATATTGGAAGATTACAACTTCTCATATGTCCCATCCTTTTCCAAAACACAGAGACTTCCAAACACAGTCTCAGTTGTTTTTGGCAGTCTTCGAAAGAAAAACACTTCGCTTTGCGTGAGGAATTTATGCTATTCTCCTCTCTCCCCATAACATCATAAGGCTTCTGTGGACCTTCAGCAGCTGAACCATTCAACTTCTAGCTCAGCTGGGGCACAGGAGGAATCAGAAGAATAGCTTTGCAGCCATAACTCTTGAGCTAGATTTGGGGAACAGAGTTTCCCATTGGTAGGAATTTTTTCCGTGTTACACCTCTTGGCTCCTCACCTCCCCAATCGCCCGAATGCCAGAATGACCTGGCACTTTGCTACCAGTTAATTGTCACAAACTGTGCAGAGGCATGTCTGTTTCTTCTTAGCAAACAAGTGTGGGTAAGGGTGGGACACTGGCTGAATGCTCATGTTTGTGTTTTCTTTTGGCTAACTGCAGGATCCAATGGTCAGCTCATTGTGAACTCTTTGAATGGGGAAGTGATGTAAAAAGTCAAACATTGATCAATGGGAGGAATAAGCATATACCACAATTTAGAAAGTAAAACAAAGAAGGGACGTGTCAAAAATTATACCACTCTTGTTTTATGCAGAAAGGTAAATATTTGCTGGCTAACAAAGCATTCACTTTTTATATTGGGTTTCTTAGCATTGTCATGCCAACTAGTGCCAATAAATAATTTTCTTTTCTATAAGTTTTCCTACCTCTTCTTGAGCCCTTGCAAGAAAATTTGTTTTTAGAATTTGATTTAAAAAGTCAATAAAATTCTCATGGATGAGATGAGAATGTGCAGGTGATATCGCTGTAGTTACTTATTTACAAATTAGTCAAAAGGAGTATATAAACATTCATTGCAAATAATATCTCCAACAATCTGCAGTAATCTGACAAATCCTTTTTAATATCATGAAGGAACTTTTCCCACTAGTTTCTCACCCCCCCCCATCACTGTCATCACTAATGGGGAAAGCCGATCTTGAAAAATTGGTGGACAATTCCTCCTTAGAGAAAGTGTCCATTCAAATTTTCTGCTCTTATAATTGGTGGAGAATAAAAGGCTGTCTAATTTATGCCATTCTACTGCAATATTTTTTTCTTTCCCATTAACAATCCTCAAAGAAAGAAAAAGGCAGATTAGCTGCAAAATATTTTTAATAGGCATACTGCACTGGAAGCCTTCAGCCTAGATAACGTGTTTCCCTGAAAATATGACATGTCCTGAAAATAAGGCCAAGCCTGATTTTTGGGGTGGGTGTAAATATACGCCCTCCCCGGAAATAAGCCCTAGTGAAGGGGTGGGCGTAGCCAGCACAGGAGGCAGCCCTTCTCTTCCCCGGTCAGCTAATGGCAGCTGGGGCCCTTAATCGCGACACGCAGATCAGCTAAGCTGATCGGGAGCTGCCTCTCGTTCCATCTCTCCCCAGCGTTCTTGGGGCTCGCCTGCTCCCATCCATCCACCCCCCTCGCCTGCAAACTCCCGCCCCACTCACAGAAGAGCAGCCAGCTGGCACTTCTTGCCATGTGGTGCCCACCCAGCGGACAACCCCCCCCTCCAGCCGGGCAGAGCGCCACTCACCAACCGAGCAGTATCCAAGGATCACGATGTGGGCGAAGCCGGTGAGCACGAGGTCCTTGAGGAGTCCGCACCACCACCACCGCCATCCCAGCACTGAGGATGGCTTCCTCTGCGGCTTCCAACCCCCGACTGGAAGCCGCTGGAAACGGAGAAGAGGCTGGTCAGGCCAACCGCCTGCTGCCGAGTCTTCCGGCAGCCGGGGCAGAGAGTCTTCCGGCAGCTGAGGCAGAGCAGCAGCGAAGGGAACCGCCGCCCCACATGGGGAGTCCGTACCGCCGCCATCCCAGCACTGAGAATGGCTTCCTCTGCGGCTTCCAAACCCCGTCTGGAAGCCTCTGGAAGCAGAGAAGAGGCCGGTCGGGCCAGCCACCTGCTGCCGAGTCTTCCGGGAGCTGGGACAGCCGCATGGAGCTGGAACCATAGAGCGGGAAGCGCACTCCCAGAGTGGCCGCTGCCGGAAGACTCGGCAGTAGGCAGCTGGCCTGACCGGCCTCTTCTCTGCTTCCAGCTGGGGTTTGGAAGCCGCAGAGGAAGCCATCCTCAGTGCTGGGATGGCGGCGGCGGCACAGACTCCCCATGCGGGGCTGCGGCTCCCTTCGCCGCCGCTCTGCCCTGGCTGCCAGAAGACTCTCTGCCCCGGCTGCCGGAACACTCGGCAGTAGGCAGCTGGCCCGACCGGCCTCTTCTCTGCTTCCAGCGGCTTCCAGCCGGGGTTTGCAAGCCGCAGAGGAAGCCATCCTCAGTGCTGGGATGGCGGCGGTGGCGCGGACTCCCCATGCAGAGCTGCGGCTCCCTTCGCCACCGCTCTGCCCTGGCTGCCGGAAGACTTGGCAGCAGGCGGCTGGCCCGACTGGCCTCTTCTCCGTTTCCAGCAGCTTCCAGCCGGGTGCTCACCGGCTTTGCCCACATCGATGTGGTGAGGCCTGGGAGGCACACGAGTGGGGGGGGAGACAGGTGCTCACGCGGCTTGGTGCCTTCAGGCCGCTTGTGTGGGAGGGGCGGGGCTTAATGGTGGCATGCGGAGGGAGCCTCTCTCTACCGGACTCCCGGCTGTGAGTGTGCAGGCTGCCCGGTGGGCACCATGTGGCAAGAGGTGCCGGGCGGCTGCGTTCTTGCGAGCAGGTGACCACGCTCGGCGCCTCTTGCACCCCCAAAATAATAAGACCCCCCCCCTGATAATAAGGCCAAGCCCTTATTTGGGGGGTCAAAAGAAAATAAGACCCTGTCTTATTTTTGGGAAACACGGTATAAATATAAATGCTAAAAGGAATAGAAGTAAACAACTAGCTTAAAACAAAACAAACCAGAATAAGTATATATGCACTTTTACAAGGATATTTCAACTTTCAAGTTTTTATCATTGTGCAGAATGATATCAGCCTTTCCATTTATAAAAACATACAGTATGTCACAGAAGTGAGTACATCCCCTCACATTTTGTAAATATTTAAGTATATCTTTTCATGTGACAACACTGAAGAAATGACACTTGGTTATAATATAAAGTAGTGAGTATACAGCTTGTATAACAGTGTAAATGTGCTGTCCCCTCAAAATAACACAACACACAGCCATTAAATGTCTAAACTGCTGGCAAAAAAAGTGAGTACACCCCTAAGTGATAATGGCCAAATGGGGCCCAAGTAGCCGTTTTCCCTCCCTGGTGTCATGTGACTTGTTAGTGGTACAAGGTCTCAGGTGTGAAGGGGGAGCAGGTGTGTTAAATTTGGTGTTATCACTCACACTCTCATACTGGTCCCTGGAAGTTCAACATGGCACCTCATGGCAATGAACTCTGAGGATCTGAAAAATCGAATTGTTGCTCTACATAAAGATGGCCT